>JABWTJ010000344.1:0-600000 GCA_016801875.1 Solanum sitiens
AAAAGAATTTTTTTTTGTTTTGTCAATTGTTATTGTGCATTTTTCAAGAAACTAATGGTTAAATAATTGGAACAGGTTCAATAAAATAATTTTAATGGGTATTTTATTAATTTTTAAAATTTAATCGAAAACAAAAACAAAGTTTAAGTCAAAGTTTAGTGACACCAATTCATTAATCATTATTTTAAAAAAAAAATCTAACTAACTTTAAAATTAAATCGGATAATGTTAAATGACCAGAATTTGATCAGAAGTTTAAATAATTTATGATATTCTTTTTATTTTAAAATAAACTAATTTATTTATTTTTAATTAAAAGATATTTAAGTTAAAAGGATAAAAACGTTCAAAGACGTAAAATAACATATTTTTTTGTCATTTTAATTAAATTTTGACCTAATTTTCTGATCAAATTATTTTTTCCAATTAAATCTTATCTTTAGAGTTGTAATTAATGGAAATATATATAATTGGAGCGTTGATATTAATTTGTTGATTATTTAACATTTATTACGTATTTTTCTACCTTTCCTTTTTAATTATTGGACAATTTATTAGATGAGTCGCTTAAGACCAAATAAAGGATAATTTCGATAAACATTCTTAAAATTTAGATTGTTAAATATCTTTTTAATAACGGTACTAAAATCCCAAATTAAATATATTTTTAAATTCTATAGGTTACTAATAATAATTTTTTAAGTATTCTTTTGTAAGGTTTTTACATAATAATTTTTTTTTTGGTGTAATCCTAAAAATGTTTTATTTTTTCTTATTTAGAAGTAACTTAACTTTTGATCATTTAATTTTATTATTATTTTTAATTATTTATATTAATATGAATATTTTAATTTATTTAAATTAAAAAAATGTCTCTCTCTCTCTCTCTATATACTAATATTAAATAAAATTAATGGATATATAGACTCTTTTCTCTAGATATAAATATTATTTTCATTATTCCATATTAGATGGATATCTTACCAAAAAAATATCCATCTCATATTATTTAATCATTTACTAAATTAGGATAAATTTAATTATTTTTTCCCAATTTTGTTCCTACAATCAATAGTATGACTTTGGAAGTTCAAATAAATTTTGAAGATCCAAATTTTCTATTTTCAAGAGCCTAATTACATGAAGAAAGAACAAAATATTCTTCTTATAAAATTGATCAATCGATTAATGATTCCTAATAACCATCTAAAATAGGGAAAGTGTATTTAATATGGGAGGAAGGGGATATTTGTTTAATATTTCTAACAAAGTAATCCCTCCGTCCAGAAATAATTGTCAGGTATACTAAAAATAGATGTCCAAGATTAATTGTCAATTTAAACAATCAACAACTAATTAGCTCATTTTTTCCAATTCTACCCTTAATAAAGAGAAAGTGGGTGCTACTTCCTAATTAATTGACAATAATTGATTGTAGGGTTATATTAGTCAAACTACATATTATATTAAATTTTTCTTGAGGGATGTGTATTATCTAAACCTGACAATTATTTCTGGACGGAGGGAGTATTAAATAATTTTTCTTGATAAATATATACGCATGACTTTTTTTTTTAATTGTATTAGTGGCTGGTGGAAATTGGTTCATATGATTTTAAAAAAAAACAATATCCATTGTGAGTGAAACATATTTGATGAAAATGAAACAGAAAAACCAAGTCAAATAGTTTTTTTCTTTGGAGAGTTAGTATTCGTATTAAATTTTAATTAATTTAAATTAATATAATATAATACTTATTTCTGAAAAATACTCTCACCTATTAAGATTTTTACTGTATTCAAAATTCAAAACTAAAACATGAGATTAAGTATTCAAGGAGCTGTCTAGATGAAACATTCACATCAATTATAAATCTTTGTTTTCTTTCCTCAATTTTCTTCCAATGACATTTCAAATTAGTTGTCAAGATTACTAAAAATATATGTATTGAAATGCAAAAACAGATTTACAATTTAAAGTTAATGAGTTTCTACGGAATTCAACATTATATATGTAATTGAAACGAAAGTTGATAGCAGAAAACCTTGCACCCTATCAAGATGAAACATGAGTTTAAGGATTGTTTCCAAGATCGATGAGAAAATAGATATCACAGAATAGGAGCTGCAAGCCACTTGATTGTAAGGAGAGGAGGGCATGAAAATATGAATTTGATAGCACGACTAATCAGAATGGGTACGTCATAAAAAGAAAATGCATAAAGCCTAACAAGCGAGCCATGCTTCCTTGAAATTTGTCAAAAATGTCATCTCTATCCCACCCTTCTACCTTGATCTGCACATTCACGCCCTTAAGAGTTAAGAAATAATGGGTAAGAGTTCCAATTCTAAGAAAGAAAAATCCATCAATAAATGACGAACTACAATATACAGTTGATAAGGATAGGAGTTAAGAGGGCACTCGCTAATCCGCGCTTCTATTCACGACCTGAAAACCAAACTATTAACGAGCCTCGAAGGACCTTTTAAGCCTCCAGCTTCGATTCATTTGCTATCCGACTAGATTCTAAAGCAAGCAGTACAAACAATAGCTAAATTTATAGTCAAGTATTTATAGATATTTAATAGAGATTTCTTAAGTGTGTGCATATATATATATATACAAAATTTGAGCAAAAGTTAATGAGTTCACGTGAACAGAAAGATGAGTCTCTAAATTCGCTCTAGAAAAGACCCATTTAAAGGGAAAAACACTCCCCATGAGGATTCGTGACACAAATTCGACATTTAAGGTATGTTAAGACTTTTAGACTTCGTTGAGGGATATTTTTTTAAATAAAGATTAAAATGGAATAGATAATGGGTAAGGGCAAAAGATGGGATCTTGTACCAATGGTGTGACGGGCATTGGTACGAGTATCAATGTTATAAAAAGGAAAATCTATTACTATAATATGGTATATTGTAATTTGAGAATGTCAAAGCATATGGGCATTAGCTGAAGTATTTAGTGACGTGATTTAATATGTGTGGTTGTGTTCCTTTATTGAACCCGTACAATTGTGATGATTGAAGTGATTATATGTCATAACGACATTTAATTTATTGAGATGTTGTATCATCCCTTTTGATTGATATCATATTGTGCACATGCATTGACATGAGATTGAGTATGAGTAAAGGTCTAACACGTGGAGATCGTCCGTGTTGAGATCGAGTTATGATTATAATTTGGACACATGGAGATCGTTCGTGCGAGTGATTGATTATGATTATAAGTTGGGCACGTAGAGATCGTCTGTGCTGGGGATTATTTGATTTATGATAGTGCGTTGAGATCATCCGCACAAACACGTGGAGATCGTCCGTGTCGGTATATGGATCTCGCGAGTCCCCCATGGGTCATGAACTCTCAATTTTTTCCGAAGAGTATCATGTATATACAGTTGAGAGTGTACTGGGTATTCTGAGGCATATCATTTCATGGTGTCATATTGCATTGCATCTCATGACATCCTTCATTCTTGATGATTATGTGAATTATTTAGTGGTTGGAAGTTACTTGATGTTTGATTACCTCTATTTGATGAAATTCGACTCGTAAGTGTAGTATAGACTTGTATAATTCAAGAATTGACTTTTTTTATATAAACTTCCGTCACTGCTTCTTCGTTGTCGGTCAATGAGATATAGTGGGTACACGTGGTTTCGTACTCATACTACACTTGCTGCACTTTTTTGTGGTGCAGAATAAGATTGAATTCCCATTTGGGCACGTTCTTGAAACTTTGAATATGAGTTGGATCATCTTGGAGTTGTGGTGGGCTGCTTGGGATATTCTGCGGCCCACACCTTCATCTACCTCTATTTATTAAGTTATTTTAGTATTCTGATTGAATATTTCCTATGTTTAAATTTTCATATTAGTTTAGCCTTGTGTCAAATTGTAGAAGCTCTTGTACTTATGACACTAAATCTTGGGGGTGGTATTTTATTTTCCGCATTTATTTTTAAGACTAGTATGCTAGATATTAGTTTGCTACTTACCTTTTCACGTTTAAGTTAAATTGGTAAACTTATTGAGTTGGCTTACCTATCAGTTAGGAACATAGGTGCCATCACGACTTGTGATTTTGGATCGTGACATTTATTTATTTATATTAATATATGTAATTTATTTAAACAAAAAAAATCAAAAGTATATATATATATATATATATATATATATATCGTGTTGATCAAAATTAAATAAAATTAAGGTGTATATCAAACTCTTTTCTCTAGATATAAATATTATTTGCATTCCATATTCGATGGATATCTTACAAAAAAATATTTGTCTCATGTTATTCAATCACTTACTAAATTAAAATAAAATTAATTATTTTTTCCTATTTTGCCCCTACAGTTAATAGTATAACTTTGGAAGTTCAAATAAATTTTGAAGATCCAAAATCTCTTTTTTTCGAAAGCCTAATTAACATGAAGAAAGAACAACTAGTAAAATTGACCAATCTATTAATGCCTTCTTAACAACCATATAACATAGGAAAAGTGTATTTAATATGGGAGGAAGGGGATATTTGTTTAATATTTCAACAAATATTAAATATTTTTTCTTGATAAATATATTCGCATGACTTTTTTTTTAATTGTATTAGTGGCTGGTGGAAATTGGTTCATATGATTAAAAAAAACAATATCCAGTGTGAGAGAAACATGTTTGATGAAAATAAACCGAAAAATCAAGTCAAATAGTTTTTTTTTTGGAGAGATAGTATTCATAAAAATATGACTTTGATAGCACGACTAATCAGAATGGATACGTCATAAAAAGAAAATGCATAAAACCTAACAAGCGAGCTATGCCTCCTTGAAAATTTCCAAAACTATCATCTCTATCCCACCCTTCTAACTTGATCTGCACATTCACGCCCTTTAGAGTTATGAAATGATGGTTAAGAGTTCCAATTCTAAAAAAGAAAAATCTATCAATAAATGACGTACTCCATTTGACAGTTGAGTAGGACAGGAGTCAAGCGGACACCCGCTAATCCATGCTTCTATTCACAACCTGGAAACGAGGCTATTAACGAGCCTCGAAGGACCTTTTAAGCCTTTCGCTTCGATTCATTTGGCATCCGACTAGATTCTAAAGCAAGCAGTACAGACAATAGCTTAATTTATAGTCACGTATTTATAGGTATTTAATAGAGATTTCTTAAGTATATATATATATAGGTATTTAATAGAGATTTCTTAAGTATATATATATATACAAAATTTGAGCAAAAGTTAATGAATTTACGTGAATAGAAAGATGAGTCTCTAAACGCTCTAGAAAAGACCCATTTAAAGGGAAAAAGACTCCCTATAAAATATTTTTCATACGTAAAATTCGAATCTAAGGTATCTAATTAATAATAAAATAATCTTATACATCCCACTATAATCCTTTAATGACGTAAACAAACGGTTGTATTATCAAATAATTTTAAAAGATAACTACATGTTATAATAACTAAATAAAATTAGTTACTTCAAAAATAAGATAAACACTATTGTAATGAAATAAATTCATTTATTTAGTAAATGTAGTCATTGCCGTAAGCATACCCAACAAAAAAAATGTGAAGGACTTACTTCACGCCAATGCCATCTCATTATACATATTTTATTAATATTTCATAAAAAAAAAATTATTTACAAACTCTTTATAAATAATTAAATTATTTTCTCATATTTTTCATAATATATACATTTCCCCTCTTTCTAAAAGCTTGACCTTATATTACTTTACATATCAAAATGGCAACAAAATACTCCTCACTTCTCCTCTTCCTCCTCCTCCTTAACTCTCTCCCAAATTTCGATGCATCGCCGGGATATTCCCGTCCTCCTCCCCGTCCCGCCATCTTCACCGGTCCTACACGGTCCGAATCCGAGCCCGAACAGGTAAAGTACTCAACAATAATTTAGTCATGTAACAATATGTTTTGTTTTACTTCTTTTGAATATGTGAAATTTATTAGTCTAATTAATTCAGATTAGTATAAAGCTGACCTACTAAGAGGCCCATAACGGGTAAAGAACTCCTTATCAAAAAGTTCTCTTTAGAAATAACGTTCACTAATTACCTTTAAGTACTATCATTGAAAAATAGTACTAATTCATGTTATTGAGTTTCACAATCTCCAAATGAAACTTCACTTTAAAACATAGCAACTATTATAGAATTTCGACATTCATAGAATATGGTAATAACTTGTTTTATAGCTTACCATTCGGGCTTCCAAAACTCTTATCTGACTAATTTAGATCCATACCAAGCCACCCCGCTAATAGGCCCGGCCCGTTAAGAAGGAAAAACACTTCACACCAAAAAGTCTTGCATTCTAGGTGCTCGAATTGAATATCTCTCATTAAAAGAAATGAAATTCTATCCGTCCTACTACACTTTTATCGATTCTTGAAAATTATATATACCACATTGAATCTCTTTTTTGATTTTGTAGGTACATATTTCTTTAGTAGGAAAAGATCACATGAGAGTAACATGGATAACATCTCATAAACATGAAAAATCCATCGTAGAGTATGGTACATCGCCGGGAAACTACGATAAATCATCGATGACCGGAGAACGTATGTCATACCGTTATTTTTTCTACAACTCCGGCGAGATTCACCACATCACAATTGGGCCGTTAGGCCCAAACACAACATATTATTATCGATGTGGTGGAAATGGGCCGGAGTTTAGTTTTAAAACGCCACCTTCAACATTTCCCATTGAATTTGCCATCGTTGGTGAGTTAAATTATAATATGTTATACTAATCTTTATATTTTGCTTGTACGTTTTCTTTTGAGTTCATGCACTTTTAGCAATTTAAATTTTGTTTATTAAAGAAAAAAAAGGAAATTTAGGAAGATTTCAATAAAACACAAATTATTTTGCAATTAGTTGTTTCAGTTTCGAGTTCTAATGAAAAAAAATTCTATTATAGAGAGTGTTTTACCTTAAATTGCGACTAAGAAAACTCATTCATTCCTAGATTTCCGTTTTCAAAAATTTGATATTCAAACTTTATAATATAATATTTATTAATTTTTCCTACTTACATATATATATATATATATATATATATATTATTAATAATATTGAGTTCGATTAAACCTGTTACCTAAATATTATCACTATCATGCATCTCTTTTTTCTGTCTTTTTAATTGTTTGATTCACTTCAACGTTTTCTTTCCTTTCCTTCCTATACAAACAAAGGCTTTAGCTAACAAATAAAATTGTGGAAAAAAATCATATTAGAAAGCGTTTTCCTTTTTAATATGTTTTATATGGTACGAGTTTGAACGTATCAGACATCAAGTGAGAAACTATTAAAAACAACAACTAAGGCTTAACTTGCAATTAATTGACAAGTAAGATCTGAAGTTCCGCTGACACGAAATTAAAAATGTAGTTAGCTTAATTAATTAGTTACATTAAAATAATTAAACTAATCTATGACACTATTACAAAAGCACATCTAGTTTCAATAATAATATTTAAGAATAACTGAGTTAATATCATTGTTTCTAGAAACGCTAAAAACTTTAGTGAAATTCATAGAGTGGTGATTATAAATATTCATATTTATTATTGTCGTTAAATAAAATATAGAGACAATTATATTATTGCCACAAAATCCTATACTTGTTATAGTGAGTGTACGATCAAGTATAAAGTCAACTAATAATCACGAGAAGATGTAGAAATAATTTATAATGGGCGGGGAGATACCTAAATTGAATGATAGTTAGCTGAACATCTTTATATGAAAACCATATTGTGTATATATAAAAAAAAAGATATACGTATATGTTATATGTTGAATGTTATTGACGAAATTTCTAACTTCGTCACTGGTTTAAACAGGAGACTTGGGTCAAACAGAATGGACAGGCTCAACTTTAGAACATATAGGTACAAAAGACTATGATGTACTTTTGTTGCCTGGGGATTTATCCTATGCTGACACACAACAACCACTTTGGGACTCATTTGGTAGATTGGTTGAGCCTTATGCAAGTAAAAGGCCTTGGATGGTGACACATGGCAATCACGAAATCGAAACGTTCCCAATAATTTATCGTCATGGTTTCAAAGCTTATAACTCTAGATGGTTAATGCCATATCAAGAAAGTAGTTCAACATCAAACCTATACTACTCCTTTGACGTGGCAGGGTGCCACATCATCATGTTGGGATCCTACGTGGACTTTGATGCCCAATCGGATCAATACACGTGGCTACAAGGTGACTTGGCAAAAATCAATAGGGTGGTGACACCGTGGATTTTCGTGCTCGTCCACGTGCCGTGGTACAACACTAATTTAGCTCATAAAGGGGAAGGTGAAAGTATGAGGAAATCAATGGAAGAATTGTTGTACAATGCTCGAGTAGATGTTGTCTTTGCGGGACATGTTCATGCTTATGAACGTTTTGTAAGTACACTAAGCTACATTCTTTGTTTAATTTTCGTATACACAGATCGCATAAAATATCTTTATATATATTACATTTTAAAAAAAAAACTTGTTGTAATTGGTTATCTGCTTTATAGAGGTGTTCGAACATAAAATAAGTTGATTTTTTTGAACTCATATAACTTGCTTAATTTTTTTTCCCGAGATAAAAAGCATGTCCAAACATAACTCATGAGTGTCATTTGTAAATATGTTTTCTTAATTTCACTTTCAAATACCTTGTTTTAAAATTTTAACCCAAAAAGTATACTAATTTAAGTGTCACTAATCCCATTTTATTTATGAATAATTGTAATTTCAAAATGCAGTTAGATTTAAACAATTTCACTCTATTTATTTGGTATATCATTTTTTTGTTTTGGTATATATTGTAGACTAGGGTTTATGATAACAAGGCAGATCCATGTGGTCCTATTTATATGACAATTGGAGATGGAGGAAACAGGGAAGGGCTTGCTATGATGTAAGTTCCTTGATTCTCATAGTATTTGTTATTTTCATAATTATTCACTAAACCAAAATATCGTTTCAACAAAAAATTTCAAGCAAGGTATATATGTCCGTTAGAGGGATGTAAATTTGGTCTTTTTGTATAGATTTGGACAAAATCTCTCCATATGAGCTAAATTTTGGGGTTGAGTTAGGTCCGGGTGCTATATCTTTACATGGTATCAGAGTCATGGTCTATCCAATGTTGTTGTTCATGTTTGGTTATGAAGGTGATTAGGGCGTCATGCCACTAGCCGGAACTGGATAATGGGTGGGTGTCCAACAAACATTCCTTAGCTAAGAAGGGTTCATTCACGGAATCGTACAATTGCAAATCATATGCTAATAAATTAGACAACAAACAAAAACATGTTATTAATATAGTTTGATCAAGCGACCTACATATTATAAAACTAATATTGAAAAACATAAATATGTTTAGGAGAAGATCTCTCCATAAACAAGACTTTCTAAATGACTACATCGTGGATACTATTGTATTCTTGATATGAGAAGAGAGGTCTTCAGTTTATAGAGTTCCAAGTTTCTCCTCTAAGGAAGAAATAAGCCAAATATGAAAGAATCCTTTCATGAAAAATAAAAACATTTATTGTAATGTTTTATCTTTTTCTTTTAGGAAAAAATAAACTTCGAATAAAGTAAGAAAATCATGGCAAAACCCTAACAGTTCATCGATGTTGGGTCTCCATTTAGAAGTGTGCAGGCTCCAGTTGAGGTCTGGGCATGCAGGGGAATGTTAAGAAGTTCCACATCATTAGAGGGATGAAAATTTGGTCACCTCATATGGACTTGGACAAACTTTTCTTCATGAGCTAGCTTTTGGGGTTGAATTAGGTCCAAGTGTCATATCACATGACGAGCATGCATGTTGATGATGTTTTTTTTGTTGTTATGGATGTTGTTTGTGAGACTCCAAATCATAACCCTTTGCCTGTTCAAATACCATATTGAAGTGCCTGACTATTTTCAATATAGTTCACATTTTTATTTACTTAATTTCTTCTTCGACTAGCTAATAACATGGTTTTTTATTATTATTTTGAAGCTTTGAAAACCCTAGCCCATCAATCTCAATGTTTAGAGAGGCAAGTTTTGGACATGGTAGATTGAAGGTATACAATGAGACACGTGCACATTGGTCATGGCATAGGAACAATGAAGCTAATAACACATTCATGGCTGATGAATTATGGCTTAAAAGTTTTGCTTCCTCTAAATCATGTTTGCCTCATCATGAGAAATTTCAAGAAATGAAGGATGAACTCTAGCAATGGCAATGAATCAAAATTGTTTGAAATTTTCAATTACCTTTTTTGGTAGCTCAATATCATGTTTGTATACCATAATAATAGAACCATTTTTTATAATATAAAAAATCGGTATATAAAGGTGGATGCAGGACATAAGTTAACCGTTTATATTTGAATTAATCTAGAGGTGGAGATAAAATTTATAATTACATGTTGGATAGAATTTAATAGTTATGATTACACCCTTGTTTTCATTTAAATTCTGTGTCTTTAGCTCAAACCTTAAATATGTGTTAAGCGATTCACAAAAATTTTGTGCATTATTTATATTTAACTCTTTTCTTTTTCAGCCAACATATATTTATTACTAAGAAATTACAAAAACATGTTTATAAAAGTTCAATATATCTCCCACATAGTTTATGGTAAGAACAACAAATACAATTTGGATACAAACTCAAACATTGATGATGTGATCTAGTATCATAATTTTCAAAAATTTGTCATTTTGACACGTGTCATTAAAGTTTCATTGTCAAATGAGTTTAAAGAACTATCTTTTGGTGGTCCAAAAATAAAATGTAGTTGGCAATGAATTTAAAAAACTACTACTAATTGAATGGTATAGTGGTAGAGACAAAGTCCATAACTATCTCATTTCACTTTCATAGCGATATTTAAACTTCGACGTAACGACTTTACTAAACTTTCATTTCATTTTTTTAGAATCGTTACGTCTAAGTTTAAATAATTTGAACTTTCTCCTTAAAAACGTAAGAAAGATCATAAATGAAAAATCTATCAATGAAGGTGTAACAAAATAAATTAACAAAGAGTCATTGCCGTTTCTTTGCCAAAGGTTTAGAGTATCACATAGCATGAAGAAATCAAAGTTAAAATAATATCTTAGCGATATGTTTGAAGATAAATTTAGAATTTAAAATTTATAATTTTCAATTTGAAAGTCTTCTCATACATAACAATTAAAATAAATTGGACTATATTATTATCTTTAATGAAAAACGATAAAAATGTCAATGTCAAAATTTTAAAAACCCCAACAAAAACTTTACCAAAGACCAAAAATAGTTCAAATTAGTAAAAATCATACCATAAAAACTGCACCAGACTGTTTTTCTTTTTTTTTTTTTTAGAAAAAACATACACACACAACTACAATAATTACACCTCTAAATTTTACAATAATCAATGAAGTGAATTGAGAGATATAAATGAGTTTTTAGTAGTAATTCTAGTAAAATCTTTCATTATATTCATATTTTGATAGACATAATTACTAATATCTGTACAGACGAGACATAATAAACGACATGTAAATTAATTTAAAATAAGATCGACAAAATAAATTTGACAAAATAATTGGTTATATGGCAACTTTTGCTAATCAAATTAACATGCAGAAAATAACAACAAACTTCTTGATCCAAAATTCATCAAAGGCTATGTGAACGTTAAAAACTAAAAAAGTCCCACACCAAAATATTATTAATTTTTCATCATTTGTTCATCAATTTAAAACTTCTCTTCCCCTACTATACTTTTCATGAATTATTTCAACCAATAACCCAAGAAAGTAAATAATAATAATAATAATAATAATAATAGAGAGAGAAATTCAAGTCTTTTTATAACAAAGCAAGCCAAGTAATATAAATTATTTCCTAGAAAAAAAAAAGGATTAATACTAAAAAAAGAAAATCGAAATATAAATTTACAATTTACATTCACATAACTTTTTTTTTTGGAACCAAACAACCCCAATATTTTCCTTTTATTTTCAATTTGGTCTCAACCGAGAACCACGACCACCATCATCATCATTATCTCGTTCATTTCCGACACCAAAGAAAAAGTCATCTAATCCAACGGCTAAGATTAAATCTTCTTTAATTTCTCAGCTTTTATCAATGGATTTGCCTTAGCTATAGCTTCTCTCCCCATTGACTTAAAATCAAATGTACATGCATGAACTTCTGGATACCTATGGGTCCCACAAAACATGGTCCCACACTTGCATTTAAATCCCATTAACCCCATTTTCTTCTTACAAATCAAACACCTGTTCGATTGCGGCGTCACAACATGTGACGCCGCATTAGTCTTCACTATATTCGTCATCAAAACAATCGGCTCGATTATCTTTTTCTCCGACACCTTTTTTGTCGGAGAAAAAAGAGAGTCGATTGATTTTGCATTGGATTTTTGTTTTTCGATGTCGCGATAACATTTGGAACAATAATTTTCGGTGGTAGAGTTTCCAAAAAAACCACAATTATTTGCACATAATTGGTGACGTCCACCTTCTTGGGATTGAAATTCATGTTCTTCCGCCATATAAATAATTTATTTTTTTTCGATTGATTTTTTGATGAAAATAAATTATGGGTTTTGTAATTAAAGCAAAAGGGTGTTGAAAAATGGAAGAAATAATGGGGAAAAAAAGGTGAATGAAGAATCTTGAAAATAGGGAGAAGGATGATTTAGAAAGAAGAGAAAAAACAAAAGGGGGAATTTTAATAATGAGAAGGATTGATGATAATATAATATATAGTAATAAAATAAATTATTAGGATGGACAGGCTGGAAGGGTCAAAAAGGAGGTGTGGAAGGGAGTTCTAATTTTAAAAAAATTATCAAAAGTTTTTTTTTATAAAAAAAATCATTTATGATTTTCAATATTTGTATTAGGATCGAATAGAGGTAAAACGTTCTCGAACAAAAACAATTTAATTATTAGCCTGAGTTTGAATATAAAAGATCAAATTAAGAGTGAGAGACTCAATTTCATACCGGCGTAATTCTATCTCTGACAAAAACAATTTAATTATTAGCCTGAGTTCGAATATGAAAGATCAGATTAAGAGTGAGAGAGTCAATTTTATACCGGCGTAATTCTATCTCTGACAAAAACAATTTAATTATTAGCCTGAGTTCGAATATGAAAGATCAGATTAAGAGTGAGAGAGTCAATTTCATACCGGCGTAATTCTACCTCTGACAAAAACAATTTAATTATTAGCCTGAGTTCGAATATGAAAGATCAGATAAGAGTGAGAGAGTCAATTTCATACCGGCGTAATTCTACCTCTGACAAAAACAATTTAATTATTAGCCTGAGTTCGAATATGAAAGATCAGATTAAGAGTGAGAGAGTCAATTTCATACCGGCGTAATTCTTGTTGATTATAATTACTACATCAGTTCACTTTTATTTATTCACTTTGAACTTTGCATGCTCCTTAAAAATGATCAATATGAATATTTTATCATAATATGTTTATTAAAGATGTATATATAGTTTTAGGTCTTGAGAATAATGTGGAGAATAAAAAATTAATTAATATTAAAAGGTAAAATAGAGTTATTATTTTTTAATATAGTAATAGTGATAAAATTAAAATTAAAAATAATTTTTTTTTATATAGCGAACAAATAAAACATTTTTATTAAAACTTGCAAGTGAAGAAAACCAAGAAACTTTGGAGGAAATGATTATATACAATTATTATTTCACTAGAAAAAAGAATTATGATGTATCATATTTTATTCCATACAACAGTATAACTTAATAATCAGTAAATTAATATTTCGCACTCATATATCTATCTTAAAGAATGGAGTTATTCAATAATTTTTATAATTGAAAGGTAGTAACAAATATTCACACACAAAGTGACTTAAATACCATCATTAAACAAAAATTCTTATTTCTAAATTTATTTATAAGTACTTTTTTTATATTTCTACCTTTTTTTTTGTTGTGCCAAAAGAAACATATATTTAAATAGTATTTTAATGGAACAATTTAATTTGTAAAATTGATGGGGGTATCACTATAAAAAAACTGTGAATTACATGATATTTTTATGAAAATTAGTATGAAAATACGTAACTTATTTTCCTGCAAATCTTCATACTAAACCCCAGAAAAATCCTCATGTAATTCAAAATTTTTTTTTGTAGTGTATAATTTCGAAGGTTCTTATAGTGGGGTGGGGGTGGGACACATGGATAAGAATGAGTGGTTTGAGAATGAAGGTGACAAGTTGGAAATTGGTTGAGTGTTTGTTAGGTGGTAGGTTAAGTTTATTAAGTTATTACAATGAATTTGATTTTATTATCCTTCTTTTGTGTGTTGTTATTTTACATGTTTGCTTAGGTGTATTCATAGTTTTGGGTCAATATTGTAACTCTCTAAATTAATTACTCAAAGACTAAATAAAGAAAAAGAAATACAAGAAACAATGTATTGTTCTTACACTTTTATGAGGGATGGACCCTTTCACATTTAATAAACTTTGGTTTAATACTAACCACATAAAAGAAAATCAAAGTTATTAATGAACGTTTCTGATAGGATAGAAACAGTTAGTATTCAACGAATAAAATCACAAAAATGTTTACTTTTTAGTGTAAAGTATAAATGCTTTGACAAATAATTGTAAGAACATTGTTTATTAGATAGTGAATTTTTAGTATTACACGAACATAAAATTATAAAAGCATTTATTTTTGTTTACAATAAAGTACATATACGTTGACATGTGATAAAACTTGTCCTGCATACATTGTATGAGAGATGTTATACTAAAGGAGTTAATCACATTATATTCATTATTTTGTTATTATTAAGTACTTAATTTGTCTAAGTATTAAATACGGTGAGAAAATAGTGAGTTATTTATTGACCGGTTATGAATGCTTTGACAAATGATAGTAAGAACGTTGTTTATTAGATAGTGACTTTTACTATTACATTACACGAAAATAAAATTATAAAAGCATTTATTTTTGTTTAGAGTAAAGTACATATACGTTGACATGTGATAAAACTTGTCATGCATACATTGTATGAGAGATGTTGTATTAAAGGAGTTAATCACATTATATTCATTTTTTTGTTATTATTAAGTACTTAATTTGTCTAAGTATTAAATACGGTGAGAAAATAGTAAGTTATTTATTAACCGGTTAGAGTGTTCAAATTGAAGAAATAACAAGCATAAATGTGACTTAGCCAATTTGAGATTTTCTATGAAATATGTTAAATTATCATCTATCGAGACTTAAATGAAATCTATTTGAAAGGATCATATATTAAAAAGATGATCTAAATAAAAAAAATCATTTGGTGTAGGAAAAAAGTTAAAGGGCTAAAAAATGATTATGAGCAATTATTAGCAGCATAATTATACTTAGTTTAGACTCTTCTTTAAAAAAAGTATATAAAATTGCTTAGAGTTTGTTTAATTAATTATTGGATTAAATGTGCTAATTATATAGTGTTAGCTTGTGAAAATAAAATAAATAGGAGACAGCACAACGGCCTATGTGCCACTTTTGATGTCAATATTCGATAAATAATCATGTTTTCAAAAAATAAATTTCCTTATAAATTTCACAAAACTCCTTAAAATATTAGTTTTATTTTTGTTACCATATATCTAGGAATCAAAGAAGAATTATCTAGTGATCTTTAATTTTTAACTTTTAAAGTATAGTGATTTTTAATTATTGCACCTACCTTTTAATTAAATGGCCAAAAAAATGGTTAAAATTTTGTCAGAAATTTAAAAAATCTATAATATCATTTTTATTTTAAAATAAATTGATCTTTTTTTTTCATTTTTTATTAAAAAGTATTAAAACTAAAAGAGTAAAAATATTCAAAAAGGTAAAATAACATAGTGTGAAATATGTTATTTTATCATTCTGACTAAATTTTCTGGCTAAAAAGATTTTTTCTTAATAAAAATGTGTGGACGGCGTAAGATTAGACTACTTTTGCTTCACTTGACATAAATTTTGTAGAAATTAAATTTTGGCTTTTACTATATAATTCGCGAGTTCTGAAGTTAAACTTTTACCTCGCTCGATATAAGCTCTGCAAAAATTAAGTTATAAGGTTCGACTCACCTTGTTATTTTTCTCTTGAATTGAGAGTTTATCAAAAACAAACTTTATCTCTCAGACTTTATTTTGTGAGTTATACTAATATGTTGTTATTGTAATATTTAAAAACATTAAAATACAATTTCAATAAAATTTAAATTTTGAATTTGTCTCCTCGAAAATTCAAAGTACATGAACATTCAATACCAACTACTTTAAATCTTTTGACCCAGTGACAACTTCTATTTCCAGCTTTCTTTAACTAATTCACTAAAAATAGAAAGATTTAATAGTTTACAATAAATACTTGTTCAAGGTTGTTATATCTGTTTTTCTGCTGCCTAGTGAGGCTATCAGACATAAAAAATAGTTTTTTCGATTTAAAAATATATCAGATAAATAAGTTAACAATAACAATAATATATCAGATAAATTTTCTCTTTAGAAAGATCAGAGTAAACAAATAGAATTATACTGAATATATTATTGTTATTGTTAACTTATTTATCGAATTTTTGACAAATATAAAGTGTTAAATAAAGACATTTGACATAATTAATATCATTTTATACCTATAGAATAAAAACATACAATATAACCGGAGTAAATAAACATAATTATACTAAATATATTATTGTTATTGTTAACTTATTGATAGAATTTTTGAAAAATATAAAGGGTTTAATGAAGACATTTGATATAATTGATATCATTTTATACCTATAGAATAAAAACATACAATACAATTCCATTTCACAATTGATATCATTCACATAATTCCATTTATTTCCCTTTATAATAAAAGGAAACAACAAATTTTGTGTAAAAAAGACAACATAATTAATGTTAATTAATTCCCCACCCCCACCCCCCACCCCTATATAGGTAGTTTTTTGCCTTCAAATACATGTTTTTTCACACCAGAAATGTGAATTCTTGTTAAATAATCTTTCCAATTTATGTTTGATGCATCAATCTCAAAGTTTTTTCTCTCTTCTTCAGACATTTCTTCCATTAAAATCCTCATATTGCCAGTGTGAAACCTTGCAAAATATAAAAAAAAAAAAGAAAAATTGATGAACATAAACAAAATTTACTTTCATTTATGTGACGATATTTGACTGTCTTCAAAATTATTTTTAAAATATAATAATCGTATATAGAGCTTATGAGTTTGTATGTGTCATGATATTTATATGGTTATATTATAAAAGCTTGTCATATAGTTTAATTATTTTCATATACATAAACATTAACCTCTCTTTTAAATAAACTATATGATATTTATATGGTTATATAATAAAAGCTTGTCATATAGTTTAATTATTTTCATATACATAAACATTAACCTCTCTTTTAAATAAACTATAAGAAAAAATGTCACGTAAAATAAAATAGACAAAATAAATAATTACACTCTTTCTCTATTTATATGTTGGTCTATCAGAAAATTCGTCTTATTTTCAAGATTACAAACTCAAATTTTATATAATATTTTTTATAAATATATTTTGAGTGACCTGATAGTAAAAAATATTTACATAATCGACGTGTATAATAATGAATAAAAAAAGAGGTTCATACCTTCCTCTATAGAAACAATATGGTTCATAGAGCTTGCTAAAGTTGTTGAGAAATTCCACTTTCCTTTTAAATCTCATATGAATTTTCAATAACTCTTTTTCACTTAAACCTTGTACCTTATGCTGCTTGGATAGTACCTCCCAAATATAATTTGAGAAATCTGATATTTTATCAAAATATTTCATTTCCTTAACTTCAATTTTATCCCCTTTTGAATTAACAAAAGGAAATAAAGTGAAATATTCATAGCAATAGTCAAATATTTGATGTATTGCAATAGGATTCACAAATGTTGTTGCTAAATGATACACATTTAATTGTGGACTTTGCAAATATCCATGCTTTGCAATAGCAGCCATTGTTGCATTTACAACCACATCAACTGGAATCTAAATCATGTAAAAAAGTGGTCAGATTATGCAAAATAATAATAATAATAATAATAATAATAATAATAATAATAATAATAATTGTTGGAAATATACTTGTTTGAGCTACAATTAAGTAAATTAAAGTATGTTGTGTGTCCTTATTCTTTCAAGGCGCTTTAAATCACTAGGTTATATCATATTGTTGTGTCAAGGGTGTCCAAAATATGTTAGTTAGCCACTTTATTTATCATTTTACTTGTATATACGGCATAATTTTTCGATAAATTGGACACCCTGACATAAGGGTAGCTACGACACTGACTACCAACCATTATTTTTTTTACGTGTTATGCTCATGAAGCAAAAGGGAATATTTACGTGTTTTATAGCTTAAGCTTTTAAGTGAAATGGTCATATACACTTTATATCATTGTATCACAATCGACATAAATTAATCGTTTTGAGTCTTACCAATAATTATTGTTTAAATTTTTTACGAGAATCAAGATAGAACGTAAGGGGGCGAGTTCAAACCGCCACAAATTGACAAATAAAAATCCCTACAAAATAAGCATTTTGTGTAGTGATAGACAAAGGTTCGGAGTTCGAGTCTCTTATCAACCCATTATTTTTTTTTAAAATGCACATGGTGAATCTATATATAAAAAGAATATTCCAAAATTAATATTTTCAATTGAAATGTAATGTAAACTTAATACTTACCAAATCAACATGAGTATCTTGATCACAATACAGTGCAGGAAGTTCCCCTTTTCCATAAAGAAAAATTGAAGGGTCAATTACCCTAAGAGAGAGAAAGACAACATAGAAGTAAGAAACAATATTAACATTCTTGGTGAAAATAAAATATTGATAATTTTATTTTTGAGTGTACAAAATATTTCATGTTAGCAGGATCAGAGGAAGTGCAATATCTAAAGATGTTATTACGGACGGAGTCAAAATTTTGATTCAGGAGAGTAAAATTATGTAGAAGTCAAAAAATGTCAGTACAAAGTTACATAGTGTAATTTTTTGACGAAGCGATATCGATCAACCCCCTCAAGTATATGTAGCTCCACCACATGATATAGACAATCCACCCTAAAGAAAATATTAGTGACTGTTTTCACATCTCAAATCTATGACATATAATAGTCGCAGGGAGATAACTTTTCTGTTATTCCGAAACTCATATAAGTATTATATGAACTAAACAAGAGAAATTTTAATTCAATATATTATCACCTGTATCCTTGTATCCATCCTGGAAAAGGCTCTTTATAGCTACTTGTTATAATAGAGGGTCTAAGAATAAGTATTGGAATTTCATCTCTCATATTATTTATTATCATTTCACCAATTGCCTTTGTGAATGTATATGTATCTTGCCATCCATATAATTTTGCCCTATTTAATAAAAAAAAAACAATTAATTATGTTCTTTTTTTTTTAAAAAAAAAGAAACTTTTTTCTTATATCAATCAATATAATTATATAAAAAGAAAAAATACCTCTCAACTCCTAAATTCTTCATAATTTGCTCCAAGCCAATATCATTTGTAATATTATTCTTCAATTTTGAAACTAAGTCAATTTCATTGTCAACATGCAATGATGGAAAATTAGTATAAGGAGAAATTGAAGTGATTTTTTCCTTTGTTATGCTTTCTCCCATACTAAAAGGCTTTTCAAATATTAGTCCTTCTCTTTCTCCATTAGCATATGCTTCAAGAAAATAAAAAACATTTAAATAAATATCATATCTAGAAAGATTTATATTATATGTACCAATAGTATACATAATCGTTACGTCGTTAATTCAATTTAACTGATTATAGCAGATTAGTACTTTATTTGTCATAATGCCATATCAGGTATCTAACTTAAAACTTTCTCTATAAAAAAAGTATATTGATGGGATAAGACGAGTGCCATCAAACCCATTTTTGGATCGTGACAATATTATTTGCGCGAGCAATATAATTTTTTTTTACATATCAAATTAAGTTGACCTACAATAACTCAGAGTTATAGATCTACGTATCAATACACGATCCTAGAAAAGAAAATCATAACCTACTAGAATCAATTAAATTATTGTAGTACCATAACATCTTGTCACATTATTATTAGTGTATATAACTTATATATCAAAACATATTTTTTTACATTATTATTAGTGTATATAACTTATATATCAAAACATATTTTTTTTATTGAAGAATATTTAAATACATACCTGTGGAATAATGCATAAGAAGTTTAAGATTCTTGCATTTCTTGGCAAACATCATGAGTTGATATGGACCATTCACATTAGCATCAAGAGCAAAATCATACCTTAAAAAAAATTAATGAAATGGTAATTATAAATTAAAAAAATAAAATTAAACTCACATAATCAAATCTAATTTAAATTGTATAACCTATAGTTGAATAATAATTTATGAAAAAAAAAAACCTCTCATCAAATGTGGTGTTTGCTGCTGAGTCAATGATCAAATCAATTTGTTGAGCAATTTGTTGAGAAGTAATAATATCCATACCAAGATTTGGCTCATATATATTTCCAACTATTGGAATTAATTTATTCAATATGAATGGCTTGTAATATTCTCCATGCATTTCCTCGAGACATTTGAATAATTCTGACTCAATAATCTGATGATAATAAGAAAAACTATATATTAATAATTTGTATATCCCTAATCCATCGTTAAATATATATATTTTTTGTTTATAATTTTGTGTCATAATTTGTCCTTTGCTATCCATTTAAATAGGATTAACGATAGATTTTGTTGTAAATGCACAAGTACCTTTCAATCTATGTTCGAAATTTCAGAGACATACTTATACTATACAAAGGTCCTATATATTACTCCGACCTTATTTTATAAATAATTTCCTACCCCTTTTCGGCCTACGTGGCACTATCTTGTGGGCTCAGTGCGTGTTGACATTTTTTTCAAGCTAGTGCCATGTATGCCGAAAAGGGGTAGAAAATTAATTATAAAATAATTAATTCAGGGGTAATAAAACTTTAGTATAATATAAGTGTCTCTCTGAGATTTCGAGCATAGATTGGAGGGTACATATGCATTTTCCCTTGTTTTATATTATAACATATATAATGTATACATACTTCACTTTTTAATCTGTTAAATGCAGCTTCTTTATCCTTTGCTCTGATGAGGATGTAGATCTTGTTTATTTTTGGTGTTGTTCTCAACATCTTTTCAATAAGAGCTGCAAAAAAATATTTTATATTATCAGTTCACTTAAAAATTAATTATAAATAAAAGTGATACATATTATTACATCAAGTGAAAATTGCATTGATGATACCAAAAGTATTTCTTAGTATTAGTGTATATATGTAAAAAAAAAAAAAAAAACTCAAAATTTAAAATATTGTGAAAAAGGCTAGTTAGGAAAGTTATATAAAAGTAGTATTCTACTTGCATATTGTACATGTGAGTACCAATGCTTAAATATTCTACGATTTGAACTTGTGACATATAGATTATACAGATAAAAAATATTACTGTTAATTAAATTATTGTACCTTTTGCAAGAAATCCTGTACCACCTGTGACAAGAATATTTTTCCCTTCAAAAAACTCAACAATACCTATACCATTGTTGTCTTTTTGAGATATAATTTCTTTTTCATCATCCATGATTATAGATGGAGCATTAGTGACTGCTTTTAGTGAAAAATGTTGATTATTTGGAGAAGAAAAAAATGAAGACAAACATGTTATATTTTTCATTGTTCTTTTTTCATATTTAAAGGATGGAACAATTTTATATTTATCAAAACTAGAAGAAAAATTATTTTTAGAAAATAATTTAGTTGGTGATTCCCTTGTGTATAGGGGAAAAGTATTTTTTGAGAGAAGCATTATATTGGCAATTTGCAAAAAAAATAAAAAAAAGATTAAAGAGAAGTTGTGGGATTGGAAATAAAATAATATTGTCTATTTATAGAGCAAGCTAGGGAGTGTATATGTTTTGTGTGTATGTGTCATTTACAATAAAAGCTATGACAACTACCACATGATGAGTATCAATAATATTGTTGACCATATCTTTTTTTTTAAAATATATATTTAGATTAATTTAATTTAAAATTTTCATTATTTTAAAATTGTGTTATACACTATCTTGTTTAAAAATTTAAAATGTTCGATAAAACTTGAAATTACTTGATAATGTCTTCAACACGTTTTTGATATATCGATTTTTATTTTTGTTTATAAGCATGCTTTGACTCATCGACTTTTTTTTAATCGAAAATCACATATTTTCTATTGATGCATTCCGAAGAAAAACTTTTACACCTTACTATTGTCTTTGAAATAAGAAATAAGATACTCCCTCTATTTCAAAATGAATGACCCTATTTCCTTTATAGTCTGTTTCAAAAAGAATAATTCCTTTCCTTTTTTGGCAACACTTTAATTTTAACTTTCCACGTGGCATGTTTAAGATCACAAGATTAAAGGGCTTTGCTACATTTGACATAACTTTAATTTAAAACCACAAGATAAAAAGTCTTTTTTCTTTTCTTAAACTTCGTTCCAAGTCAAACTAGGCCATCCTTTTTGAAACGGAGGGAGTAATTTTTTGTGTTTTTTTAACATAAATAAACAATATATATATATATATATATATATATATATATATATATATATATATATATATATATATATATATATATATATATATATATATATATATATATATAATATTTAGTATTGATATGTAAAACAAAAAAAATTCAACAGCAATTGAGTTAATGTCTTTACAACCAAAGTCGTTAAAATATTTATCAGCATTTTATAGAGTGTTGAACTTACATAAATCTTACTAGTTCAAGAGCTAATTATTTAGATACACTTTATTTTGTAATATTACATATCTTACCAGGTTTTGGTGTTTCCAGATACATCCTGATACATGCGCCGAATACATGAGACCAAATTTAGGTATATTCTATTCTAGAAATATTGTATTCAAGTATATTCGCATGTATCTCGGACACATAACAAATCTCACTCGTCACTCTCTCATATATCTGATACCCCATATACATGTTATATATATATATATATATATATATATATATATATATATATATATATATATATATATATATAAATTAAATATGCCTAATTATAAAGTAATTTTTATATATTTATATTTATCATCGTCGTAACTAATTGCATAATTTTTTTTTTTATTATAAAGATATAAATAGACATAGAGGCAGATATATACAAGTATATCATTAATATATATTATGAATTCATCATGGGCAAGCTAAGGGTAATAATACTTATGTTCGCCCATAATTAATAAATACGAATTAATACTATATTTTGGATAAATAATTGGCTATAAAGACGATGGGTTCATAACTACTATTTTTATAACAGAATACTTATCAACCAACAAATTAAATATAGAATAAGTGTTATGTCTAATTGAATGCAAAATAAATAAAACACCAATAAAAATGTTTCTACAATTAATAAAGGTATGTTGTTGGGTTGTGTGATAGTAGTGACGTACGTAGGATTTTTTTAAGCGATGTTACAAGGACATAAATTGCTCAAGAAGAAAATCAATGAAAGTTTTATTTTAAATCTTCAAAAATTTAAGGCTTTTTTTAATTAGATAATATTATAAAATTTTAAATTAAACTATTCACATCTTCATATTATTAAATAAATCGGCAATGAATTTAAATCAATTTCTTTAATTCGCTGATATCTTTTTCAACTCATTAGCTTGTTCATTCAAGTCAGTCGAAGCTTGAGTCGTTAATTAAAGTTGACTTTGAACATTTGATTTTCTTTTTAGAATAATACACTCCATTAAAAATTTAGACTAATATGATTTGATCTACATAATTAGTAATTGATTAAAAATTTAGACTAATATGATTTGATCTTGTGGATCAAATAATAGAGGTGACTTTGAACATTTGATTTATCTTTTTTAGAATAATACATCCCCATTAAAAATTTATACTAATATGATTTGATCTACATAATTGATAATTGAGGATCAAATAATAGAGGATTGCGGACAATTTTGATCAATTTACTGAATTCGAAATTATTTCGTTGTAACAAGTAGATAGTAAAAAATAAAATTATTATGACGAAAAAATAAAAATAAAAATTCAAGTACATAATAAAAAATCGTATAGCAAAAAAAAAAAACTAACATGATGTGGAGATTTGAGATGTCGAATAACAATGATTGATGAACAAAAAAGG
This sequence comes from Solanum sitiens, assembly GCA_016801875.1. NCBI lineage: Eukaryota > Viridiplantae > Streptophyta > Magnoliopsida > Solanales > Solanaceae > Solanum > Solanum sitiens. Next base: position 24,431 of record JABWTJ010000344.1, read on the forward strand.
AAAGAAAATTGAACAAGAGTCAGAAATATACTAATACAAGGATTTAGGAGTAAACACTTTTTATTTAACCATAACTCTAATTGATAAAGGAGATTTTGAGTTTTATATTAATTATAAAATTTTAAAAAAAAGTTACTAGATTTTGAATGAATTTAAGTTGGTGTGTATGGATTTAATGAAGGGACCTATTGTTTTGAATTTAAATAAAAAATTTAATAATTTTAAGAAAAGAAAAAAATTAAAAAGTGAATAAAACATACAACATCTGCCTTTTGCGCCAGCCAAATTATGTTAGAAGGCGTGTATTGTATATTAAATTAGCCTTTAATTTTTTATTTTTTTGTATATAGGTTATTCGGTAAAAAATTCTAATAAAGTCGTGTCATGTGACACATCTTGAATGTACCTAAATCCGCCCCTGAGTGGTAGATGCATATGATCACATTGGGAAAAACAATAATAATAGTTCTTATGTTTAAAAAAGAATGATCTCATTTCCTTTTTAGTCTGTTTAAAAAAGAATGTCCTCTTTTTTTTGGCAACATTTTCAACTTTCCACATATTTAAGGCCATAAGATAGGAGCAATTTTGTATATTTGATATAACTTTAATTTAAGATCACATGATTCAAAAGTCTCACTTATTTTCTTAAACTCCGTGTCAAGTCAAATTAGGTCATTCTTTGTGAAATGGAGAAAGTAGTATTTTAGAAAATGATTATAATTCATAACAATGGTAAATTAAAAAACAAGTGATGAATTATTTTTTGGTTACTAAATATAGACAAGTAAAAAGTAGATTTTTTTTAAGTATACACGACCAGCAAAAGAAAATAAGGTTAGGATAAAGAAAAATAAGAGAGAGGATGACAAAATAGAGAATTGAATCCTCACAAATAAAGCGAAAGTTCAAGTAACCAATCGATTCAACTATTTTTATTTTTTGTAAAAAAAATTAAGAGGAAAAATATTTTATTTTGAAAAGAAGCATAATTTGGTAATTTTGAAAAATGGAAAGTTTTGGGATATGATCCAAAATGATCTCTTACATTTCTAAAAAAAAGAAAGTGTAAGGACAGTAATGAAATATTTAATTTTGGTTGTGTATATGTCATCAACAATCAAAGCTATAACAACTACCACAAGATGATATCAGTAATATTGTTGACCATATCTTATATTTTGTCTGACATTTGTTTAATTTAAGTGTAGGTGAAGTGTCATCATTAATTAAAGTTATGATATTATCGATGAGTGTTTTAAAAGGTTTTGTTGGAATATGTTTTGGGGCTAGTCCTGAGGAGGGCTCTAGTTAGTGTGTAGTTTCGTTCAGTAATGCCTTATTTGTTTGCACTTAATAAAGGTCTGAATTTTAATTATTCAGATTCAACTTATTAAGTACGTTTAATTTTTAAGTCTGAATTTGAATCTGAATCATTCTAATTCAGTCCATTAAGTTCATTTGTTTTATTTTTTAAAAAACCTCTTAATGAGTCTGAATGAATAAGATCTGTAGGAGACTCTTAACAATATTTAAACTCATTTAATAAATTATCAAACAATAAACCATCGCTTCTATGCTTTAAGCGTGCTTTTTTATCTCATAACTAAAAACTTTCTTTCTCTCTTTTTTTTCCTCTTGAACTGGTAAATTTTCATAAATCCTTTCAAGTTTTTTTTATATTAATAATTTTCTTGTATTAATTGTGTCAAGAACATAGTTTGTGTATTGGTGTTTATCAAAGTTTTTGAATGAAAAAAATTCTACTCCAAATCATGATTATTAAAACTTTTTTTTAATCAAAAGTGATAAATTTTGTTGAAATAAAATTTTTATGATATTTTATTAATTTAATGTTAGTTTCACATGCATATTAATATATTGAAAACAAATAACATTAATTATTTAGTGTTCAGATTTAGAGACCACATCTTAATATTCAGATGTATTCTTATCTAAACACCTAAATCATAATGCAAATCTTAATATTCAAATGTGTATTCAGATTCAGACCTCTTAATCTTAATTAAAACAAATGAGGCCTAGGACTTACATTCCAAACATCTGATTGTAAGCCTTAAATACGCCCAACGTCTAATGTTCGTGGCTTGCTAACAAATCTTATACAAATTTATGTGTTAAAATTTTTAGTTAACATTGTTGGCCCCAATAATTCTTGAATAAATGAATGATATGTATATGCATTTTTTTATAATCTATAGAGATAAGAATATTAAGAGTAACTGAAATAACCAATTGTAGTATCGCATCTTTTACTACTTAGTAATACTGTAAATGTGATTATATATTACGTAACATTTCTTTTAAAAATACGTAACAAAATTTTACCTTTTTTACTTATCATTGATCTTTATAACTTTGTCATTCAAAATTATATATCATGATAATACTACTAAAGTTCAAAATTATATATCAAAATAATACTAATGTTCAAAAAAACATAGCAAAATTATGTTCATCACATGAATACAATTAAATAATATCGTTTCAATATTAAGAATTAATTTATCCTATTCTTTTCTAGTACATATTTTTGTACACCAGGAATATGAATCTTTTCAATATAATTTCTCCAATTAATTTTTGTCACATCAATTTCAAAGCTTCCTTTTTCTTCTTCAGACATATTTCCCATTAACTTTCTTATGTTGCCATTGTCAAACCTAGCCAAGAAAAAAAAAAGAGAAAGAGTTATTATTTGGCTAGTCGGATTCAAGCATAACATCATACATCAAGCGAGAAATTAAATATTTTTTTTTCATAATTATACATCTAATTACATATTATCTATGTTTCAATAATTTATGTGACATATTTGACTGAATATAAAGAATATTGTTTACTCCTAATAAAGAATCGAAGGACAAATCAATTAGTTACATGTACTAAAGTTTTAACTTACATATGAATATAAAAATATATCATTCTTTTTTTGAGACAAATGATAAACTAATTAATATCACACGTACCAGCCTTTGTAGAACAAGTAGGGTTCATAAAGTTTGTTGAAATTCTTCAAAAATTCCACCTTCTTTTTAATTAAACGTATTTGATTCTTTGTTAACTCTTTTCCATCTTGTACTTCATGTTGCTTGGATAATACCTCCCAAATATATTTTTCAAAATCTGATATTTTGTCAAAAAATCTCATTTTTTTAACCTCAAATTTATCTCCTTTTGAATTAACAAAAGGAATTAATTTGAAATAATTATAAGAATAGTCAAAAATTTGAGAAAGTGAGATAGGATTTATAGATAAACATTTAGTTGTGGATTTTGCAAATATCCATGTTTTGCCATAGCAGCCATTGTTGCATTTACAACCATATCAACTGGAACCTAAGTCAAGTAAAAAAAAAAAAACTTGTCAAATGATGCAAAATTAAAACATGTCTTAAATCGAGATGATCACATACTTTAATAATAAAACGTAAAATTATTGAAAGAAGTGTGTACTTACCAAATCAACAAGACAATTTGGATCACCAAAAAGGCATGGAAGGTCACCCTTTTGATAGAAAAAGATTAAAGGGTCGATTGTCCTAATAAAGAAAGAGATAATTCAAAAAAATAAACAAATTAAAATAAGAAACATTGATATTTTTGGAAATTATAATAGGCAGAACACATCGATAGTTTCTTAAACTTATCAGTATATTTTATTTAGACACTTGAATTGTCTTGTACAATGATCAAACAACATGAACACATGATAAATTGTTGGAAAAATTACGCGGATAAGCAAACTTATACTATTTAATTACTCATCATAGCTATAGTTTGCTATAATTACCACTCGCGACTAACATTATACATTAATTACGTGGGCTGACTTCGAGTTTGTATAATTAGTTACGTTTGTATATGTATAACTTGCCAGGATATACAAATAAATATGTATATTATACAATTTTTTAGCCTATATACATATACAATTCACCTCTCTCCCACTCTCTATCCTCTCTCGCTCGCCTCTCTCCTCCCTCTCCCAATCTCTTTTGCTATATATACAAATACATATGTATAATATACAATTATCTAACCAATATACATATACAATTCACCTTTCTCCACTCTTTTCCCCCTCTCTCTCACCTATCGATCTCGCTCGCCTCTCTCCTCTCTCTCCCAGTCTCGCTCGCCTCTCTCTTCCCTCTCCCAATCTCTCTTGCCATTTATACAATTACATATGCATAATATACAATTATCTAACCAATATACATATACAATTCACCTTTCTCCACTCTTTTTCCCCTCTCTCTCCCATTCTCGCTCGCCTCTCTCCTCCAAATAACATGTAGCTACAAATTGTATTCCCTTCGTCCGAAATTGTTTGTCATGTTGCGCTTATCGAAAGTCAATTTGACTAATTTTCAAAGGTAAATTAGATTACATTAATTCGATATTTTAAACAAGAAAATTAGATATTCTAAAACTATATGAAAAGTACTATAAATTACAATTTTTTGCATATTAATATGATGAAAAAATTCATCTTAAAATGTTAGTCAAAGCTTTGAGAGTTTAACTCTAAAAATAGAAACCATGACAAACAATACCGGACGGAGGGAGTAATTATCAAACTATAGCTATGGAGAATAATTAATTATTTTTAAGTGACTGTATGTGAAAATTTCCTTAAATTGTTTCAAGTACACATTTCCGACTCAAACTTTTAAAAAAGTTCTTGGGCATGTTGTCAACTTAAAATATGTCACTTCCTTTTATTATACTCATTATCTTCGATAAATCATAAAATGTCAAGCATGCTCCAATTAATTGCATAAACATAAGTATACAAATTAAAGACCTTTATTACCACTACATACCAATACAATAGCTTTATTTTTCACTAACATAGCAATAGTTCCTTTTTTTAATCAAATATAAAAAATAATATTGTTTTAAAAATAAAATCAAAATGTTAATGGAAGAAAATAATTAATGACACACGATTTTATTTCCATTTCATTATTTTCTCCCATCCTTCTACCTTAGCTTCCACCATATATATAACAAACTTATCTATATAATAGACGTTTGAAAATATGCGTAGAATTTTTTTTCAAAATGTGTGAGAACTGTCTAATTTGAATAATTTATCTCGTGTTTTAATTACTTAAATAAAATTGACTACTGAGAAACTTAAGAAACTATCGATATATATATATATTCAACCATATAAATATTTGAATAAATAATGTCACCTGAATCCTTGCATCCATCCCAAAAATGGCTCTTTATAGCTACTTGTTATTATAGAGGGTCGAATAATAAGTATTGGAATTTCATGTCTCATACTATTTATCATCATTTCACCAATTGCCTTAGTAAATGAATATGCATGTATCTTGCCATCCATATAACTTTGCCCTGTTTAATCAACAAAAAAATAATTATAAATTTTTTTCTTAAAAAAAAAAATGAACTTTTTCTTATATTAATATAATTATATAAAAAGAGAAAATACCTCTCAACTCCAAAAGTCTTCATAATTTGCTCCAAGCCAATATTATTTGTAATATTCATGTTCTTCAATTTTGAAATCAAGTCAATTTCATTGTCAACATGCAATGATGGAAAATTAGTAAAGGGAGAAATTGAATTGATTTTTTCCTTTGTTATGCTTTCTCCCATACTAAAAGGCTTCTCCAATATTAATCCTTCTCTTTCTCCATTAGCATATGCTTCAAAGTAAATAAATATGATATTTCAAAATTCATATAATGAAATCTAGGAAGAATAGAATTTGTATATTCAATACTAAAAATCATTATTTTCCCATGGAAAATTAATCAGTCATCAACGACTATTTTCATAGATATTTTGATTGAATCAGTGAGAAAAAAATATAAAAATGTACATATACCGGTAGAGTAATGCATAAGAAGTTTTAAGTTTCTTGCATTTCTTTGCAAACATCATGAGTTGATATGGACCCTTCACATTAGCATCAAGAGCTAAATCATACCTAGAAACATATTTAAAACCAAAAAAAATGTTAATTATTTAAATTGTGTATATATCCTACTAGAATAATTATTTATTTAAATTGTGTATATATCCTAGTACAATGATTCAGTATATAACATATATATTAAAGAAAAATTACTTATATACAAGGTATAATATTTCAATGAACATAAAAACTCATTATATTCGTCAAGGTGTCCAGTTAAACATCTTCCGTGAAAAAATTATGTTGCATATATAAGTTCAATTAGTTGTATTTTTTTATACATATATTAAATTTTTAATAAATTGATGGGACTCAAATATTCAAAAAGATAATTTTAAACATACCTCAATTTTTAATCTGTGAAATGCAGCTTCCTTATCCTTTGCCCTGATGAGCAAATAGATCTTGTTTACTTTTGGTGTTGTTCTAAGCATTTTTTCAATCAAAGCTGCAAAAAAGAAAAAAATAATAATTACACAATTAGGTCACTTATACGATTTTAATTATATGTAAATCTCTTAATAAAAGATTAATCGATTTTTTTTTAAAAAAAATAACAACTAATATGAATAGGTTAAAGGGAAAAGGCATATATCTCCTTGAACTTGTCACGAAAAGTTAGTTACACGCTTATACTATTGTGACGACTTATTACACACCTAAATTACTTAAAAGAGAATTTACTTCAATCCTGACGCACATACAGCCAGTCACATGATGAGAAAGTATTTCACAATCGCGCCACATCATCATCATGTCACTAACACATCAATAATTACGTCAGATTTTTTTTAAAAAAATAATCCATGTCGCCTTATTTCTTCTTCTTTCCTATACACCTTCAAATCCACCATTAAATCACTACCATTGTTGCTGTAATCATCATATTCACTTCTCCACCACCATAAATTTCACCACTCATAATCAAATTGACCATCAAAATCTTCCCACAACATTTGTCATTGTTAGCGGAAACGTGAAACTAAAGAACAAGGAAGAACAACAATATTTAACGTGGTTCGGATCAAAATGATCCTATGTCCACCAAAGAACAACTGCACCAATATTTATTTCACTCTACAAAGAATACAAGTGAAATACTACAAGAGAGAGAACACAAATGCCTTAGAAGGTGAGAAGGCAAGTGAGAGGATGATTTGAAAATGAATTAAGAGCTACCTATTTATAGGAATAAATTCATCCTAGTGATGTCATCCATGACATCACTATGTGTCAAAATTGTCAAGGTTAAGAATATGAAACCATTTTATGGTTTGCCTAAATTTCACCTACCAAGATACAATCTTTGACTTTTATTTTGTACTAATTATCTTCCTACCAAATATTCATGTTAATTCATCTTCCATTTAGTTTGATTCCACAAGAACCAAAACCAACTCTTTCAATCTCCACCTTGGTTTGTGTTCCAAGCATGCGTATAAACAACTCCGGCCAAAACTTCTAAGCTTACTGGGCAATCCCATTGTAAGAAACAAGAAGAATCAAACCTTTGTTGAACATACCAGCTCCACCTAGCAGTTGTTCTCTTAGAGTTGCATCAATTGATGCATACTCCCGCCAAGTCCTTGTAGTGTGCAAACTTGGCAAGTGGGACTATTTTGGTCAACATGTCTGCAGCGTTATCGTCTGTGATAACCTTCTCAACCTTGATAGCTCCCTTTTCTACGACATCTCGAATAAAATGAAATCTGACATCAATGTGTTTGGTGCGCTCATGAAATCTTTGATTTTTAATCAAATAAATAGCACTTTGACTATCACATATTAGAATTGATTCAAGCTGAACTGAACTCAATTCTGCCACCAAACCTTTCAACCAGATAGCTTCTTTCACTGCCTCCGTTGCTGCCATATATTCTGCCTCTGTTGTAGACAAAGCGACAATCGACTGTAAAGTCGATTTCCAACTAACGGCACTACCGACGAGAGTAAAGATGTATCCAGTTGTGGACCTCCTTCGATCAAGATCCCCATGCATAGTCAGAATCTACATAACCGAGAATTGAAATACCTTCACTTTTTCGGAAGGTTAGGCCAACATCAGGAGCTCCTTTGAGATATCTCAATATCCACTTGACAGCTTCCCAGTGCCTTTTTTCTGGATTTGCCATGTACTTGCTTACCACACTTACAGATTGGGCAATATCTGGACGTGCGCATACCATAGCATACATAATGCTACCAACTGCACTCGCATAAGGAACCTTTGACATATGCTGTAACGGCCTGTATTTTTGTATGTGGTAGTTCTATTCATGTTATACTTGACATAGACTTATAGTGTAGGTGAGGGATCATGTTTCTTATGTGATTAGTGTTGGTTTAAACTAGCTTGGAAGGTGATGTAATGCCTTGCACGTTTTAGCATATGTATTGCAAGTTAACTCCGATGGAAAGTATTTAAGTAATTATAGTAAGATGGTAATTGAGCTAGCAGCTGCATCACCTACTTGATCTATATTATAGTTAAAGGGCCCAAGTTTGATTGACCAGATTTAGGCTTATATTTAGGGGCTCATTTGAAGCCCAAACCTATTAAAGAAATTGTGAATGAAAGAAGGCCCAGCAGCCAAATCTGCCAATTGGCCCATTATGGATAAAGCCCAAGTGAAACTAGGTAAGTGCATGACCTCCTAAGATTTGTTTTACCATGTTATTGGGCCAAGTGTGTACCACCTACTTGCATTAATCTGTCCCAAGTGGAATAAAAGAACAAAGGGAAAATGGACAAAGCAGCCAAGGTCCAATAATATTAAGTCCAAAAGGGCCCAAGTTAAAAGGACAAGCAGGTGGGGCACCTACTTGACATTATATGGCCCAAAATTGGTCAAGAGTGTCGGCCATAACACCTCCTTTTTCAAAGGATAAGGATCAAGTCTTATTCTCTATTTTGAACTTGCAAAACTTTCAGATTTCCTAAGTTCTTTCTTTGTCTCTCTTGGCTTCAATTAGCAGCCCTAAGTCACCTTAGAGTTCTTGAGTGCTGTCTAATTTTTCAAGTAAGAGTTTGAAGGAGAGTTTGAATTCTTGAAGTACAAGTGTAGAGGATAAATTTTCAGAATTAAGGTAAGACTTCAACCCATTTGTTTTCCTCTCTTTGATAATGTTTGGAGTGGAGAATTTTGTATATGTTTATCAAGAATTCATGGATTGTGATAAATCTTTGAGTCAATATTCTCCTATTATGCTGAAAGATTTGAGATTGATAGTGGCTGCCTTATGAATATTATTGTTGAGGGCTATTTGGGTAGCTTGGGAGATGATGTATGAAGTTGTATTAATGTGTAGAGGAAGGGTGTGGTGGTTAACCATTTATGTAAGGGTTGTTTGGGCCTGATTTCCATCAAATATTTTAGCTACTGTTTTGGAGGACCTTATTGTGATAAGCTGCTGATGTTAGCTTAATCATGACTTATGTTGTAGATTAGAACCCAATAAGGAAGGCTGAATCGTGATAGTGGTATTGGTCAGAAAAATAAGGTATGTAAGGCTATTCGATTCTATATCCTTTTGGCATGAAATCTGCCACCTGCAATTAATATCAATGAAGTGATTCCCATAAGGTCTATTTCTAGAAAAGGAAGCATCTGGTTCGTGCAGCGTACTATCTCCACAATAGCTAACCCACTATTCTTTCCCCATTCTACGTACATGGCACTCCTCATATATGTTCACTACTCTATCCTTGTGTAATTTCTTCCTTTGTGCTGTTATCGAAATGTGTATTTGCAAAGAAAGTTTGATGAATCTTCTCCTAAGCCAATGATAGGTCAATTGTGCCATTAAGGTCTTAACGTAATGTGTTGATCTTTCAATCGCTCCTTATGTCATTGTATTGCCTCAAAGTATTGTTTCATGATTTCCACTAATGTTCCCGTAATCGTTTTCATGTCTCCAAGATGATTATGACCACCAAATCAACATCTCAAAATGTTATGATTATCCAAAATAACATCTCAAAAGAGTTATGAACTGATTCACCATAACTCAAAGATTAAAGCATCTCAGTGAAGAACGGAATCTATTTACTAAGGGTGGCCGCTTAGGGCGAAAAGTCTAGCCATGGGCCGGATCCCTGTTGTCTATAGAAGGGTGGCAGCTCAGGGCAAAAAAGCCTAGCATGGGCCGGGATCAAGTTGTGAATTATGAGGCTCTGCATTCCCATGGGGTTTACACGCCTAGGCAGGGTCATCCTCTTCTACCACTGATCAGTAGGTCACTTGTATCTACATGCCCAAACAAAGATTCTAATATACAACAAGGTAAAGAAAAGAATTTCTGAGCTTATTGATTCCACAAGAGTAAGCAAAAGGTGTCTTCTCTCCAATTATGCACTCATTATGTTGGCTACTTGATTTCATTTGTGCCTTGTATTACATATACTTTTTGCCTTACATATTCAGTATATTTTTCGTACTGACGTCCCGTATTGGGGACGCTGCATTTCATGCTGCAGGCTCAGGTACTCCAGTAGTAGACCTCCTCAGTAGGAGCACTCGAAATTCTGCTACTTTTGGTGAGCTCCAAGTTGATTCGGAGCTTTATTAAGTCCTTGGTAAATTCGTTTGGTATTGTATCGTAGTTAAGGGTAAGGCGGGGTCTGTCCCGACCTACTCTAGTCTTCTATCTTTTAGAGGCTTTGTAGACGTATGTACATGGTTCAGTTGTGTCTTAAGGAGTTGTGGCCTAAACGACCAAGTCTTGTATATAACTTTTGGATCTACTTACGTTGGTTTGTATCGCTGCATCCAAAGTTAACTTGTCTCAATTGTTATAGTATATGCTCAGTAAGAACAGGTTGTAGGTTGGTTCTCTCGGGCCTTTAGGGCATCGGGTGCCTGTCCGTCTTAATGGGTTTTGAGGCGTGACATATGCTCCACCTCATCCATAGATTGAGGCATTTGTAACTCTGAAAGCTTGAAATGAGAAGCTAACGGTGTACTTACAGGCTTGCTCATATGCATATTGAATCTTTCAAGAACTTTTCCGATGTACCTCTTCTGAGAAAGATGTACAACACCATTTTCTCTTGAAATTTCCATTCCAAGGATTTTCTTTGCAACTCCTAGATCCTTCATGTCAAATTCATTGCTCAACAGTTTCTTCAAAATATTTATCTCTGTGATGTTGTTAGCAGCAATAAGCATATCATCAACATATAACAATAGATAAATCATAGAGTTACCAGACATCTTCTTGTGATACACACAATTATCAAATGCACTCCTCGAAAATTCATGTGTAGTTATGAATGCATCAAACCTCTTGTACCACTGTCTAGGGGATTGCTTCAAACCATACAAAGACTTCTTCAATTGGCATACATGGTCTTCTTTTCCTTCAGCTAGGAAACCTTCAGGCTGATCCATATAGATTGTCTCTTCTAGATCACCATGTAAGAAAGCAGTTTTGACATCAAGCTGTTGAAGCTCTAAATCAAATTGTGCAACCAATGCTAGTAGCACGCGAATTGAACTATGTTTCACGACTGGAGAAAAGATCTCATTGTAGTCAATTCCCTCCTTCTGACTGAAACCCTTTGCAACCAATCTCGCCTTGAACCTAGCAGCTTCCACTTCTGAAATACCTTCTTTCTTTCTGTAGATCCATTTGCATCCAACTGTCCTCATCCCCTTTGGCCTTTTAACTAAGACCCATGTATCATTTTTGTGAAGAGACTCCATCTCTTCCATAATGGCTAACTGCCATTGAGCAGCATCTTTGCAAGAAGTTGCTTCAACATACGAAGAGGGCTCGAGATCCTTAATCTCTTCTTCTGCAGCTACGAACGCATGTGCAATCAGATTTTCTTGCTCTATAAGACGTTCCGGTTTCCGTATCTGCCTTTTGTCCCTTCCCTTCGCAATTGTGTATGGTTCATTGGAAGCAAGTTCTTCAAGATCTGCATCTTTTGACTCATCAATTTGAGTTTCTTGATCCCGTTCCTTGGTAAGCTCCACCGGTAGCTCCACCGCTCGTTATTCTCGTTTCTAGATAACTCCATAGAAACTTTATGAGGATCAAGTATAGAGGATTCATCAAAGGTAACATCTCTACTAACTACAAATTTGAGTAAAGACAAACACCATAGTTTGTACCTGTTGACACCCAATTTTGGCCTAACATTTTAAAAATTTGTAATTTTTAAGTTTTATTTATTTAATAGCTTAGAATATTTTTTTTTTATATATTTTTTAATAAGTTTATCGATAACTATCTTTATTTATCAAAATTTAGGATTTTTTGTTAGTTAATTTTAAAATTGCATTTCACATGTCATTAGTTACGTTCATTATATTATTTTAAAATTCATTTTATTTTTATATTTGTTAATATTTATGTTGAACTTAGCACAATCTTGCTTTGATGGCATAGAATCAATAGTTGACACGCACAAAACAGAATAGAAAGAAGGGCTCTTTGAACGACTCCGGTACTATCTCATCCGCTGCTCTAGCTAATTGTCCCCCCTTTCCAAGTGTGATTTCTATCTTATGTATGGCCGTGCCTAAGGGCTAGATTCTTCTTTTGATCAATTCCCAAACAGCTAGCCAAATACGAAAAAAAATAAAATTAAAATTTAGGAATTCTATTAATAATTTTGGGCCTACAATTTCAAGCCCACACATTTGGGTCCATTACATTTTATTTATTTAAGTTAAAATTAGTGATGGATATGTGAAAATTGGGGAATTAATTTTAGAAAGGGGAAAAAACAATCCTAATCTCTTCCCCCTTCCCTCTCCCTTTTTCCCTCTCTCCGCCTCCCTCTTCTCTCCTCTCTTCCCCTCTCTTTGGCAGCCTCTCCCCTCGCCTCTTCTCCTTCACCCGTTCCAGCCACCAAACAGCCTCCAAGCTTGCTGAAACAGCAGCCAAAGCCGACTCCAAAACCCCACCACGGGAAAACCATCCAAACAGCCTCCTCACACCCACCGGAGGAACAACCAACCAAACAGGCCCATTTTAGTCTCCTTCTCCACTCCAAACAACCACCAAAAATCCACTGCCAGACCACCCAATCTTCACCATTGTTGCTCTCACCTTCTCCAAACGAGCTCAGCCGAATGACTCCAAATCCATGTCAAACCAGATCGAAAACACCACATGTCCAAACACCACCTAAAACCCACCAGAACCCCTTTCTCTTTCTCCATCTTTGCTGGCGAACCAACGAACTCAAACTCCGGCGAGACCCCGATTCTGAGCTCCTTTTCTCCTCTCTTGTTGTTGTCTTCTTCGTTCAAATCTACCAACAGCGAACAGTAACCCCATTTTTCTTTTCCCCCAACCAGAACATTACTTCCAGACCCTTACCTTCTCCCATTCACCATCTCCGTTGAACCAGTGAAGCTCCAAAGCTCCAGCCATATCCAGAAAACTACCAAACCAAACACGACCAAGAACCCCACCAATTCAACGCTATTGTGAGCTTCAAGCTCCGGCGAACAACGGACCACGCTGCCAGACCCAAAAACCCCCTTTGATTTTCTTTACCTGCGAAAAGCCACAAACGAACCACCATAGCTCCGCAGTGAGACGGCGAGTTCAAAATTCGCACAAACTAAACAAAAACAACTAGTCCTCTTTTCCTTTCCCATAACGATTTCGTTCATTTTCGCAGGTGTTTCCGGTCAACGCCGATGAGCCTAGAGCTCAGTAGAGGGCAAGCCAAAGAGCTTCAAGCTCTAGTGAAACATGAACAGTAACATTGACTTCTCCTTTTATGTTTCTTTTCTCTTGTGCATAAATATTCATTATTGTCTAAAGATTCACTATGTTTTTCTTATAGATATTATAATTAATTGTGATAAATTATTTGTATTATTTTGAATTACCTTTTAGCTACTGTCTGCGTATTAATTTTATTTATATGTGTGATGGTTGATTATTATTTTAATTTATTTTTATGTTTGATTTAATTATTTTGAGTATTTTCTGGTAATGTTTGAACTTGTCTGTAAGCCTCATTATAAATCTCTTATTTACATGGATGGTTTTCTTCTTTCTTAGTTACTTTTTTGTATTACTATTTTTTCTTCTCTTTCTTTGAATTTAAATATTTTTGCCTAATGGTGGATCTATATATATATATATATATATATATTGTCCGCTAAAATGATCTCTGACCACTTTTGAATCACATTTGTTTACTTTGATGTTTAATCATAACTTAGTGCTATTTTTGTTTGCCTTGGAATAACAAAATTTTTTTTTTTTTGGTGTGTGTGTGTGTGTGTGTTTGATTTCTTGTTTGAAAAATATTACACATATGTTATGTTGCATTTGTTAGTTTATATATTTTATATGTTAAAATGGCCAATGAAAAATCTCTCCGTCGGGTTTAGAGGCCTCCACATTTTATAAGACGGAAATTTAATTAAGTTTATATTATTAATTTGTTAAAATGGCCGATGAAGAAATTACTGTCGATTTCCAAGGCCTCCAATGTTAATAAGACGGTTTTTTATTTTAAAGTTATTATTTCATATATTTAATTTTATTCATATTTATTTATTACTAACACTTTTACTAAGTGTGTTTACAGGTAACCAAGACTTGCTTCCTTGAAGCTATTCGAAAGGAGTTCGAATTATATTTTCAATTCAATATTTTGTATATATCGATGTTAGGCAAACCTTAGGCCGATATTATTATTTTATTTTTATTGTGTATATTGCATGTTATTATATTTGTACATTATTTTATATTCTTCCTCAATTTGAAAAAAAAATGAATTCAGTCGGGACCCACATTTGTGGATTTCGAAGGATGCCTAACCCCTTTCCTTCGGAATAATTTGAACCCCTTACCTAGAATCAAATTGGTTTCGTAGATCATTTAATGGTTTCCTAGTTTTTTCCTAAAATTAGGTGGCGACTCTTTTTAAAAACTCGTTTATTTTTAAATTCATTAAAATTGAATCAATATATTATTTTCGAGTTGCCGAGACGTTTTGCCCTATTTGATTAGAGTGGGGATGTAAATAGAATGGCGACTCCGCTGGGGATATATAGAGGTTTTAACCATTATGTGTTTATTTTTTTTCAAATTGAGGATATTATTCTTTTGTTGTGTCATTTATTATATCTTATATATTTTGTTGATTATTTGCATATTGTACTCGGTATTCATTCATTAGTTATTGTATATTTTCATTGTATATCATGGCATATTTCTGATGTATGTATAGTATATTAAAGGACGGTTTGCGGAACCGCAGCCAGATTTTTTTATACTCACCCTTTTTTGGAATAATCGGCAATTTATTGGTTCGTCATGCATCCAATGGTTGTCGTGAGTTCCAGCCTAAGTTGTCAGCTTGGGTTCCCAGTCATTCAAAGCCCACTCTTAGTCATCTAGTGTAGAGCGAAGCAAAATCTTATATTAAGCATCACACAAGACTTGATGCACATTTGTATAAGACTTGTATTCATTGTTTGTATGCTATGTGATATATTTCAGTTTGTCTTTAATTAAAATAGTATTTATGTGTTTAATTCATTATTTGTGTGATATTTTGCATTATCAATTATGTACAGGAACTAACACTCTTACATTTTGAGTTATTCTTCTTCACAGCAAAAAAATAATTTATGTTCGGATTCAAAAATTATTATTTGTTCGAAGTCGCAAGAGACAAGAGGATTAGCGAAATTCGAGTCTTTGTATTTCACAAGACACTAATATCAAGTCAAAACGATAAATCAGGGGAGTATTTGACTATGAGGTCGCATCCATTTATTTTTATTATTATTTTGCATGATGGTTCTGCTCTCAAATATTTCTCATATTTTTGTAGGAATACCGTCCCCGACATCAGTCGGGGATGGTCATAACAATGTCTGGATCTCGTGAAATTGGGAGGAGACAGTTCCAAGAAAACAATCCAAAAAGAGTATACGTAGAAATTACCGGGGAATTTCGCAGGTTACGTTCAACAGACAGTATAAATATTGACGATTAAGAGGCTATAAAATATGTTGGTGCGAAAAAATGGGGGTCAAAAATACTTAATAACTATAAATTTTAGTGGCGCTAGACTTAGAAATTTCTTTTGAGTTGTCTAAATCTTTAAATTATTATATGTCATATCTGCACGAACTACGCGTACCTGATTCTCATTTTAATGAGATACGTAGGCAACCCTTGTTGGGTTCGTATTATTTTTTTTTTTTTTTAAAAAAAAAGAAGGGTAAAAATAAAATACAAAATAAAAAATAATAAAATAGTTGTGCATATTTTCCAAGTCATATCTGCACGAACTACGCACACCTGATTCTCATTTCGGTGAGATACGTAGGCAACCCTTTTTGGGTTCGGTAATATTTTTTCAAAAAAAAAAAAGGGGATAAAAATAAAAACAAAAAATAAATAAGATAGTTTGTACATATTTTCCAAATCATATCTGCATGAACTACGCACACCTGATTCTCATCTTAATGAGATACGTAGGCATCCCTTCTCAAGTTCCGTAATCATTCTTTCAAAAAAAAAAAAAATTACTTGTACATACTGTAAGAGTCATGTCTTCAGCTCGGTTGGGACCTATGTAGTTAAGAGCATGTAAATATAATCGATATGATGGAAAAGATTGACTTTGTGGTAAACTATAGATTCTCGTGGTACCTCTTATCTGTACTTTTGTGATGCTTGAAAATTCTCTTGCATGCAATCAAGATAAGAATAAAACTAACCTTATGTTTCATGGGCATTGTGTGGTGAGCTTTTGATCAAAGTTCAATTGTGTTACACTGTTGATCTAGAACTTGACCTGAATGTTTTTCGAGGCGAAATCCTGAGTAATGTTTGGTTTGAGAAAGGATTGTAGGCTTTTTTTTGACCCGATTGTGCCTTTCAAAGCCTACCAAATTACATTAATCCCTAGTTTTTCCACTTTGAGCCTGAAACCTTTCTTTGGACAATCACATCTTAACCACTACCCTTTTAAGTGCTTACAAGCACTATCCTCTCTTGGCCCAACTTTCTTGAGTGCACCAAGAATGTGCAAATTATAAGAGACGATCCATGTTTGAAATTTCCGAAAGCAAAGATATCGAGTTTTACCAAAATCAAGGAAGCAAAGACTTCTAGAGGAAAAGAGAGAAAGGAAGAAAGAAACAAAAAAAAAAAGGGAAAATATACCCTTACAGGGTCAATGAAAGGTGAGAAGGAAAATACTTCAAAAAAAAATTATTATAATAAAGAAGTGAATAAAAGAAAAGCTCCAAGAAATAAGGACCCAAACAAAGGAAGAAAAAAGAAGAAGAAGGGAAAAGAGTAAAAAATGAGAATTCAATGAAGTTGAAAGGGGAGAGAACAATGAAAAGGATCTAACGCCAAAGGCGTATTAATCATTAAAGAGCACAAATGTGTGACGCTCAAGGAGGAATTAAGTCACTTTTATCCCAAATAAATATCCTACCCATCCCTAAGCCTACGTTACAAGCCAATGACAAGTCCTACATGATCTCATTCCAAATGTTCTCACATTAGTGGAGATTTACATAAGGGTCAAGCATATGGTATCACAGTTGTGTGAATTGAACATTCTTGTGAGTGTGAGTGCACTTTGAAAAATGTCCTATAATCAAATGTTTCAAATATGTTTGAAATAGGAATAGCTTTTGTCGTGAGGGCACTTGAAATATGAGGATTGATACAATTCAAAACCTTTGTTTGAAGTAAGATGGACAGATCATGTTGATCCTTAAGTATATTGGAGGTACCACTTGAAACTGTAGGAATTGCCTTAAATTCAATCTTAAAAAAAAAAAAAAGATTTACCTGCAATCTTAACTGTTGGTACCAATTGTAGTAAAGGTTTGACTATCTCATCATATTCTTTATTTTTCAAAAAGAAAAGAAAAAGTGAGCAAACACTCATTCTTTAATATTTTAAAACCTTTTTAAGAAACTTTCAATTTGTAAAAAAAAAAAATTGCCTTTTGAGTTGTTCATTGTAAAAAGTGTCATCGGGTTAATCTTGTATGTGTGAGAGTCCTATTTTACTGCATGAATTGTTCGTCCAAAAATGTGACATGTTTTTTTTTAGGCTTTGGATATCACATGCAATATTATTTTCCTATTTCATCATGTTCATATTGTACATTTTCTACTGATGATCTTCTTTCAGATTCTTTGCAGTATTCATCTTCTACAAGTTTGGAACTACATTTGACCTGATTCCTGGATCAACAGGATATGTAGGCGCCACGACGGCTCGGTCATATACCAGTGCTTACAATAAAAACTGGGACAAAATTTTTGAAAATATCTCAAAAATTCTCAATAGAGGTGTTATCGCCAACAAGTCAAGATTGAAGATCATTTTGAGATTTGCCAAAATTATAACTGGGACAGAATTTTTGAGGAAGACCTCAAAATTCTGATAAGTACTGCGAGAAGCTTGATAGCAACTACAAAGATCATGCATTGAGAGTCAATATTCATGCATAGCGAAAAATCATGCATCGCGAGTCAATATTCATGCATTGCAAAACTATCATGCATCGCGAGTCAATATTCATGCATTGCAAAAAAAAAAAAAAAAAAAAAAAAAAAAAAAATCATGCATCGCGAGTCAATATTCATGCATTGCAAAGATCATGCATCGCGAGTTAATATTCATGCATCGCGAGTTAATATTCATGCATCGCGAGTTATTATTCACGCATCGCAAGAAGATTTAATACCTCGCAGGAATTCATGCATCGCAAGAAGATTTCATACCTTGCAGAATTTATGCATTCCGGGAAGATATTCATGCCCCGTAGAAGATCATGCATCGCAGAAAATATGCATCGAGAGTCAGTATTCATGCATTGCCGAAGATCATCCATCGTGAGAAGATTTCATTCCTCGCAAAAGTTTACATATCGCAAGAAGATTTCATACCTTGCGGAATTTATGCATTGCGGAAAGATATTCATGCCCTGCAGAAGATCATGCATTGAGAGTCAATATTCATGCATAGCGGAAAATCATGCATCGCGAGTCAATATTCATGCATTGAAAAAATTTCATGCATCGCGAGTCAATATTCATGCATTGCAAAAGATCATGCATCGCAAGTTAATATTCATGCATCGCAAGTTATATTTCACGCATCGCGAGAAGATTCCATCCCTCGCAAAAATTAATGCATCGCAAGAAGATTTCATACCTTGCGGAATTTATGCCTCGCGAGAAGATTTCATCCCTCGCAAAATTTTATGCATCGCGAGAAGATTCCATCCCTCGCAAAAGTTTATACATTGCCAAGAAGATATTTGCATTTAAGACGCATCTATTCGGAGGTGAAGGATGTGCACCATATCTTTTCAACGTTCAAGTCGGTGAAAACTTGCGTTGAAAGATATTTGCATTTAAGACGCATCTATTTGGAGGTGAAGGTTGTGCACCCTATCTATTCAATGTTCAAGTTGGTGGAAACTTGCGTTGAAAGATGTTTACATTTTGTCCTATCGATGGACATACATTCAAAATCCTATCGATGGATCATCATTTTTTTTTTCTTCATTCGTCCTACCGATGGACATACATTCCAAATCCTACAGATTGATCATCATCTTTATTCGTCCTACCAAGGAACCTGTATTTATCTCCATTTATCGTATCATAAGAGATGCTACCCTTTTTCTTTTAGTTTTGCCTATATTAATGAGTTTTATCTTTGTTTTTTTTTAGAACATTCTAGAGGATGCACTCTCAGAGGAACCACAGGTGCGGACGACATCAAAAAGGATGCAGCACAACGTGGAACTTTTTCTTAGCAGCGGACTGAGATATCGTCCAAAGAGGAGTGTCAAACTCTTAGAACGCGAGCAGAGGAGCGACTTCCACCACATTCAATCGCACTTCTCTGCAAAGGTCATGTGTTCGGTCAAAATTGGGTTTGTCAATTTTCGTTGTCCACGATTTCTTTCATCAATCATACACAACGAAAGGGACAGCTGTTGACACCCAATTTTGGCCTAACATTTTAAAAATTTGTAATTTTAAAGTTTTATTTATTTAATAGCTTAGAATATTTTTTTTATATATATTTTTTAATAAGTTTATCGATAACTATCTTTATTGATCAAAATTTAGGATTTTTTGTTAGTTAATTTTAAAATTGCATTTCACATGTCATTAGTTACGTTCATTATATTATTTTAAAATTCATTTTCTTTGTTACATTTGTTAATATTTATGTTGAACTTAGCACAATCTAAAATTTAGCCAAATACGAAAAAAATAAAATTAAAATTTAGGAATTCTATTAATAATTTTGGGCCTACAATTTCAAGCCCACACATTTGGATCCATTACATTTTATTTATTTAAGTTAAAATTAGTGATGGATATGTGAAAATTGGGGAATTAATTTTAGAAAGGGGAAAAAACAACCCTAATCTCTTCCCCCTTCCCTCTCCCTTTTTCCCTCTCTCCGCCTCCCTCTTCTCTCCTCTCTTCCCCTCTCTTTGGCAGCCTCTCCCCTCGCCTCTTCTCCTTCACCCGTTCCAGCCACCAAACAGCCTCCAAGCTTGCTGAAACAGCAGCCAAAGCCGACTCCAAAACCCCACCACGGAAAAACCATCCAAACAGCCTCCTCACACCCACCGGAGGAACAACCAACCAAACAGGCCCATTTTAGTCTCCTTCTCCACTCCAAACAACCACCAAAAATCCACTGCCAGACCACCCAATCTTCACCATTGTTGCTCTCACCTTCTCCAAATGAGCTCAGCCGAATGACTCCAAATCCATGTCAAACCAGATCGAAAACACCACATGTCCAAACACCACCTAAAACCCACCAGAACCCTTTTCTATTTCTCCATCTTTGCTGGCGAACCAACGAACTCAAACTCCGGCGAGACCCCGATTCTGAGCTCCTTTTCTCCTCTCTTGTTGTTGTCTTCTTCGTTCAAATCTACCAACAGCGAACAGTAACCCCATTTTTCTTTTCCCCCAACCAGAACATTACTTCCAGACCCTTACCTTCTCCCATTCACCATCTCCGTTGAACCAGTGAAGCTCCAAAGCTCCAGCCATATCCAGAAAACTACCAAACCAAACACGACCAAGAACCCCACCAATTCAACGCTATTGTGAGCTTCAAGCTCCGGCGAACAACGGACCACGCTGCCAGACCCAAAAACCCCCTTTGATTTTCTTTACCTGCGAAAAGCCACAAACGAACCACCATAGCTCCGCAGTGAGACGGCGAGTTCAAAATTCGCACAAACTAAACAAAAACAACTAGTCCTCTTTTCCTTTCCCATAACGATTTCGTTCATTTTCGCAGGTGTTTCCGGTCAACGCCGATGAGCCTAGAGCTCAGTAGAGGGCAAGCCAAAGAGCTTCAAGCTCTAGTGAAACATGAACAGTAACATTGACTTCTCCTTTTATGTTTCTTTTCTCTTGTGCATAAATATTCATTATTGTCTAAAGATTCACTATGTTTTTCTTATAGATATTATAATTAATTGTGATAAATTATTTGTATTATTTTGAATTACCTTTTAGCTACTGTCTGCGTATTAATTTTATTTATATGTGTGATGGTTGATTATTATTTTAATTTATTTTTATGTTTGATTTAATTATTTTGAGTATTTTCTGGTAATGTTTGAACTTGTCTGTAAGCCTCATTATAAATCTCTTATTTACATGGATGGTTTTCTTCTTTCTTAGTTACTTTTTTGTATTACTATTTTTTCTTCTCTTTCTTTGAATTTAAATATTTTTGCCTAATGGTGGATCTATATATCTATATATATATATATATATATATATATATATATATTGTCCGCTAAAATGATCTCTGACCACTTTTGAATCACATTTGTTTACTTTGATGTTTAATCATAACTTAGTGCTATTTTTGTTTGCCTTGGAATAACAAAATTTTTTTTTTTTTGGTGTGTGTGTGTGTGTGTGTTTGATTTCTTGTTTGAAAAATATTACACATATGTTATGTTGCATTTGTTAGTTTATATATTTTATATGTTAAAATGGCCAATGAAAAATCTCTCCGTCGGGTTTAGAGGCCTCCACATTTTATAAGACGGAAATTTAATTAAGTTTATATTATTAATTTGTTAAAATGGCCGATGAAGAAATTACCGTCGATTTCCAAGGCCTCCAATGTTAATAAGACGGTTTTTTATTTTAAAGTTATTATTTCATATATTTAAGTTTATTCATATTTATTTATTACTAACACTTTTACTAAGTGTGTTTACAGGTAACCAAGACTTGCTTCCTTGAAGCTATTCGAAAGGAGTTCGAATTATATTTTCAATTCAATATTTTGTATATATCGATGTTAGGCAAACCTTAGGCCGATATTATTATTTTATTTTTATTGTGTATATTGCATGTTATTATATTTGTACATTATTTTATATTCTTCCTCAATTTGAAAAAAAAATGAATTCAGTCGGAACCCACATTTGTGGATTTCGAAGGATGCCTAACCCCTTTCCTTCGGAATAATTTGAACCCCTTACCTAGAATCAAATTGGTTTCGTAGATCATTTAATGGTTTCCTAGTTTTTTCCTAAAATTAGGTGGCGACTCTTTTTAAAAACTCGTTTATTTTTAAATTCATTAAAATTGAATCAATATATTATTTTCGAGTTGCCGAGACGTTTTGCCCTATTTGATTAGAGTGGGGATGTAAACAGCTAGTTTATGAGTTAATTATTTAGATACACACTAATTTATAATATTTCAAGTTTTACTAGATTTTGAAACATTCATATACGTTCAAATATACGTATATCGGGATACACATAATTGTGGACAATTTGTATCCAAGTGGATTTGCACGTATCTTGGATACATAGACAACTCTCCCTCGCCTCCCTCCCATCTTTCTCGCCACTCTCCTATGTGTTTGATATCCCATATACATGTGAATTACACTAGATACATACATATACATGTATCTAGTGTGATTTTTATGTATTTGAAATACATAGACAAATCTCGCTCGCTTTCTTCCCGTTGTTACTCGCCTTTCTCCCTATTTTTGTGTATCCGGTAGAATAAATATGAATATTGGTGTGTCTAACTTAAAATCAAGTAAATTACTAATTAATGATACAAAATATAATTATTTCAAAATATAGGAAAAAAGTAAATATGTTAGAAATATTTGTGTAATTAGATAGGTTCTCTAATTTAACACCTCTAACCAAATACAAAATAAAATAATTTATTTTATCCTAAATTATTATGTCTTATTTTCTATATGCCAAACTATGGGTGTCTAAAATAAACTCAAACATAGGTAATTCGTCCAATCCACCCAGAATTTTAAGGGTTGGGCTCAAGTCAATTTGAATTGGGTTCAATCTCCAATTTAAAGAAAATATTCAACTGAGCCCAATTCAATCTCCAATTTCAACCCATTTTAGAACTCTTTACTACGATATGTTCCTATATGAAAAGTATGAAATATTATATTTTTAACATCT
The DNA here is from genome assembly GCA_016801875.1 of Solanum sitiens. NCBI lineage: Eukaryota > Viridiplantae > Streptophyta > Magnoliopsida > Solanales > Solanaceae > Solanum > Solanum sitiens. The sequence continues at coordinate 47,903 of JABWTJ010000344.1, forward strand.
TTAAGAATTAATCTATCGATTTATTACATTTTATATAAAAAACATTTTGAGCCAAAATTCGAATTGTGATTATAAAAGTTAAATATCACTATGTTAAAATTATGGAGATTAATCTAATCAAATTGGACGGGTCAAGACCCAACCCATTTTTTAGCCCATTTGAACTCAACCCATTTGAGCCCAAAGTAAACTTGGGCCGGTCAAGACCTAACCCGATTTCTATTTTAACCCAATTTAATATTTTCAATTTCAACTCAACCCGCCTATTTGACACCCCTATGCCAAACGATCCCACAAGTATTTTTCTTTTGGAAAAAGAAGGAGCTTCATAACAAATAAGGGATAATAAAATATTTATTATTTATTTTTGTAAAAAACACCTCAACAATTATGTACTTGTAAATTTTAAATATATACAAACTAAATTTTTGTATACAATGATGTAAATAATTGAATCACATCGTAATGTTATAAATAATGATAGAGTTATAATAATTTATAAAAATTGTCAGACAGCATTTGAACCTTGTGGTTCTTATAAGAAAATAAAATTGTCTTAATAAAAAACAATTGGGATGATAGTTCTAGTGGTGATTATATTATGTGATTTTATATAAAAAATTAGAAAATGATTTTAAGTATTCAAACAGTCTAAAATATTATACCATCAGTAGTTTTGGTCCTTCAATAATCAACAAATGTTGAATGTATATGTATGTATATGACATCGAAAATTTAAAGTGAAGTGAAAAAGGATTTTAAGATAAGCTAAAATTTATAATGAAAAGAACAAGGGCTTATTTAAAACTTAACAGAAAAGATTCAAATTATAGGACTAAAAATAGAGAATGGTCATTAATGTATGGCTTTGATCTTCTTTTTTTCCCGAGAAATTGTAAATATAATTATTTTAAAGAAAAATTAAAGGTCATTCTATTCATAAATTTGAGAAGTCTGATGATATGGACAACTTACACGAACTTCATCACCCTTAAACACCCTTATTTTTCACATTCATCCTCTTGTACAAATACAACAAAACAACCCTAACCAAATCAATCTTAACGAGATCCGTCGATTTTGTCTAAATCAGTCGATTAAGGGTAGTGGTGCCACCCTCATCACCTCCACATAGTCCTTTTCTCATTTTCAAAGCCATAAAGGACATTTTTTTTGGTTAAATATCTAAGCTTGAAGTTCTTTTATTGACTTAGTAATTTCGTACAAAATTGGCCCAGCGAGCCCAAAAAATATTTGACCCAATCCAAAAATTGAACCGACCACCCCTTCTTAAATATCAGCCTAGTAGCTAGGTTTTTCAAATTCAATTCTCTGTTTTCCTCTTCAGTATCGCCGTTGGGTGCTTTTACTAACTCCACCTTCCTCCTTCTTATGCGATAGATCATCACATCTTCGTCTTATTTATACCACAATTCATCTTTCTTAGCTCGCAGAGGTGGACCTCCACTATCTTTTGCACTTTTTCCTTTTTCTTATTTAGTCTGACCTCTTTTATTCATTTACAGATATTTTCTCGAGTGAATGAAATGGAAACACACGTGGTTTTGATAGATCAGCAAAAGGTCATCTCCTCTACTATAGCTTTGAATAGAAAAGGAAAAACTCGTAAAAATCTTATGATTCAAGCTTTGTCCATGCAATTTTCACTATTGATGGTCTCAAAAACATCGATCCTTCAGATGTCTTTCAGTCTGAAAAGGTAACCCCATCTATCTTCCTTATTACTTTTCACAATTACTCTCTATCATTTTCCTTTGGTGAAACAATCTTTTCATTGGTTTGAAATTTAAAATTTTGAATTCACTAAACTTTTTGAAGAAGTTGTTATTTCCAAAACATACCTCATAAAAGGATCGGGCCATTGTTCACCCCCTTTAAATGTTTATGGTCGCAAACTTTCATTACTAGATCTATAATTATGAGATCATTTTAATTAACCCTTTTGGTTTCTGTTTTTTTTTAATGACAAAGTACTTTTATTTTATAATTTTTGTACCTTTGATGTATTTATCATTTTTAGAAAAGATCATTACTATAAAATTACCCCTTTAATTGCACCAATTTGATAATAGTATCAATTATTCAATTCATCAGATAAATTTTATTGTCATAATGTATAAAGAGTAACTATAAATATAACATAACAATTTTTTGCTTTCATAATTGTTAAAGATTGAACTTTAATACTTAACACTCGTTCACATAATGTAACAAATACAAAGAGAATATTAAAAATTCAGAAAGACTTAGGTTATAAAAGTTAATGTTGATTAATAGTACTTATTTTAGATCAATGAAAGGCACTTGAAGCAAGTAAAAGAATTTACAATTACTATTTGAAGTACCATGATATATACAAATAAAAAGCAAACAACCAAAACTAATTTGAAGCCAAACATGTATACAAGAAAGGTGCAAGTATCCAAATACAAAAGGAGATTAAAGAAAGGATTGAACATATACGAAGAACACCAAAAAAAGCTAATAAATATTTTTATTTGATTCAACAATTTTATAATTAAATAAGTAGTATTGCTTGTAATAGAAAGTTATAATAAATTCTTTCTATTTTTGAGGTCTTTTGGATTGGGTTTTCTGAAAAGTAGTATCAGACTACATGCATTTGTTTGTTCCATGATAATATTTTTAATTTATTGAAAAAAAAAGAAGAAGAAAGTCTGAAGCGCATACATTAATAATCATTTTGACAATTATCTCTTTCAAATCATATAAATTATATCTTCTCTCTTATGTTTCAAAAAAATCCGAGCCCATTCTACCGACTCGGTAGAAGTCATTCAGAATAAAATAAAGTTGATCACTTATATATACGAAGATCGTCAATGACAAATCTAGGATAGTTCCTAATCGGTGGGAATAAACAGTGGCATTCTATGAATGTTGCTTGAAGAGTTCACAAGTATGACTCTAGGCATTTATAGAATGCCCGTCACAACCCAAATCGAGTCATGAGTGACACCGACACTTAATCTCCTAGGTGAGAATTTAACCCCAAGTTACAAAATAAAAACATAATGCGGAAGCTTAAAATCTTATTAAATATTATTTTCCAAAATCTGAAAGTCATCACATCAAGGACATCTAATATTCAAACTACTAAGCCTAAGAGTACCAAAGACACGAAAATGAGTCAATAAATCGTTTATGTCTGAAATCTAAGGACATCATGTCATTATGAGAGAATCCAACACGAGCTAGACTGAATCGCTCACCCTGGAACCTGATGTGCTGGAGACTGGCTAGAGCTGAGGGCAATTCGAAGTCAATATTACACTCGCTGCATTCCATTAAAAGAAAATAAAGAAAAACACAAGTAGGACTCAGTACGGGGCAACATGTACTGAGTAGGTATCATTGGTCAACCCAAAATAGAAACTAATATACAATGAATAATAGTATGAACTCAACTATAACAGGTGATAAGCAACAAATAATATGAACCAGTGTCAACAACACTAAAGTAAGTATGTAATAAGTCAACAATATCAAGATCATCCATGAGGACTCATGCCTCCAACCAAACCATTTGGTGAATTGAGTTCTTTGAGATTGAGACCATTCCGTTAATTCAATATGTTTTTCCTTTAATATTATCGTATCAGAACGTGGAACTCCGATTCAATTATACCGTGTCGGGACGTGACACTCCGATCCAAAAATATCGTAACGGAACGTGACACTCCGATCCAAGAATACCGTGTCAGAACGTGACACTCCGATCCAAGAATACAGTGTCAAAACTTGACACTGTGATCCAATTATACTATAAAGTTATCATTTATTATCACCACTTTCAATTCACTGATAATATTTCATCAAGCCTTCTTCATACAAGGCATCACTTCGATAAAGAGGGTTCAAGAATATAAATTTCACGGTCTCAGGATTTCAGACCAATCACAAAACACACAACCAAGCCACACAACCACACAATCAAGTACATAGAAAACATCACAATATCATTCAAATGCATATCAATCACTATTAAGAGTTTACTATCAAATAGCATAAACAATAACCTACCTCCAATATACTTCTCCAATACTTTTTCTTTCCTCAAAGCCTCCGAGCCTTTCCAATGTATCAAGTATATCATATTTATAAATACGAGTCCATAGACATTTTTTCTATATTTTAGCTTAGATCCCACAAGTCATCAAACACAAATCTATATTCAAGTTCCTAACCTTGAGACCAATTAATATGCTAAGCTTTTCATTTCTTAAATTCAAACCTAAGAGTAAGTCTTAGTTCCTCCAATTAGCATAACTTAAATGAAATTTAAATAATTCGATACGTCTAATATTTAATCACTTATCTAAATATATCAAAACTTGAGTTATAATGTGATAATATATGAAAACATACAGAAATATCTAAGATGGATCATGGATATGAAATCACTGGCGTCAATTCACCACTTAACAAGTGTGCATAATTTTCTTTTCCTAAATAAAAATCAACCCATTTAACCATTATAATATTACTAAATTGTCATAACCTCACAATTCCCATCATCCTGAAAATTTTATTAGCCTATTATTTGTCTCCCCAAAATCCTAAAATCCAAAACATCATCAGAACCTCAATTCATATTGTTATTATTATTATTACGTCAGACAATTACAATATAAATTAATCCACTAAAATCATATACCTATAATGCACAAAGTTCAAATCTCTAACTTCAAACCTTTTCAACAAGAAATATTAATTTTATAATTGTTGTCTATCAACTAAGAAACAAAATCTAGGCAAATAGAATGAAACCCCGATATACCTCAATCGTCTTCTGCCTTTGAAGCTTGCGCAGCAACTGAACCCTTGATGCATTTATCATTTTTAGAAAAGAACATTACTGTGAAATTACCCCTTTAATTGCAGCAATTTGATAATAGTATCGATTATTCAATTCATTAGATAAATTTTATAGTCATAATGTATAAAGAGTGATTATAAATATAACATCACAATATTTTGCTTTCATAATTGTTAAAGATTGAACTTTAATACTTAACACTAGTTCACATAATGTAGCAAATACAAAGAGAATATTAAAAATTCAAAAAGACTTGGGTTATAAAAGTTAATGTTGATTACTAGTGCTTATTTTAGATCAATGAAAGGCACTTGAAGCAAGTAAAAGAATTTACAATTACTATTTGAATACCATGATATATACAAATAAACAACAAACAACCAAAAATAATTTGAAGCCAAAGATGAATACAAGAAAGGTGCAAGTATACAAATAGAAAAGGAGATTAAAGAAAGGATTGAATATATACAAAGAACCCCAAAAAAATCTAATAAATATTTTTATTTGATTCAACAATTTAATAATTAAATAACTAGTATTGCTTGTAATAGAAAGTTATATAAATTCTTTCTATTTTTGAGGTCTTTTGGATTGGGCTTTCTAAAAAGTAGTATCAGACTACATGCATTTGTTTGTTCCATGATAATATTTTTAATTTATTGAAAAAAAGAAGAAAAAAGTCCGAAGCACATACATTAATAATCATTTTGACAATTATCTCTTTCAAATCATATAAATTATATCTTCTCTCTTATGTTTTAAAAAACTCTGAGCCCATTCTACCGACTCGATAGAAGTCATTCAGAATAAAATCAAGTTGATCACTAATATATACGAAGATCGTCAATAACAAATCTACGATAGTTCCTTATCGATTGGAATAAAAAGTGGCATTCTATGAATGTTGCTTGAAGAGTTCACAAGTATGACTCTAGGCATTTATAGAATGCCAATGTTTGTTCTAACCGACTTAGGAGTTGCTTTTCAATTTACATTAGTTTTTGATAATCTGTGGGTATATATATCGATGAACAAGTTGATTTTATATTTTGAACGATTTCAATTGAGTAGGTAGAATAGGCTCAATAATTAGGATTTCTCTTTGAAAAATCTAAAAAAAAACATCAACAACTAATATACATGAAAATAACGAGGTTTCATTAGATTTTAACAATATCCACGTCATATTTTAACTTTATGCATATCATTTTTCAGTAACAATATCCACAATGAAGAAATATATGATAGAGTGTACATTGAGAGCTTGCATCGTATTTATCTGACTTGCATGTCATGAGATATGATTTGCTAGTCGGGTAAAATATAATGCAAGCTCTCAATGTGCTCTGTCATACACTACTTCATCTCTTGGAAAGTTGAAAGTTTGTTGCATCAATGCCCTCACCAAGTACGTGTACTAGGTAAAAACACGTATAATGCTCATCTGTGATAATCCCGTAAACTCATTTGATAACATACTCAATTCAAACTTACTGAACAAATCAACAACTACAAACTCACGAACAAATATAAAAGCATCATTCAATGTTAATAATTCATTAGCAACATTCTTCTTGCACCTTGAAACCCCAATGACCTCTACTATTTCCCTTCTACTACTCCGACAAAATTTATACAAGGGATCCTCAAGCGCAACAACTCTTCTCAGTAACTTGCAGAACACCAATAACAATCGAGCACATTCATTGTATCTCTTCATATGCAAATCAGCGCACATCAATGAATTGATGAATTTACGATTGAATTCATTAGCAACATGTTTCCTAGCATTATCTAGATACAGATACAACATTATCAAATCTGCAAGAGCAGATGAGCAAATAAATAAGTGTATATGTTACATGTGCAGTGCTTCGAATTCGACAGACTTGAGAATGTTAGTGAGAGAGTTTACTAATGAAGCATGTAACAATATACACTTATTTGTTTCCTGGTCTGCTTATGCATTTTCGGTAATATTGTACCTGTCTCCAGATAATGCTAAGAAATACGTTGTTGATGAATATATTCGTAGATTCATCAATTTATTGATGAGTGATGATTTGCATATGAAGAGATACAATAAATGTGCTCGGTTATTATTAGTGTTTTGTAAGTTACTGAGAAGAGTTGTTGCACTTGAGGATCCCTTGTATAACTTTTGTTGGAGTAGTATAAGGGAAATACTAGAGGTCATTGGGGTTGCAAGGTGTAATCAGAAAGTTGCTAATGAATTGTTAGCATTGAATGATGCTTTTATATTTGTTCGTGAGTTTGCAGTTGCTGATTTACCAGTAAGTTAAAATTGAGTATGGAATCAAATGAGTTTGCGGGGTTATCACTGATGATCATTGTGAGTGATTTTACCTACGTGCTTGATGAGGGCATTGATGCAACAAACGTTCGACTGTCCAAGCGGTGAAACAGTGTATGAGAGAGAGTACACTGAGAGCTTGCATCGGTGAAGCAATGTATGACAGAGAGTACACTATGAGCTTGCATCGGTGAAACAGTGTATGACAGAGAGTACACTCATGACGGTGGTGTGATTATAATTGCAAATGACATTGATCATGTCCAACTGAAGTTAAAAAGGGTTTTATAACAAGTCAAAATTTCTAGATTATAATAAAAATAACAATTTTACTAAAACTTGAGAGAAATAAAATTCAATTTATTGGTCTAAAATGAGAGAATGGTCAAGATTGTTATTAATGTATGAATTTGGTCTTTTTTCTTTCTTTTATACCAGTAAATTATAAATATTGTCATTTTTTGATTACAAGTTTGAGTCGGCCAACTTACAAAGAAAGGATTGAACATATGAAGACTTCAAAAAAGCTACTTTCTCCTATCTCATATTAGATGAATATTTATTTTATACGATGATTAAGAAATCATTAATATTTTAATTAATTTTATTGTTTTGTCCCTTGTTCTTATCATAATTTAGTAAGTGATCAAGTAATATGTGATAAATATTTTAGTAAGATGTTCATCTAATATGGAACGACGAAAGTAATAAATTTCTCTATTTGATTCAACAATTTAATAATTAAATATAATTACTGGCAATAGAAAGTTGTAATAAGTTATTTCTAGTTAGAGCCTTTTGGATTGGGCTCCCTTTATGGGAGGTGGTCCGTTTCTCTAGTTTTGTGCATTTGTTTTTCGATAATATATTCACAATTAATTAAAAAAAAAAGATCAAAGCTCAACCATTAATGACTATTTTGACTATTCTCTTTTTAGATGAATAAATATAATCTTATCTCTTAAATTTTAATGATATCCTCGTCATTTTTCATTACAATCTGAAAAATTTGGCTTATCATAAAAAAAAATTCACTCACTTCGACATCATCGGAGTCTTTTGCAATAGCCAACACACCACCAACTGCAACCTCCACAACTATGAAGCTACGATGATGATTGCACAGAGGGGTGAATTTATGTATATGTAAGGGGTGTCACGTGACACGGCTTCGACGAAATTTTTTACGAAATATACTTATATTAAAAAAATTAAGAAAAACATTGAACGTTTATATAAATTAAAAGGACACCCCTTGCATGAAGTGTTGCAAGCGTAATTGGCTGTTACGACCCAAAAATGGACGTGATGACACTCGTCTTATCCAACCAAGACAAGTCAGCCTAAAATTCAACTATTACAATAAAATGCGGAAAATTTACTATCAACTTAAATTATATCCCCAAAACTTGGTTGTCACGTGTACAAGCCTCTAAATTATTACAATTGAATTAAAAGAAAATATAAGTCTCATATGACATTGTTTCTAGAGTAGAACAAAATCATAAACAAGAGTCGAAGGTCTGCTGAGATGACAAGCAGCTACCTCTCAAATCTCCAAGAAGCCTCGAAAAAGGAGAGAATATATCACAAAGGTCCGGGCTAGTAACCTACAAGAAATTATAGAAGCAAGGGGCAAGTACCAAACCACACGGTACTCAGCAAGTAAACCTCTAAACACAAGGTAATGGAATGAAATATGGGTACTCCTACCACCCCAACCGAACCTTCACAACTGCAACCTGCATAAAAGTTAGCCCAACCTAACAGCTCACATTTTACATAGCACATAGCTCAACAACACCACTTAGACAAATTACATATCCTTCACATCAACAAGCTCAGTATTCACCAATCACATTTTTCGCAAAAAGGCATTCACAAGATTAGCAAAACACAATATCAAGTTCACTATGATAAGTATGTGCAATGAAATGGAATGCAATGTGAAGTATAATCATGCATGTCTGACCTAGTGATACACACCCGTTCTCTCTCAGTCCACACCCATGGAGACATATGTGTCCATGCATCTGGCGCGATACATGACACGCCCTTCGATAATAGTAATCATCGCGGCGTGCTATACGTCCCTCAAATATAATATCCATCGTGACGCGCGATACGTCCCTCAAAATGGTACATCCTCTTTTAATTTCTCATTCTTTCTCAATGCACATAACACTTGTAACAACCATGGTTGTGTCAGCACAATGCAGTTGACATGTTCACAAAAATAACGAGGAGATGACCATTTTCATAACATTGCATATTTCACAACAAATCAACAATGATACAACAAGCCTTTCAAACCATTCTCCATTATCAACACATCACACACAAGCAATTATTCACATTGCATTTTATTACTCTTTATTTTCATCATTAGAATTAGTCAATGTGGACAAGTCAACCCATCACATTGCTCCCAAACCTATACCACAAGGAAATACACACATTCCATACACTTAACAACGGTTTAGAAATCCACTTGCCTCAATTAATCAACAATTAGCTCCAGGACTTGAGTCTTCCCTTTTTGTTGAACTTTCAACTCAATGAAATCTATTCAAGTACACAATCACAATAAGATTACAAACCTAACAACACTCATTTTACTATAGGTTTAGCCTAGACCCAAAAACTCACCCAAATATATAATAAAATTTCTTATTTTTTTTATTCCAAACAATAGGTCAAATCCCATATTTTCTAAATTTCAAGTCTAATGTTAAGTCATAATTTCTCCATACACTACTACCCTAATAATTTTCATATAAAATAAACATATCCAATATATCAAGCTCGGATCATAATATGATGATAATAATAAGAAATTCAAAGAAACAACGAACTCAAGTTGCGAAGAAATATCACGAGAACAATGTTTTAGTTTCTCAAATTGATATACCCTATACTCCTATTTATTATTCTCAATCATCATTATTCAATTATATATTCAGTAATTACAACATCTTTAGCCAACAAAATCGTCTTCTCAATACCAAAGTTACTTTATACAAATATGCCAACTACCATGTTTTTCTATACTCCAAATCTATTTGTTTTCATTTTTCCATTTCTCCTCTTTCAAAACACACAGTAAGATTATAATAACAATTATGACTGCACATTATTAATAATAATAATAATAAAAATAAGAGATACTTAGCCACCTCACTGAATTGCAACAATAAATGTACTTAATTCATATATAACCTTAGTGGATTGTCTATTATTAAAAATCAATATATAAATATAAAACTATAAAATTCTTAAAACATAGCCTGAGATTCATATTTATCTGAGGGATTCGTACTTTCTTGGTATGCGGCGACTTTTCTTCGTATGGTATCGTAGTGGGTTGTGTGATGATTAAAAAATTATTAACCCCCAATTAATCTTATCACTATGCATGGGTCAAGTTATTTGAATTTTAAATGAATATGGACTGGATCCATTAACCACTAACTAAATAAATTAATTATTTAATAAATACTTATTAATTAAAGTATCACTCACCAATTAAATAACTGTAGGTAAATCAATAGTTTTAAAATTTTCACACCAACTTTGTCCACTAATTCAAAATAACTCGGGGAAACTATCGAGAGGAGTGAAATAGTAATTTTACAACTATTTTCAAAAATGACTTTTTGGGTCATTACATTGGAAATGGCGCTGCAATGGATGTCTTGTATTCCGAGTTCAATCCCCAAGTGGGATTTTTCTTTTACGTTTTTGTTTTCCTTGTCTCTTAATTTTTGTTTTTTCTCCCTTTGTTTTCATAATTTTTTGTTTTAAATTCAAACAATAGGTACTTCATTAAAAACCTACTTTACTCTAATTCATTCAATACCTACTCATCTTATTTTTAGAATAAAGTGAAACTCAAAATCTTTGAGTCCCTTATTTGGTGGAATTAATGTTAAGACAATGTTGACTTCTTAAATCCTTATATTTATATATTTACTTCTAAGATTTCTTAAAATTTTTTTCCGTTCTTATTCATTAATTATCGTTATTCGGCATTTCGATTCTTCATATCATGTTTGTATTTTACTGTGTGCTTAAATTTTTATTCTTACTTGTTCATAATAACTATTTTATTTTTTTATATTTGCAATCCTCTATTATTTTGTTAACTACTAATTGTGCAGATTATATCATATTGGTCTAAATTTAATTGTGCACATTACATTATATTAGTCTAAATTTAATGGAGAGTTATTACTCGAAAAGTATGACAAAGTTCTATTTATATACATAAAAAAGGAAGTATTTAGTCGTGTTTCTAATAAGAATATTATGTACAACTCTCAAAACTTTTGAAATCTCAACGGAGAGAATGATAGAAATATATTGGTTATTTTGTGGGGAATAAGATTCAAAGTTTCTTTTACGATATGATATTTAGAGTGTAGTACCAAAAATAATAACTAATGTAATTTAGAATATAACATTATGTCAATTGTTATTATATATAGGAATAAAATTGCTTTCATGATTGTTGTTATTCTTGTGGAGTTAGAAATCAAGTTTATAATAAATACTATCAATATTAATAGCAAAATAAATAGAAGTATTTCTATTATCCAAGACAATAATGAAATGTATCAAAAAATTCACCGACAAAGCAAAGTACAAACACATTATACATAAGTTGAAACAGTATAGATTTGAAAGGCTTTAAATCGATCTTTACGAACTGATTGATTAATGATTAGTATTTTATCATATGCAAAGCTTATGGTACAAATATTAAAAAAAGAAGATGATAATATTGTAGAAAATAGATATCACTTGCGAAAATATATGAAGATCGATGAACTTTTTCAAGAATATCAAGATTTTATATATTCCTCGAATGTGAAATGTTTTAACTCATAATCTAATGCAGTTCTCTATTTCGTTGCAGCATAGATTTTTTTGGAATTCAACCTTCTCAATTTGGATTGTAAACAACACATTTATGTCGTATGAACATTTGGAAAAAATTATTAAGTAATATACTGAAGTTGTTACTGTAAAAAAAATAGTATAAAACATAGAAATCTCATATAATTAGAGGCTAATTACATTCTATCTCAAAAGTTTCCTCAATTATAAAAATCTCGAATTTTTCATTGCTCTCGAATATATTCTTTGATTGTCTAATACATTACTAATGATATATATATTACTTCATGGGAGGGATATATCCAAGAGGGGCTATCTATATATTCGCGAGGGGGTGGATGTATCCGAGGGGAAATAAGAATATATCCGAGATAAGATTATGATATTTTAAATTGTGAATTTATGTAATTTTTTTAACAAGATATCTGAAATTATATTGGGCCCATATCACGGGCCTTAAATTAACTAGTAGTAATACATGAGACAAAATGGATAAAGCAATTAAAAACTAATATTATTTAATGTATATAATTTAATTTTCTAAAATTTTGTGGCGCTGACATGTGACATTTTTTCTTAGCATATTATATATAGATAGATATATAAAAAAATTCTATTGTCTTTTTTTTCTTATTATTTATATTAATATTATTTAAATTAAATATGAGAACTTCTTACAAAAAAAGGAATCACACACACATTATATCACCATTTAATAAAAATATATTTGAATTGAGCTTTATTAATATGGTTTGAACCATCTTTTTTAATATAATATTACTACAATGATTTTTTTTTTAAATTCTTAACAAAGGTTATCCAACAGAATTAGTCTTTAAAACAAATTTTAAATATAAGGTACTATAACTTCTTCTTTTTTTCATTTTCTTTTTAAGATGTTAATCTTTTATTTGAAATACAATCTTTTAAATAATGTTCTTTAAAAACTTATTAAATAATATGAAGGTGTGAGCGATCTAATTTAAAATTTTAAAATATTATCTAATTTAAAGAAAAGACTATTTTTATTTTTAATTTAATCAACATTTAATAATTTTAAGAAAAATATGTTTTCTTCAAGTTCACTATTAATGGGCTTCAATTTTTTGGAGGTCTAAATCTAAAGCTTCATTGATTTTCTTCTTGAGCCTTTGTCCCTTAAATAGTGACACCGCTTTGAAAAAATTCGGCGTACACTACTGCTTGCAGAATGATATCGGTCATGTCGAAGTAGAGTTAAAAGAAAAGATAATAAGATAGTAAAAAATTTCAGATTGTTATAAAAATGACTCGGAGTTTCGTTAAAACCCAAATAAAGAAGTCAATTTATAGAAGTCAAAAAAAGAAAAAAGTCAAGATGTTACTAACAACAAAGAGGAGAAATATTTTTGTTCATTTGTGAAAAAGTTATTTGGATCAATTTGATGTTTTTCTCTAGCCAAATCTTTGAAAGTTATCTTTAAAATACTTGGTACCCCAAGTCATGATAGCTTGTCCATAACTCGAGTAATTACCTAGTTGATATCTCATATCACATGATTAAGTCTGGAATATCACACCTTATATTGTGTACCAAACAACAATATCAGAATATGTCCTAATGATTTGAAGTTTCTATATTCCTATATTCGGAATTTGAAGACGATGGGTGCACCACCAACGGCTAATAAACATTAATTAAAACATATCATCCAATATTGCTTCATATAATATTTTTTATAAAATATAAAAATATAAAACCTATTTAATATTATGTAAACCTCATTTTGATTCTGTTTGTATCGAAAGATATTGGCTTTTTATCAAGTCACTTATTATTTTTTATTATTTTAATTTAAATGAGGAAATAAATAATCTCAAGACTAATCTAATTGGATAACTTATAGAAATCTCGCTAGTTTATGAGTTAATTAGTTAGATACACGCTAATTTATAATATTTCAAATTTTACTAGATTTTGAAACATTCATATACGTTCAAATGTTTGTATATCGGGATACACATAATTGTAGGCAATTTGATCTAGATATATCGTATCCAAGTGGATTTGCATGTATCTTTGATACATAGACAACTCTTCCTCACCTCCCTCCTATCTTTCTCGCCACTCTCCTATGTGTTTGATATCCCATAATACATGTATTTAGTGTGATTTTTATGTATTTAAGATACATAGACAAATCTCTCTCACTTCCTTTCCGTTGTTACTCGCCTTTCTCCCTATTTTTGTGTATCCGGTAGAATAAATATGAATCTGGTGTGTCTTACTTAAAATCAAGTATGACATTACTAATTAATGATACAAAATATAATTATTTCAAAATATAGGAAAAGAGTAAATATATTAGAAATATTTGAGTAATTAGATAGGTTCTCTAATTTAACACCTCTAACCAAATACAAAATAAAATAATTAATATTTTATCCTGAATTATTATGTCTTATTTTCTATATGTCAAACTAGGGGTGTCTAAAATAAACTCAAACATAGGTAATTCGTCCAATCCACCCAAAATTTTAAGGGTTAGGTTCAAGTCAATTTGAATTGGGTTCAATCTCAACCCACTCAAGCCTAACCCGTTTAAAGAAAATATTCAATTGAGCCCAATTCAATCTCCAATTTCAACCCATTTTAGAACTCTTTACTACGATATGTTCCTATATGAAAAGTATGAAATATTATATATTTAACATCTTTAAGAATTAATCTATCGATTTATTACATTTTATATAAAAAAAAATCTTGTGCCGAAATTCGAATTATGATTATAAAAGTTAAATATCACTATTTTAAAATTATTGAGATTAATCGAATGAAATTGGACGGGTCAAGACCCAACCCATTTTTTAGCCCATTTGAACCCAACCCATTTGAGCCCAAAGTAAACTTGGGCGGGTTAAGACCCAATCCGATTTCTATTTTAACCAATTTTAATATTTTCAATCTCAACTCAACCCGCCTATTTGACACCCCTATGCCAAACGATCCCAGAAGTGTTTTTCTTTTTGAAAAAGAAGGAAATTCATAACAAATAAGGGAAAATAAAATATTTATTAGCTGATATTTTTTTTTTTAAATAACACCTCAACACTTATGTACATGTATATTTTAAATATATACAATTTAAATTTTTTGTATACAATAATGAAAATAATTGATTCACATCGTAGTGTTATAAATAATAATAGAGTTATAATAATTTGTATAAATTGTCACATAGATTGCATTTGAACCTTGTGATTCTTATAAGAAAATAAAATTGTCTTAATAAAAAAAATTGGGATGATAGTTCTAGTGGTGATTATATCATGTGTTATTATATAAAATATTAGAAAATAATTTTAAGTACTCAAACAGTCTAAAAATTATACCATCAGTAGTTTTGGTCCTTCAATAATCAACAAATGTTGAATGTATATGTATATATATGACACCGAAAATTTAAAGTGAAGTGAAAAAGGAATTTATGATAAGCTAAAATTTGTAATGAAAAGAACAAGGTTTTAATTAAAAAACTTAACAAAAAAGATTCAAATTATAGGACAAAAAATAGAGATTGGTCATTAATGTATGGCTTAGATCTTCTTTTTTCCCGAGAAATTGTAAATATTATCATTTTAAAGCAAAATTAAAGGTTATTCTATTCCCAAATGCTAGAAGTCTGATGATCTGGACCACTTACACGAACTTCATCACCCTTAACACCCTTATTTCTCACAGTCATCCTCTTGTACAAATACAACAAAACAACCGTAACCAAATCAATCTTAACGATATCCATCGATTTTGTCTATATCAGTCGATTAAGGGTAGTGGTGCCACTCTCATCACCTCCACATAGTCCTTTTCTAATTTTCAAAGCCATAAAAGGATATTTTTTTGGTTAAATATCTAAGCTTGAAGATCTTTCATTGACTTAGTAATTTCGTACAAAATTGGCCCACCGAGCCCATAAAATATTTGGCCCAATCCAAAAGTTGAACCGACCACCCTTCTTAAATATCACCCTAGTAGCTAGGTTTTTCAAATTCAATTCCCTGTTTTCCTCTTCAGTGTCGCCGCTGGGTGCTTTCACTAACTCCACCTTCCTCATTATGCGATAGATCATCACATCTTCGTCCTATTTATACCACAATTCATCTTTCTTAGCTCGTAGAGGTGGACCTCCACTATCTTTTGCACTTTTTCCTTTTTCTTATTTAGTCTGACCTCTTTTTCCTTTTACAGATATTTGCTCCACTAGATGAAATGAAAACTCACGTGGTTTTGATAGATCAGCAAAAGGTCATCTCCTCTACTGTAGCTTTGAATAGAAAAGGAAAAACTCGTAAAAATCATATGATTCAAGCTTTGTCCATGCAATTTTCACTATTGATGGTCTAAAAAACATCGATCCTTCATATGTCTTTCAGTTTGAAAAGGTAACCCCATCTACCTTCTATATTACTTTTCACAATTAATCTTTATCATTTTCCTTTGGTGAAACAATCTTTTCATTGGTTTGAAATTTAAAATTTTGAATTCACTAAACTTTTTAAAGAAGTTGTTATTCGCAAAACATACCTCATAAAAGGATCGGGTCATTGTTCACCCCCTTTAAATGTTTATGGTCGCAAACATTCATTACTAGATCTATAATTATGAGATCATTTTAATTAACCCTTTTAGATTTTGAATCTTTTTTTTAATGAAAAAGTACTTTTATTTTATAATTTTTGTACCTTTGATGTATTTATCATTTTTAGAAAAGAACATTACAATGAAATTACCCCTTTAATTGCAGTAATTTGATAATAGTATCGATTATTCAATTCATCAAATAAATTTTATAGACATAATGTATAAAGAGTGACTATGAATATAACATCACAATTTTTTGCTTTCATAATTGTTAAAGATTGAACTTCAATAATTAACACTCGTTCACATAATGTAACAAATACAAAGAATATTAAAAATTCAGAAAGACTTAGGTTATAAAGTTAATGTTGATTACTAGTACTTATTTTAGATCAATGAACGACACTTGAAGCAAGTAAAAGAATTTACAATTACTATTTGAAATACCATAATATATACAAATAAAAATCAAACAACCAAAAATAATTTGAAGCCAAAGATGAATACAAGAAAGGTGCAAGTATACAAATAGAAAAGGAGATTAAAGAAAGGATTGAATATATACGAAGAACCCCCCAAAAAGCTAATAAATATTTTTATTTGATTCAATAATTTAATAATTAAATAACTAGTATTGCTTGTAATAGAAAGTTATAATAAATTCTTTCTATTTTTGAGGTCTTTTGGATTGGGTTTTCTGAAAAGTAGTATCAGACTACATGCATTTGTTTATTCAATGATAATAGTTTTAATTTATTGGAAAAAAAAAGAAGAAAAGAGTCTGAAGCACATACATTAATAATCATTTTGACAATTATCTCTTTCAAATCATATAAATTATATCTTTTCTCTTATGTTTTAAAAAAATCCGAGCCCATTCTACCGACTCGGTAGAAGTCATTCAGAACAAAATCAAGTTGATCACTAATATATACGAAGATCGTCAATGAAAAATCTATGATAGTTTCTAATCGGTTGGAATAAACAGTGACATTCTATGAATGTTGCTTGAAGAGTTCACAAGTATGACTCTAGGCATTCATAGAATGCCAATGTTTGTACTGACCGA
Organism: Solanum sitiens; assembly: GCA_016801875.1. Classification (NCBI taxonomy): domain Eukaryota; kingdom Viridiplantae; phylum Streptophyta; class Magnoliopsida; order Solanales; family Solanaceae; genus Solanum; species Solanum sitiens. The sequence continues at coordinate 65,667 of JABWTJ010000344.1, forward strand.
CTTGGGAGTTGTTTTTACATTTACATTAGTTTTTGATTATTTGCGAGTATATATACCGATGAACAAGTTGTTTTTGTTTTGAACGATTTCATGTGAGTAGGTAGAATAGGCTCAATAATTAGGATTTCTCTTTGAAAAATCTAAAAAAAATCATCAACAACTAATCTACATGAAAATAACGAGGTTTCATTATATTTTAACAATATGCACGTCATTTTTTAACATTATCCATATCATTTTTCATTAACAATATCCACAACGACGAAATGTATGATAGAGTGTACATTTAGAGCTTGCATCGTATTTTATCTGACTTGCATGTCATGATATATGATTTGCTAGTCATGACATGCAAGTTGGGTAAAATACAATGCAAGCTCTCAATGTACTCTTTGTTATACACTACTTCATCGCTTGGAAATTCGAAAGGTTGTTGCATCAATGCCCTCACCAAGTACGTGTACTAGGTAAAAACACGTATAATGCTCATCTGTGATAGCCCCGTAAACTCATTTGATAACATACTCAATTCGAACTTAGTGAATAAAGCAACAACTACAAACTCACGAACAAATATAAAAGCATCATTCAATGTTAATAATTCATTAGCAACATTCTTGTTGTACCTTGCAACCCCAATGACCTCTACTATTTCCCTTCTACTACTCCGACAAAAGTTATACTAGAAAACCTCAAGCGCAACAATTCTGCTCAGTAACTTACAGAATACCAATAACAATCGAGCACATTCATTGTATCTCTTCATATGCAAATCAACACACATCAATGAATTGATGAATCTACGAATGGATTCATCAGCAACATGTTTCCTAGCATTATCTAGATACAGGTATAACATTACCAAATCTGCAAGAGCAGATGAGCAAATAAAGAAGTGTATATGTTACATGTGCAGTGTTTCGAATTCGACGGACTTGAGAATGTTAGTGAGAGAGTTTACTAATGAAGACTGTAACAATATACACTTATTTGTTTCCTCGCCTGCTTATGCATTTTCGGTAATGTTGTACCTGTCTCCAGATAATGCTAAGAAATATGTTACTGATGAATATATTCGTAGATTCATCAATTTATTGATAAGTGATGATTTGCATATGAAGAGATACAATAAATGTGCTCAATTATTATTAGTGTTTTGTAAGTTACTGAGAAGAGTTGTTGCGCTTGAGGATCCCTTGTATAACTTTTGTTGGAGTAGTATAAGGGAAATAGTAGAGGTTATTGGGGTTGCAAGGTGTAATCAGAAAGTTGCTAATGAATTGTTAGCATTGAATGATGCTTTATGTCTATTCGTGAGTTTGCAGTTGCTGATTTACCAGTAAGTTAAAATTGAGTATGGAATCAAATGAATTTGCGGGGTTATCACTTATGATCATTTTGCGTGATTTTACCTACGTGCTTGGTGAGGGTATTGTTGCAACAAACGTTCACTGTCCAAGCGGTGAAACAATATATGACAGAGAGTACACTGAGAGTTTGCATCGGTGAAGCAGTGTATGAAAGAGAGTACACTGATGACAGTGGTTTGATTATAATTGCAAATGACACTGAACATGTCCGAGTGAAGTAAAAAAGGGTTTGATAATAAGTCAAAATTTCTAGATTATAATAAAAATAACGAAGGTTTACTAACACTTGAGAGAAAGAAAATTTAGTCTATTGTTCTAAAATGAGAGAATGGTCAAGATTGTTATTAATGTATGAATTTGGTCTTTTTTCTTTCTTATATTCCAGTAAATTAGAAATATTGTCATTTTTTCAGTACAAGTTTGATGAGTCAGCCAAATTACTAAGAAAGGATTGAACATATGAAGACTTCAAAAAAGCTACTTTCTCCTGTCTCATATTACATGGATATTTTTTTTATACGATGATTAAGAAGTCATTAATAGATTAATTAATTTTATTGTTTTGTCCCTTGTTCTTATCCTAATTTAGTAAGTGATCAAATAATGTGTGACAAATATTTTAGTAAGATGTTCATCTAATATGGAACGACCAAACTAATAAATATCTCTATTTGATTCAACAATTTTATAACTAAATATAATTACTGGCAATAGAAAGTTGTAATAAGTTATTTCTAGTTAGAGGCTTTTGGATTGGCCTCCCTTTATGGGAGGTGGTCCGTTTCTCTAGTTTGTGTGTATTTGTTTTATAATGATATATTCACAATTAATTAAAAAAAAAGATCAAAGCTCAACCATTAATGAATATTTTGACTATTCTCTTTTTAGATGAATAAATTTAATCTTATCTCTTAAGTTTTAATGATATCCTCGTCATTTTTTATTACAATCTGAAAACTTTGGCTTATCATAAAAAAGATTCACTCACTTCGACATGATCGGAGTATTTGGCAATAGCCACCACACCACTAACAGCAACCTCCACAACTATGAAGCTACGGTGATGATTGCACAGAGGGGTGAATTTATGTATATGTAAGGGGTGTTACGTGACACGGCTTCGACTAAAAGTTTTACGAAATATACTTATATTAAAAAAATAAAGAAAAACATTGAACGGTAATATAAATTAAAAGGACACCCCTTGCATGAAGTGCTGCAAGCGCAATTAGCTGTCACGATCCAAAAATGGACGTGATGACACTCGTCTTATCCAACCAAGACAAGTCAGCCTAAAATTCAACCATTACAATAAAATGTGGATACTTTACTATCAACTTAAATTATATCCCCAAAACTTGGTTGTCACGTGTACAAGCCTCTAAATTATTACAATTGAATTAAAAGAAAATATAAGTCTCATATGACATTGTTTCTAGAGTAGAACAAAATCATAAACAGGAGTAGAAAGTCTGCTGAGATGACAAGCAGCAACCTCTCAAATCTCCAAGAAGCCTCGGAAAAGGAGAGAATATATCACAAAGGTCCGGGCTAGTAACCTACAAAAAATTGTAGAAGCAAGGGGTGAGTACCAAACCACACGGTACTCAGCAAGTAAACCTCTAAACACAAGCTAATGGAATGAAATATGGGTAATCCTACCACCCCAATCGATCCTTCACAACTGTAACCTGCATAAAAGTTAGCCCAACCTAACAGCTCACATTTTACATAGCACATAGCTCAACAATACCACTTAGACAAATTACATATCCTTCACATCAACAAGCTCAGTATTCATCAATAACATGTTTCGCAAAAAGGCATTCACAAGATTAGCAAAACACAATATCAAGTTCACTATGATAAGTATGTGTAATGCAATGGAATGCAATGTCAAGTATAATCATGCATGTCTGACCTAGTGATACACACCCGTTGTCTCTCAATCCATACCCATGGGGGACATATCTGTTCATGCATCTGGCGCGACGCACGACACGCCCCTCGATAATAGTAATCATCGTGGCGTACGATATGCCCCTCGAATATAATATCCATTGCGGTGCGCGATACGTCCCTCGAAATGGTACATCCTTTTTTAATTTTTCATTCTTTCTCAATGCACATAACACTTGTAACAACCACGTCTCAGAACAATGCAATTGACATGTTCACAAAAATAACGAGGAGATGACCATTTTCATAACATTGCATAATTCACAACAAATCAACAATGATACAACAAGCCTTTCAAATCATTCTCCATTATCAACACATCACACACAAACAATTATTCACATTGCATTTTATTACTCTTTATTTTCATCATTAGAATTAGTCAATGTGGACAAGTCAACCCATCACATTGCTCCCAAACATATACCACATGGAAATACACGCATTACATACACTTAACAACGGTTTAGAAATCCACTTGCCTCAATTAATCAACAATTAGCTCCAGGACTTGAGTCTTCCCTTTTTGTTGAACTTCCAACTCAATGCAATCTATTCAAGTACACAATCACAATAACATTACAAAACTAACAACACCCGTTCTACTATAGGTTTAGCCTAGACCCAAAAACTCACCCAAATGTATAATAAAATTTCTTATTTTTTTTATTCCAACCAATAGGTCAAATCCCATATTTTCTAAATTTCAAGTTTAAGGTTAAGTCATAATTTCTCCATACACTACAACCCTAATAATTTTCAAATAAAATAAACATATCCAATATATCAAACTCGGATCATAATATGATGATAATAATAAGAAATTCAAAGAAACAACGAACTCAAGTTGCGAAGAAATATCGCGAGAACAATGTCTAGTTTCTCAAATTGATATACCCTATACTCCTATTTATTATTCTCAATCATCATTATTCAATTATATATTCAATAATTACAACATCTTTAGCCAGCAAAATCGTCTTCTCAATACCGAAGTTACTTTATACAAATATGTCAACTACCATGTTTTTCTATATTCCAAATCTATTTTTTTTCATTTTTCCATTTCTCCTCTTTCAAAACACACATTAAGATAATAATAATAACAATTATGACTGCACATTATTATTAATAATAATAATAAAAATAAGAGATACTTAGCCGCTGTAATGACTCGAAATGTCTTTTTTGGGAATTTTCATAAAATTAGCATTTTACTCCTTAATAGTTGTCCCGAGTAATTTTTGATTAGCCGGTATAGTTGATTTGAAAATTTTGAATTTACTTGATAACTACAATTATTTAATTAGTGGTAAGTTTTAAATAATTAACCTTTTAAGTTGTTAATGGGTCAAGTCTATAATTTGATACCCTATACCACTTGGCGCATATATTGAGATAGGTTAAAAGGGTTATCATGTTAAAAAGAAAATATCATCAATTATTACTAATTAGAAGCAGTTGGAACACGAAAGTTACAGAGTATTTTTCATACCTAAGCCGTCGAAACATAATTCTCAACATACTCCAGGTAAGATACTTCAATTAAATTTATTCCTAAAGTTATAAAAATATCAATAGGAGGGTGAGTAGAATTCATGCGATGGTCATATACTTAAGTACTGCTTCTGATGTTTTCTTGATTTGGCAGTATGAATTTGTATAACAATTTGGTCATGTATAATGACTATAATTATTATTAATTATTGGCCATTAATGATAGTGGGTAGTGTCTGGATAAATAACTATGGGAAAAATATTATTTCCATAACTAATAACTAAAACATTAATATCCTATAACTAGGTCTGTAGAAATAATTTTGTAATTTGTAAATTGGGTGGAAATCAAAGGTGGGAAAATAATAATAATAATAATAATAATAATAATAAGAAGAAGTAGTTAATGTTCTGTTTTTTTCTTATTCTTTTCAAATGAATTTGATAATCCTATCCTTAATAATTAGCATAGCTTTGATACAATATTATATGTAATTAAATTGAGTGTATTATATTATAGGGAAACTATTAGGATGGTAGTGTTTAGAGAAACTATGACTTAACTCTATATTTGAAATTAAAAAATATGAGATTTAACCTATTGGTTGGAATCAAGATTTAGGAAATTTATTTTTCCTTTGAGTGAGTTTGGGGTCTAAGTTAGATATGTGAGTGTTGTTAGTGTCGAAATCTTATTGTAATTATCTATTTGAATAGATTGCTTTGAGTTGGAAGTACAACGAAAAGGGAAGGCTTAAGTCCCGGATTGTTCGACTATTTGAGGCAAGTGGATTTCTAAACCCTTGTTAAGTGAATGAAATTCGTGTATTTCTTTGTGGTATGTATTTGGGAGTAATGGAACTTGGTGAAGGGTTGACTTGTCCATCTTGATTAATTATAATGATAAAAAGGGGTATTAAAAGACAAGGTGATTATTTGTTGTATGTGATGTGTTGAGTATGGTACGAGTACATGTGTTATAAAGGGAAATCTTGTTATTATAGAATGTGGATTGTAATCCGAAAATGCCAAAGCATATGTGCATTAACTAATATATTATTGATTTGATTTATTATGTGTGATTGTGTTCTTTACTGAACCCGCAAAAGTGTGATAATTGAGGTGATTATATGTCATAACGACATTTGACTTATTGGGATGTTGCATCATCTCCTTTATTTGATATCATATTGTGCACATGCATTGACATGAGATTGGGTATGAGTAAAGGTCTAACACGTGGAGATCGTCCGTGTTGAGATCGAGTTATGATTATTTGGGCACGTGGAGATCGTCCGTGCGATAGAAAAGTTAGGATTATGATTTGGGCACGTGGAGATCGTCCGTGCAAAATTTGTTTGATTTATGATAGTGCGTTGAGATTGTTCGCACAGACACGTGGAGATTTTCCGTGTCGGTATATTGACCTCGCGAGTCCCCTATGGGTCATGAACTCTCGATGTATTTTCCGAGGAGTATCATGTATATACGGTTGAGAGAGAAATTGGTATTCTGAGGCATATCACTTCATGGTGTCATATTGCATTGCATCCGATGACATCCTTCATTTTTAATGATTATGTGTTTTATTGTTGGTTGGAAAGTACTTGATATTTGATTATATACCTCTATTTGACGAACTTGATCTTGTGTGTTGCGGATATTGTGAGTGCCTTCTTGTGAAAGTTGTGATTGTTGAATATTGAGTTATAGTTAAGGATGTGCAAATTTGTTAAAAATGATTTTGATGAGCTGGGTGTTGTAGGTTGGACTGAATTTTATGCAGGTTGTAGTTGTGGAGGTACCCGTATTTTATCCCCTTAGCTGGTGTTTAGAAGTTTACTTGCTGGGTACCGTGTGGTTTGGTACTCACCCCTTGCTACTACAATTTTTTTGTAGGTTACTAGCCCGGACTTTGTGATATTTTCTCTTCTCCTTGTCTGAGGCTTCTTGTGGAGATTTGTGAGGTAGCTGCTTGTTTCTCAGCAGACCTTCTTACTCCTATTTATGATCTTGTTCTATTTGAGAAACAATGTCATTTGAGACTTATTCTTTTTCTTGAATCAATTGTAATAATTTAGAGGCTTGTACACGTGACAACTAGATTTTTGGGGTACTTTTGAGTAACTTATGAAATTTCCGCATTTTATTATAATGATCGAGTTTTAGGCTAACTTGTCTTGGTGGGATAAGATGAGTGTCAACTCGTCCATTTTTGGGTCGTGACAACATGGTATCAGAGCCCCAGGTTCATAGGTCTCACGTGTGTACAAGCCGAGTCTAAATAGAATCTCGAGGATCGGTACGAAGACGTCTATACTTATCCATGAGAGGCTATAATGACTTTTAGAAAAAAAAAACTTCACCTCTTGAATCTCTATCGTGCATTATTGTGCGTTCTGATTCTTATTGTCTCATTTCATTCTCTCTCACTAATAGTGATGAGTCGTGTGTGGTTCCTTAAGTTAGAAGTTGGTGTTTCCTATATGGCTTGGAGGTTAGACCTGATACTAAGATGAAAAAGATGTGTGGTATTAGATTTAGAATGTTCAAAAATTTTAAGGGGGTATGTAAGATTAGTTACCCTAGTAAAGTGACTAGTACTAATGGGTATATACGATATTTAGAGTAATTTAACAATTCGAAGTGAAATGATTAAATGGATGACTAGATAAATGAACTGTAACATTGGAAACTACAATTAGTAAAGTTATCATAACATGAATGAGTTGCTTAGAAAATGATGAGAATAATGATGCACCAATTAAGGTTAGAATTTCTACTACAATAGTATCGAGGCTTACTTGGTTAGAGTAATGAAGCGTGTTACTTTTAATATTGACCTGACCTAACCTACTAAATAATACATATAGCTTGAGCTAGATATGGAATTAATTTTGTAATATTGTTCAGCTATTTGATGGATAGAAATGTGTGACCTATTTGCATATGATCTTCTCGGAATGTATGATGCGTTCTAGTGGTGGATTCAGACTTTCACTATGTGGTACTAGTGTTATATGAAAATGGATACATCGATTATTAAGTGCAAAAGACTCATTACTTAATGATTTATCTATTATAATGCTCATATAATAAGATTTGGTGTTGGATTCATATTTGAGAAACCAACTAGCTTGTTAGTATAGAGGGATGAGTTAAGCATTATTTATAAAGAAGCTTTTAGTGATGGATATTTGGTATGGTATTGTTGTGTTTAGATTGTGAAATGTATCTTGATGATTTTAAAATGAGTGTTGATTTCACCGTAATAGCATGGAGGTGGATCAACATTAGGATGACAAGGTTATAGGTAAAGGAAGTCTCAACGACTAAACTTGTGTGAACATAATTGAGAACTTTAGTAAGAATGTGCATATAAAATAATGTAAGTTCTTTGGATTTGATTGGTATAACTTGGTTTAAGGTATCACGTCAATGATAAGGTTGATTTTGAGATTATGACAATGGATATTGAGTATAACAGTATTAAAAGTTCATGATGGATTATGACAAGGATATGGACATTTGATTATGATTTTTTTTCAGTTAAATAAATTTTGTATGATAATAATGACTTGCGAGTATCTAATATTTTGATTTTCTAGTATTTGATGAGTAACGTGATTGTATGGAAAGTTTTAAGAGATGCAGAGACACCACTCGAATTAAACATAAAGGGATTATAGTCATAATAAGAAAAAAATTATGGGATGAAGTGTAGCCTTCGGAAGGAGGTGAGAACAAATATATTTTTACTCTTGATTGTAAGGGCTAAGGAGGTATCTTTAGAGAGGTTGAGAATTGGATCCAGAGACACGTGGTTCTTTCTATTTTATTATGGTTATGGTGATAGTGTTATATGTAGTTCATATGAGTTAAAAATTGTTGGATAAGATTTGTGATTAAAAAAAAAAAAGTTAACAGACATTTGCCTTGGGTGAGCTGATAAGTTCTTTCATGATTTTGAGTTGGTACCTAGTACAATTAAAAGTTTTAATGAAGGATACGGTAATATTAATGGAGAGGCGGTCAATTATAGGTTAATATACATGGATTCATAAAAAAATCTTTGAGGTATAAGCTAATGTTTATAGATAATGGAATTGGGTTACATAGTTAGATTCAAAATTCAAGTTTTTCATTGTGAGTTTAGGTTTGTAGTAGTGTGTATTGTCAAGGTATGAATTGGTAAGGTAAGAATTGATCGATAGCATTAAGTATGAAGTATTTGGAAGGACTTAAAAATAAATTGAGTAGTAAATTTGGTTACTTTTAATTGTTATACCTAAGGAGGGGTTTCATGTAATGTTTTTGTTTAGAGGGTAATGTAAAAATATCATGAGGTGTTGGTCAAATGATGAGATTGGTAAGCGAGTCAACAAAAGGAACAAGATTCTGGTGTATTGAAGAGTTCATGGCATTCAGAATTTTGCACCAAGGAAAGAATTTAAGAAAAGTGAGTAAAAAGACCTCTCATATAGACCCTTGGTTCAAAATTGAAAATTGTATGAATTTTTGCTTTGTGTTTAGATATGACTATGAGATGTGAATTGATTCGACATAGACTTACTAGGGCTTATTAAATATTCTTATGATGATTGACTTTCGATTTGGAAAAAAAAAGTGAGGTGTGTAAGATTATGTTGTTATGTGGGCTAAATTGTTTTGATTATGGTAGATGACTTATGGGGACACTACGGTATGGACCTAAAATTTGACTTGGTTATTGGAAATTTTGAGGCGATTGAAACTACATTGTTGATAGGACGATACAAGCTGCTATGATGTGTTACATAGGAATCTGATGGTGGATAGAGGTTATGAGCTTATAGTATACCGAATTATTAGAGTGACTAAGAATATTTCTTAAGTGTTGGTATCAGGTATATGATGGTTTTGAATATTAGTTGAAACTTGGTATGTGAAAAGTTCGCGTGAAGTTGACATTGAGTACGATTTAATTAGTTTACCTCGATGGAAAAGTATTTTTAGAATTGAAATTACTGCTTTCAGTCTTGTGTGTGACTCATATATGTCATGTAATGCTTAAATGAAAAAAGATGTAGCCATATTATGAAATTTTTAGATGATACAATGTGTTTTCTAAGAAGACTTTGATACTATTAACAATTTGAGAGTAAGGTAAATGGTTGGTATAGTTGTGAAGGTTGTTGGTATTAAGAGTGTCAGCTTCACTAGAGTACTGTGATAAGTATGTGAGTTTGGATGAGTTGAGTATTTGTAATATTGTGATGGAATCAGACGGGTTGATCATGAGTGGTAAAAAAAAATCGAGAGAAAGTCCAAAATGTTTGATATGGGCACCATGGACCTAATATCATGTGTTATTCGACCTTGGCTCCGTACATTCTTATATGACCACCTACTTCGTTTCAGATTTGATTTGGAGTATAGTTCGTTGTATATGGTGTATTTCTATATCTATGGGTGAATTCCTAGTGGTGGATCGGTTGTACCGATCCTCTTATGCCCTCTTGATAGTGTAGGATCCTTGGACAAACTTGGTCATTTCAGTTATGATAGATTTGGTGTTGTTTGAGATGGTAAGTATACTAATAGTTCTACACGCACAACATTGCTTATGAGAATTTATATAAAAGCTACTACGAAGAGTTATAATTGTCTAAGTGTATTTTTAGAGGTTTTGCATTTTGAAGTTTATCGTTTGTTGGGTGTTTACTTAATCATTCTCTTCTTTGGGATCTCCCTTGATTAGTACTTGATGTCTAAAGATCAGATTTTTATAACTTAAATTTGTGGAAAAAGTGTGTTGTGAGAAAAGAATCTTGATAAGATCTGTGATGATTTATGCATTATGAGTGTCATGGTTGATTTAGGATTACTTCTGGTTGTAGTCAGTATTGATTCAGAAGGTTCAGGGGCGGCTCAACGTAATTGGGGGCCTGAAGCGAAATTTCAATTCGCAGCCTAAAATATAAATAACTTTTATATACGTTTTATTCAAAATTTATTTTTCTTACACTATTTAGATGAAAACTATCGGTGTATAATAATTTTTTTTCAGTTATTAATTTTTAGGTAAGATTTTATCAACTCAACATTAAAAAAACGTCATTTCAGTGAGACAATTATTCTAATATTGTTAACATAATGCTATAAGTAATAAATTGACAAATATTAAATAAAGATAAGAGTTAGAATCATAGAATTCGACTCAAGAAGTTGATGACTTGATATACCTCATTTTAATATGTTTATAGTTATGCTTCAAACTAAAATTTAAAAAGAAATAAAAAAGAATTTGTAATTTACTTTTTTAAACACTTTTCACTATTAATTCTTATTTTTTACAAAGTACAAAAAAAAGTTAAAGAGGATAAAATAATATATTTTTAAAAAATTATACTTCTTATCATAAATAACCAATTTTTTCTATAATTCTTTTAACACATAATTTATTCTTGACAAAAATTTGAGGCCTCCGAAATTTGGGGGCCCCCAAAATTTGGGGGCCTAAGGCAAAGGACTTATTTTCAATGCCTTAGAGCCGGCCCTGAGAAGGTTATCTTGGTTATATGAGAAAAGATTTGTCATGATGATTGTGTTAAGATCTAATGGATTTGAATTTGAGTTGGGTTCATGAGTTAGTTTATTGCTTAATAATCACTCTTGATTTATATATCTATCAAATTATGACTCGAAAGTTCAGTTCTTAATAGTGGATTGTGATTGAATGGTCTTAAGGAGAAGCTCACTAGGAGGGATGAACACCGATTAGTAGGTCATAACATAAGATTTTTGTAATATGGTTATTATTCCTTCTACTTCGTTATGTTCGAGGACGAACGTGATTTTTAGTGGTAGATAATGTAATGATCCCGAATGTCATTTTTGGGAATTTTCATACAATTAGCGTTTTACTCCTTAATAGTTGCCCCGAGTAATTTTTGATTAGCCGGTATAGTTGATTTGAAAATTTTGAATTTACTTGATAACTACAATAATTTAATTAGTGGTAAGTTTTAAATAATTAACCTTTTAAGTTGTTAATGGGTCAAGTCTATAATTTGATTACCTGTACCACTTGGCCCATATATTGAGATAGGTTAAAAGGGTTATCATGTTAAAAAGAAAATATCATCAATTATTACTAATTAGAAGCAGTTGGAACACGAAAGTTACAGAGTATTTTTCATACCTAAGCCGTCGAAACATAATTCTCAACATACTCCAGGTAAGATACTTCAATTAAATTTATTCCTAAAGTTATAAAAATATCAATAGGAGGGTGAGTAAAATTCATGCGATGGTCATATACTTAAGTACTGCTTCTGGTGTTTTCTTGATTTGGCAGTATGAATTTGTATAACAATTTGGTCATGTATAATGACTATAATTATAATTAATTATTGGCCAACAATGATAGTGGGTGGTGTCTGGATAATTTACCATGGGAGAAATATTATTTCCATAACTAATAACTAAAACATTAATATCCTATAACTAGGTCTGTAGAAATAATTTTGTAATTCGTTAATTGGGTGGAAACAAAGGTGGGAAAATAATAATAATAATAATAATAATAAGAAGAAGAAGAAGAAGAAGAAGAAGAAGAAGAAGAAGTTAATGTTCTGTTTCTTTCTTATTCTTTTCAAATGAATTTGATAATGCTATCCTTAATAATTAGCATAGCTTTGATACAATATTATATGTAATTAAATTGAGTGTATTATATTATAGGAAAACTATTAGGGTGGTAGTGTATAGAGAAATTAATACTTAACTCTATATTTGAAACTAGAAAATATGAGATTTAACCTATTGGTTGGAATTAAGATTTAGGAAATTTATTATACCTTTGAGTGAGTTTGGGGTCTAAGTTAGATATGTGAGTGTTGTTAGTGTCGAAATCTTATTGTGATTATATATTTGAATAGATTGCTTTGAGTTGGAAGTACAACGAAAAGGGAAGGCTCAAGTCCCGGATTGTTCGACTATTTGAGGCAAGTGGATTTCTAAACCCTTGTTAAGTGAATGAAATTCGTGTATTTCTTTGTGGTATGTATTTGGGAGTAATGGGACTTGGTGAAGGGTTGACTTGTCCATCTTGATTAATTATAATGATAAAAAGGGGTATTAAAAGACAATGTGATTATTTATTTGTATGTGATGTGTTGAGAATGGTACGAGTACATGTGTTATGAAGGGAAATTTTGTTATTATAGAATGTGGATTATAATCCGAAAATGCCAAAGCATATGTGCATTAACTAATATATTATTGATTTGATATATTATGTGTGATTGTGTTCTTTACTGAATCCGCAAAAGTGTGATAATTGAGGTGATTATATGTCATAACGACATTTGACTTATTGGGATGTTGCATCATCTCCTATATTTGATATCATATTGTGCACATGCATTGACATGTGATTGGGTATGAGTAAAGGTCTAACACGAGGAGATCGTCCGTGATGAGATCGAGTTATGGTTATTTGGGCAAATGGAGATCGTCCGTGCGATATAAAAGTTATGATTATGATTTGAGCACGTGGAGATAGTTCGTGCGAAATTTGTTTGATTTATGATAGTGCGTTGAGATCGTTCGCACAGACACGTGGAGATCGTCCGTGTCGGTATATGGACCTCGCGCGTCCCCCATGGGTCATGAACTCTCGATGTATTTCCGAGGAGTATCATGTATATACGGTTGAGAGAGAAATTGGTATTCTGAGGCATATCATTTCATGGTGTCATATTACATTGCATCCGATGACATCCTTCATTCTTAATGATTATGTGTTTTATTGGTGGTTGGAAAGTACTTGATATTTGATTATATACCTCTATTTGACGAACTTGATCTTGTGTGTTGCTGATATAGTGAGTGCCTTCTTGTGAAAGTTCTGATTGTTGAATATTGAGTTGTAGTTAAGGATGTGCAAATTTGTTAAAAATGATTTTGATGAGCTGGGTGCTATTAAAACTGTGAACTGGTAGGTTGGACTGAATTTTATGCAGGTTGTAGTTGTGGAGGTACCCGTATTTTATTCCCTTAGCGGGTGTTTAGAATTTACTTGCTGGGTACCGTGTGGTTTGGTACTCACCCCTTGCTACTACAATTTTTTTTGTAGGTTACTAGCCCGGACTTTGTGATATTTTCTCTTCTCCTTGTCTGAGGCTTCTTGTGGAGATTTGTGAGGTAGCTGCTTGTTTCTCAGCAGACCTTCTTACTCCTATTTATGATCTTGTTCTATTTGAGAAATAATGTCATTTGAGACTTATTCTTTTCCTTGAATTAATTATAATATTTAAGAGGCTTGTACACGTGACAACCAGATTTGGGGGTACTTTTGAGTATCTTATGAAATTTCCGCATTTTATTGTAATGGTCGAGTTTTAGGCTGACTTGTCTTGGTGGGATAAGACGAGTGTCATCTCGTCCATTTTTGGGTCGTGACAGCCGCCTCACTGAATTGCAACAATAATTGTACTTAATGCATATATAACCTTAGTGGGTTGTCTATTATTAAGAATTAATATATAAATATAAAAGTATAAAATTCTTAAAACATAGACTGAGATTCATATTTACCTGAGGGATTCGTACTTTCTTGGTATGCGGCGACTTTTCTTCGTATAGTATCTTAGTGGGTTGTGTGATGATAAAAGAATTATTAACCCCCAATTAATCTCACTTTATCACTATGCATGGGTCAAGTTATTTGAATTTTAAATGAATATGGACTTGATCCATTAATCACTCACTAAATAAATTAATTATTTAATAAATACTTATCAATTAAATTAACACTCACCAATTAAATAACTGTAGGTAAACCAATAGTTTTAAAATTTTCAGATCAACTTTCTCCACTGATTCAAATAACTCGGGGAAACTATCGAGAGGGGTGAAATAGTAATTTTACAAATATTTTCTAAAATGACTTTTCGGGTCATTACGTTAGAAATGGCGCTGCAATGGATGTCTTGCATTGCGAGTTCAATCCCCAAGTGGGACTTTTCTTTTACGTTTTTGTTTTCCTTGTCTCTTAATTTTTGTTTTTTCTCTCTTTATTTTCATAATTTTTTGTTTTAAATTCAAACAATAGGTACTTCATTAAAAACCTACTTTACTCTAATTCATTCAATACCTACTCATCTTATTTTTAGAATAAAGTGAAACTCAAAATCTTTGACTCCCTTATTTGGTGGAACTAATGTTAAGACAATGTTGACTTCTTAAATCCTTATATTTATATATTTACTTCTAAGATTTCTTCAATTTTCTTACCGTTCTTTTTCATTCATTATCGTTATTCGGCATTTCAATTCTTCATATCATGTTTATATTTTACTATGTGCTTAAATTTTTATTCTTACTTGTTCATAATAACTATTTTATTTTTTTATATTTGCAATCCTCTATTATTTTGTTAACTACTAATTGTGCAGATTATATCATATTTGTCTAAATTTAATTGTGCATATTATATTATATTAGTCTAAATTTAATGGAGAGTTATTACTCGAAAAATATGACAAAGTTCTATTTATATATAAAAAAAGGAAGTATTTAGTCGTGTTTCTAATAAGAATATTATGTACAACTGTCAAAACTTTTGAAATCTCAACGGAGAGAATGGTAGAAATATATTGGTTATTTTATGGGGGTTAAGATTCAAAGTTTCTTTTACGATATGATATTTAGAGTGTAGTACCAAAAATAATAACTAATGTAATTTAGAATATAACATTATGTCAATTGTTATTATATATAGGAATAAAATTGCTTTCATGATTGTTGTTATTTTTGTGGAGTTAGAAATCAAGTTTTTAACAAATACTTTCAATATTAATAGCAAAATAAATAGAAGTATTTCTATTATCGAAGACAATAATGAATTATATCAACAAATGCACCGACAAAGCAAAGTACAAACACATTATACATAAGTTGAAACAGTATAGATTTGAAAGGCTTTAAATCGATCTTTACGAATTGATTGATCAATGATTAGTATTTTATCATATGCAAAACTTATGGTACAACTATTAAAAAAAGAAGATGATAATATTGTAGAAAATAGATATCACTTGCGAAAATATATGAAGATCGATGAACTTTTTCAAAGATATCAAGATTTTATATGTTCCTCGAATGTGAAATATTTTAACTCATAATCTAATGCAATTCTCTATTTCGTTGCTGCATAGATTTTTTTGGAATTCAACCTTCTCAATTTGGATTGTAAACAACGCATTTATGGCGTATGAACATTTGGAAAAGATTATTAAGTAATAAACTGAAGTTGTTTGCTGTAAAAAAAAAATAGTATAAAGCATAGAAATCTCATATATTAGAGGCTAATTACATTCTATCCCAAAAGTTTTCTCAATTACAAAATCTCAAATTTTCATTGCTCTCGAATTTATTCCTTGATTGTCTGATACATTACTAATGATATATATATTACTTCATGGGAGGGATGTATCCAAGAGGGGCTATCTATGTATTCGCGAGGGGGTGGATGTTTTCGAGAGGGAATAAGAATATATCCGAGATAGGATTATGATATTTTAAATTGTGAATTTATGTAATTTTTTAACAAAATATCTGAAACTATATTGAGCCCGTATCATGGTTCTTTAATTATCTAGTAGTAATACATGAGACAAAATGGATAAAGTAATTAAAAATTAATATTATTTAATTGTTTATAATTTAACTTTCTAAAATTTTGTGGCGCTGACATGTGACATTTTTTCTTCTTCTATTATAATTTAAATTTCTAAAAATTTTTGGCGCTGACATGTGACGGTTTTTCTTATTCTATTATATATAGATAGATATAAAAAAAATCTATTGTCTTTTTTTTTCTTATTATTTATATTAATATTATTTAAATTAAATATGTGTTAACTTCTTATAAAAAAAAAGGAATCACACACACGTTATATCACCATTTTAATAAAAATATATTTGAATTGAGCTTTATTAATATGGTTTGAACCATCTTTTTTAATATAATATTACTACAGAGATTTGTTTTTTTAAAAAAAATTCTTAACAAAGGTTATCCACCAAAATTAGTCTTTAAAACAAATTTTAAATATAAGGTACTATAACTTCTCCTTTTTTCATTTTCTTTTTTGATGTTAATCTTTTATTTGAAATACAATCTTTTAAATAATGTTCTTTAAAAATTTATTAAATAATATGAAGGTGTGAGCGATCTAATTTAAAATTTTAAAATATTATCTAATTTAAAGAAAATACTATTTTTATTTTTAATTTAATCAAAATTTAATAATTGTAAAAAAATATGTTTTCTTCAAGTTCACTATTAATGGGCTTCAATTTTTTGGAGGTCTAAATCTAAAGCTTCATTGATTTTCTTCTTGAGCCATTTTTGTCCCTTATATAGTGACACCGCTTTGAAAAATTTTTGCGTACACTACTGCTTGCAGAATGATATCGGTCATGTTGAAGTAGAGTTAAAAGAAAAGATTATAAGATAGTAAAATATTTCAGATTGTTATAAAAATGACTCGGGGTTTCGTTAAAACCTAAAGAAAGAAGTCCATTTATAGAAGTCAAAAAAAGAAAAAAGTCAAGTTGTTAGTAACAACAAAGAGGAGGAATATTTTGTTCATTTGTGAAAAAGTTATTTGGATCAATTTGATGTTTTGCTCTTGCCAATCTTTGAAAGTTATCTTTAAAATACTTGATACCCAAGTCATGATAGCTTGTCCATAACTCGAGTAATTACCTAGTTGATATCTCATATCACATGATTAAATCTGGAATATCACACCTTATATTGTGTACCAAACAGCACTATTAGAATATGTCCTAATCATTTGAAGTTTCTATATTCCTATATTCGGAATTTGAAGACGATGGGTGCACCACCAACGGCTAATAAACATTAATTAAAATATATCATCCAATATTGCTTCATATAATATTTTTTATAAAATATAAAAATATAAAACTAATTTAATATTATGTAAACCTCATTTTGATTCCGTTAGTATCAAAAGATATCGGCTTGGGGCAATTGGGTAAAAATACGGCACACACCTGCTAGCAACTTTGGATTTTCTTTTTATCAAGTCACTTAATATTTTTTATTATTTTAATTTAAATGAGGAAATAAATAATCTCAAGACTAATCTAATTGGATAACTTATAGAAATCTCGCTAGTTTATGAGTTAATTATTTAGATACTCGCTAATTTATAATATTTCAAATTTTACTAGATTTTGAAACATTCATATACGTTCAAATGTACGTATACGGGATACACATAATTGTAGGCAATTTGTTCTAGATATATTGTATCCAAGTGGATTTGCATGTATCTTGGATACATAGACAACTCTCCCTCACCTCCCTCCCATCTTTCTCGCCACTCTCCTATGTGTTTGATATCCCATATACATGTGAATTACTAGATACATACATATACATGTATCTAGTGTGATTTTTATGTATTTGAGATACATAGACAAATCTCGCTCGCTTCATTCCCGTTGTTACTCGCCTTTCTCCCTATTTTTGTGTATCCGGTAGAATAAATATGAATCTTGGTGTGTCTAACTCAAAATCAAGTATGAAATTACTAATTAATGATACAAAATATAATTATTTCAAAATATAGGAAAAAAGTAAATATATTAAAAATATTTGTGTAATTAGATAGGTTCTCTAATTTACCACCTCTAACCAAATACAAAGTAAAATAATTAATATTTTATCCTGAATTATTACGTCATATTTTCTATATGTCAAACTAGGGGTGTCTAAAATAAACTCAAACATAGGTAATTCGTCCAATCCATCCAAAATTTTAAGGGTTAGGCTCAAGTCAATTTGTATTTGATTCAATATCAACCCACTCAAGCCTAACTCATTTAAAGAAAATATTCAACTGAGCCCAATTTAATCTCCAATTTCAACCCATTTTAGAACTCTTTACTACGATATGTTCCTATATGAAAAGTATGAAATATTATATATTTACATCTTTAAGAATTAATCTATCGATTTATTACATTTTATATAAAAACAATCTTGAGTCGAAATTCGAATTGTGATTATAAAAGTTAAATATCACTATGTTATAATTATTGAGATTAATCGAATCAAATTGGACGGGTCAAGACCCAACCCATTTTTTAGCCCATTTGAACCCAACCCATTTGAGCCCAAAGTAAACTTGGGCGGGTCAAGACCCAACCCGATTTATATTTAACCAATTTTAATATTTTCAATTTCAACTCAACCCGCCTATTTGACACCCCTATACCAAACGATCCCACAAGTCTTTTTCTTTTGGAAAAAGAAGGAGCTTCTTAACAAATAAGGGAAAATAAAATATTTATTAGCAGATATTTATTTTTTTTAAAAAAACACCTCAACAATTATGTACGTGTATCTTTTAAATATATAAAATTTAAATTTTTGTATACAATGATGAAAATAATTGATTCACATCGTAGTGTTATAAATAATGATATAGTTATAATAATTTATAAAAATTGTCACATAGATTGCATTTGATTCTTGTGGTTCTTATAAGAAAATAAAATTGTCTTAATAAAAAAAAAGGATGATAGTTCTAGTGGTGATTATATTATTTGTTATTATATAAAATATTAGAAAATGATTTTAAGTATTCAAACAGTCTAAAAAATTATACCATCAGTAGTTTTGGTCCTTCAATAATTAACAAATGTTGAATGTATATGTATATATATGACATCGAAAATTTAAAGTGAAGTGAAAAAGGATTTTATGATAAGCTAAAACTTATAATCAAAGAACAAGGTTTTATTAAAAACTTAACAAAAAAGATTCAAATTATAGGTCTAAAAATAGAGAATGGTCATTAATGTATGGCCTTGATCTTCTTTTTTCCTGAGAAATTGTAAATATTATCATTTTAAAGCAAAATTAAAGGTCATTCTATTCCCAAATGCTAGAAGTATGATGATTTGGACCACTTCACGAACTTCATCACCCTTAACACCCTTATTTCTCACAGTCATCCTCTTGTACAAATACAACAAAATAACCCTAACCAAATCAATCTTAACGATATCCGTCGGTTTTGTCTGTATCAGTCGATTAATGGTAGTGGTGTCACTCTCATCACCTCCACGTAGTCCTTTTCTAATTTTCAAACCCATAAAAGGATATTTTTTTGGTTAAATATCTAAGCTTTAAGTTCTTTCATTGACTTAGTAATTTCGTACAAAATTGGCCTAGCGAGCCCAAAAAATATTTGGCCAAATCCAAAAATTGAACCGACCACCCTTCTTAAATATCACCCTAGTAGCTAGGTTTTTCAAATTCAATTCTCTGTTTGCCTCTTCGGTGTCGCCGCTGGGTGCTTTCACTAACTCCACCTTCCTCCTTCTTATGCGATAGATCATCACATCTTCGTCCTATTTATACCACAATTCATCTTTCTTAGCTCGCAGAGGTGGACCTCCACTATCTTTTGCACTTTTTCCTTTTTCTTATTTAGTCTGACCTCTTTTTTCTTTTACAGATATTTGCTCCACTAGATGAAATGGAAACTCACGTGGTTTTGATAGATCAGCAAAAGGTCATCTCCTCTACTGTAGCTTTGAATAGAAAAGGAAAAACTCTTAAAAATCATATGATTCAAGCTTTGTCCATGCAATTTTCACTATTGATGGTCTCAACAGCATCGATCCTTCATATGTCTTTCAGTCTGAAAAGGTAACCCCATCTACCTTCTATATTACTTTTCACAATTAATCTATATCATTTTTCTTTGGTGAAACAATCTTTTCATTGGTTTGAAATTTAAAATTTTGAATTCACTAATCTTTTTAAAGAAGTTGTTATTCGCAAAACGTACCTCATAAAAGGACCGGGTCATTGTTCACCCCCTTTAAATGTTTATGGTTGCAAACTTTCATTACTAGATCTATAATTATGAGATCATTTTAATTAACCCTTTTAGTTTTTGAATCTTTTTTTTAATGACAAAGTACTTTTATTTTATAATTTTTGTACCTTTGATGTATTTATCATTTTTAGAAAAGAACATTACAATGAAATTACCCCTTTAATTGCTGTAATTTGATAATAGTATCGATTATTCAATTCATCAGATATATTTTATAGTCATAATGTATAAAGAGTCACTATGAATATAACATCACAATTTTTTGCTTTCATAATTGTTATAGATTGAACTTTAATACTTAGCACTCGTTCACATAATGTAACAAACACAAAAAATATTAAAAATTCAGAAAGACTTAGGCAATAAAAGGTAATGTTGATTACTAGTTCTTATTTTAGATCAATGAAAGGCACTTGAAGCAAGTAAAAGAATTTACAATTACTATTTGAAGTACCATAATATATACAAATAAAAAGCAAACAACCAAAAATAATTTGAAGCCAAAGATGAGTACAAGAAATGTGCAAGTATACAAATAGAAAAGGTGATTAAAGAAAGGATTGAATATATACGAAGAACCCCCAAAAAAGCTAATAAATTTTTTTATTTGATTCAACAATTTAATTATTAAATAACTAGTATTACTTGTAATAGAAAGTTATAATAAATTTTTTCTATTTTTGAGGTCTTTTGGATTGGGCTTTCTGAAAAGTAGTATCAGACTACATGCATTTGTTTGTTCAATGATAATATTTTTAATTTATTGGGAAAAAAAAGAAGAGAAAAGTCTGAAGCACATACATTAATAATCATTTTGACAATTATCTCTTTCAAATCATATAAATTATATCTTCTCTCTTATGTTTTAAAAAAATCCGAGCCCATTCTACCGACTCGGTAGAAGTAATTCAGAATAAAATCAAGTTGATCACTAATATATACGAAGATCGTCAATGACAAATCTACGATAGTTTCTAATCGGTTGAAATAAACAGTGGCATTCTGTGAATGTTGCTTGAAGAGTTCACAAGTATGACTCTAGGCATTTATAGAATGCCAATGATTGTTCTGACCAACTTGGGAGTTGTTTTTCCATTTACATTAGTTTTTGATAATCTGCGGGTATATATATCGATGAACAAGTTGATTTTATTTTGAACGATTTCTATTGAGTAGGTAGAATAGGCTCAATAATTAGAATTTCTCTTTGAAAAATCTAAAAAAAATCATCAACAACTAATCTACATGAAAATAACGAGGTTTCATTAGATTTTAATAATATCCACGTCATTTTATAACTTTATCCATATCATTTTTCATTAACAATATCCACAACGACGAAATGTATGATATAGTGTACATTGAGAGCTTGCATCGTATTTTATCTGACTTGCATGTCATGATATATGATTTGCTAGTCATGACATGCAAGTTGGGTAAACCACAATGCAAGCTCTCAATGTACTCTTTGTCATACACTACTTCATCGCTTGGAAAGTCAAAAGGTTGTGACATCAATGCCCTCACCAAGTACGTGTACTAGGTAAAAACATGTATAATGCTCATCTGTTATAACCCCGTAAACTCATTTGATAACATACTCAATTCGAACTTACTGTATAAATCAACAACTACAAACTCACGAACAAATATAAAAGCATCATTCAATGTTAATAATTCATTAGCAACATTCTTCTTGCACCTTGCAACCCCAATGACCTCTACTATTTCCCTTCTACTACTCCGACAAAAGTTATACAAGGGAACCTCAAGCGCAACAATTGTTCTCAGTAACTTACAGAACACCAATAACAATCGAGCAAATTCATTGTATCTCTTCATATGCAAATCAACACACATCAACAAATTGATTAATCTATGAATGGATTCATCAGCAGCATGTTTCCTAGCATTATCTAGATACAGGTACAACATTATCAAATCTGCAGGAGCAGATGAACAAATAAATAAGTGTATATGTTACATGTGCAGTGCTTCGAATTCGACGGACTTGAGAATATTAGTGAGAGAGTTTACTAATAAAGCATGTAACAATATACACTTATTTGTTTCCTCGTCTGCTTATGCATTTTTGGTAATGTTGTACCTGTCTCCAGATAATGCTAAGAAATATGTTGCTGATGAATATATTCGTAGATTCATCAATTTATTGATGAGTGATGATTTGCATATGAAGAGATACAATAAATGTGCTCGATTATTATTAGTGTTCTGTAAGTTACTGAGAAGAGTTGTTGCGCTTGAGGATCCCTTGTATAACTTTTGTTGGAATAGTATAAGGGAAATAGTAGAGGTCATTGGAGTTGCAAGGTGTAATCAGAAAGTTAATAATGAACTGTTAGCATTGAATGATATTTTATGTTTGTTCGTGAGTTTGCAGTTGCTGATTTACCAGTAAGTTAAAATTGAGTATGGGATGAAAATGAGTTTGGTTATCACTGATGATCATTGTGCGTGATTTTACCTACGTGCTTGGTGAGGGCATTGATGCAACAAACGTTCGACTGTCCAAGCGGTGAAATAATGTATTACAGAGAGTACACTGAGAGTTTGCATCGGTGAAGCAGTGTATGAAAGAGAGTACACTGATGACAGTGGTGTGATTATAGTTGCAAATGACATTGATCATGTCTGAGTGAAGTGAAAAAAGATTTTATAATAAGTCAAAATTTTTAGATTATAATAAAAATACGAACGTTTACTAACACTTGAGAGAAAGAAAATTCAATTTATTGGTCTAAAATGAGAGAATGGTCAAGATTGTTATTAATGTATGAATTTGGACTTTTTTCTTTCTTATATTCTCGTAAATTATAAATATTATCATTTTTTCAGTACAAGTTTGATGAGTCGGCCAAATATTTAAGAAAGGATTGAGCATATGAAGATTTCAAAAAAGCTACTTTCTCCTGTCTCAGATTAGATGGACATTTTTTTTACACGATGATTAAGAAATCATTAATAGATTAATTAATTTTATTGTTTTGTCCCTTGTTCTTATCCTAATTTAGTAAGTGATCAAATAATATGTGACAAATATTTTAGTAAGATGTTCATCTAATATGGAACGACGAAAGTAACAAATGTCTCTATTTGATTCAACAATTTTATAACTAAATATAATTACTGGCAATAGAAAGTTGTAATAAGTTATTTCTAGTCAGAGCCTTTTGGATTGGGCTTCCTTTATGGGAGGTGGTCCGTTTCTCTAGTTTGTGTGTATTTGTTTTTCAATGATATATTCACAATTAATTTTTAAAAAAAAGATCAAAGCTCAACCATTAATGAATATTTTTACTAATCTCTTTTTAGCTGAATAAATTTAATATTATCTCTTAAATTTTAATGATATCCTCGTCATTTTTCATTACAATCTGAAAAATTTGGCTTATCATAAAAAAAATTCATTCACTTCGACATGATCGGAGCATTTGGCAATAGCCAACACACCAGCAACAGCAACCTCCACAACTATGAAGCTACGGTGATGATTGCACAGAGGGGTGAATTTATGTATATGTAAGGGGTGTCACGTAACACGGCTTCGATGAAAAGTTTTACGAAATATACTTATATTAAAAAAATAAAGAAAAACATTGAACGGTAATATAAATTAAAAGGACACCCCTTGCATGAAGTGCTGCAAGCGCAATTAGCTGTCACGATCCAAAAATGGACGTGATGACACTCGTCTTATCCAACCAAGACAAGTCAGCCTAAAATTCAACCATTACAATAAAATGCGGAAACTTTACTATCAACTTAAATTATATCCCCAAAACTTGGTTGTCACGTGTACAAGCCTCTAAATTATTACAATTGAATTAAAAGAAAATATAAGTCTCATATGACATTGTTTCTAGAGTAGAACAAAATCATAAACAGGAGTAGAAGGTCTGCTGAGATGACAAGCAGCTACCTCTCAAATCTCCAAGAAGCCTCGAAAAAGGAGAGAATATATCACAAAGGTCCGGACTAGTAACTTACAAAAAATTGTAGAAGCAAGGGGTGAGTACCAAATCACGATGTACTCAGCAAGTAAACCTCTAAACACAAGCTAGTGGGATAAAATATAGGTACTTCTACCACCCCAACCGATTCTTCACAAATGCAACCTGCATAAAAGTTAGCCCAACCTAACAGCTCACATTTTACATAGCATGTAGCTCAACAACACCACTTAGACAAATTACATATCCTTCACATCAACAAGCTCAGTATTCATCAATCACATGTTTCGCGAAAAGGCATTCACAAGATTAGCAAAACACAATATCATGTTTACTATGATAAGTATGTACAATGCAATGGAATGCAATGTAAAGTATAACGATGCATGTCTAACCTAGTGATACACACCCGTTGTCTCTCAGTCCATATCCATAAGGGACATATCTGTCCATGCATCAGGTGTGGCGCACGACATGCCCCTCGATAATAGTAATCATTGCGGCGTTCGATACGTCCCTCGAATATAATATCCATCGTGACGCGCGATACGTCCCTCAAAATGGTACATCCTCTTTTAATTTCTCATTCTTTCTCAATGCACATAACACTTGTAACAACCATGGTGGTGTCAGCACAATGCAATTGACCTGTTCACAAAAATAACGAGGAGATGACCATTTTCATAACATTGCATATTTCACAACAAATCAACAATGATACAACAAGCCTTTCAAACCATTCTCCTTTATCAACACATCACACACAAGCAATTATTCACATTGCATTTTGTTACTCTTTATTTTCATCATTAGAATTAGTCAATTTGGACAAGTCAACCCATCACATTGCTCCCAAACATTACCACAAGGAAATACACGCATTCCATACACTTAACAACGGTTTAGAAATCCACTTGCCTCAATTAATCAACAATTAGCTCCAGGACTTGAGTCTTCACTTTTTGTTGAACTTCCAACTCAATGAAATCTATTCAAGTACACAATCACAATAAGATTACAAACCTAACAACACTCATTTTACTATAGGTTTAGCCTAGACCCAAAAACTCACCCAAATGTATAATAAAATTTCTTATTTTTTTTATTCCAAACAATAGGTCAAATCCCATATTTTCTAAATTTCAAGTCTAATGTTAAGTTATAATTTCTCCATACACTACAACCCTAATAATTTTCATATAAAATAAACATATCCAATATATCAAACTCGGATCATAATATGATGATAATAATAAGAAATTCAAAGAAACAACGAACTCAAGTTGCGAAGAAATATCGCGAGAACAATGTTTTAGTTTCTCAAATTGATATACCCTATACTCCTATTTATTATTCTCAATCATCATTATTCAATTATATATTCAATAATTACAACATCTTTAGCCAACAAAATCGTCTTCTCAATACCAAAGTTACTTTATACAAATATGCCAACTACCATGTTTTTCTATACTCCAAATCTATTTGTTAGCGAAAACGTGAAACTAAAGAACAAGGAAGAACAACAATATTTAACGTGGTTCGGATCAAAATGATCCTACGTCCACCAAAGAACAACTGCACTGATATTTATTTCACTCTACAAAGAATACAAGTGAAATACTACAAGAGAGAGAACACAAATGCCTTAGAAGGTGAGAAGGCAAGTGAGAGGATGATTTGAAAATGAATTAAGAGCTACCTATTTATAGGAATAAATTCATCCTATTGATGTCATCCATGACATCACAATGTGTCAAAATTGTCAAGGTTAAGATAGCAAACCATTTTATGGTTTGCCTAACTTTCACCTACCAAGATACAATCTTTGACTTGTATTTTGTACTAATTATCTTCCTACCAAATATTCATATTAATTCATCTTCCATTTAGTTTGATTCCACAAGAACCAAAACCAACTCTTTCAATCTCCACCTTGGTTTGTGTTCCAAGCATGCGTATAAATTTAAGCTGAACTGAACTCAATACTGCCACCAAACCTTTCAACCAGATAACTTCTTTCACTGCCTCCGTTGCTGCCATATATTCTGCCTCTGTTGTAGACAAAGCGACAATCGACTGTAAAGTCGATTTCCAACTAACGGCACTGCCAACGAGAGTAAAGATGTATCCAGTTGTGGACCTCCTTCGATCAAGATCCCCTGCATAGTCAAAATCTACATAACCGAGAATTGAAATACTTTCACTTTTCCGGAAGGTTAGGCCAACATCAGGAGCTCCTTTGAGATATCTCAATATCCACTTGACAGCTTCCCAGTGCCTTTTTCCTGGATTTGCCATGTACTTGCTTACCACACTTACAGATTGGGCAATATCTGGACGTGTGCATACCATAGCATACATAATGCTACCAACTGCACTCGCATAAGGAACCTTTGACATATGCTCCACCTCATCCATAGATTGAGGCATTTGTAACTCTGAAAGCTTGAAATGAGAAGCTAACGGTGTACTTACAGGCTTGCTCATATGCATATTGAATCTTTCAAGAACTTTTCTGATGTACCTCTTTTGAGAAAGATGTACAACACCATTTTCTCTTGAAATTTCCATTCCAAGGATTTTCTTTGCAACTCCTAGATCCTTCATGTCAAATTCCTTGCTCAACAGTTTCTTCAAAATATTTATCTCTGTGATGTTGTTAGCAGCAATAAGCATATCATCAACATACAACAATAGATAAATCATAGAGTTACCAGACATCTTCTTGTGATACACACAACTATCAAATGCACTCCTCAAAAATCCATGTGTAGTCATGAATGCATCAAACCTCTTGTACCACTGTCTAGGGGATTGCTTCAAACCATACAAAGACTTCTTCAGTTGACATACATGGTCTTCTTTTCCTTCAGCTAGAAAACCTTCAGGCTAATCCATATAGATTGTTTCTTCTAGATCACCATGTAAGAAAGCGGTTTTGACATCAAGCTGTTGAAGCTCTAAATTGAGCTATGTTTCATGACTGGAGAAAAGATCTCATTGTAGTCAATTCCCTCCTTCTGACTGAAACCCTTTGCAACCAATCTCGCCTTGAACCTAG
Source organism: Solanum sitiens (assembly GCA_016801875.1). Taxonomy (NCBI): domain Eukaryota; kingdom Viridiplantae; phylum Streptophyta; class Magnoliopsida; order Solanales; family Solanaceae; genus Solanum; species Solanum sitiens. Next base: position 93,466 of record JABWTJ010000344.1, read on the forward strand.
CATCTTCCACTTCTGGAATACCTTCTTTCTTTCTGTAGACCCATTTGCATCCAACTGTCCTCATCCCCTTTGGCCTTTTAACTAAGACCCATGTCTCATTTTTGTGAAGAGACTCCATCTCTTCCATCATGGCTAACTGCCATTGTGCAGCATCTTTGCAAGAAGTTGCTTCAACATACGAAGAGGGCTCGAGATCCTTAATCTCTTCTTCTGCAGCTACGAACGCATGTGCAATCAGATTTTCTTGCTCTATAAGACGTTCCGGTTTCCGTATCTGCCTTTTGTCCCTTCTCTTCGCAATTGTGTATGGTTCATTGGAAGCAAGTTCTTTAAGATCTGCATCTTTTGACTCATCAATTTGAGTCTCTTGATCTCGTTCCTTGGTAAGCTCCACCGGTAGCTCCACCTGCTCGTTATTCTCGTTTCTAGATAACTCCACAGAAACTTTACGAGGATCAAGTATAGAGGATTCATCAAAGGTAACATCTCTACTAACTACAAATTTGAGTAAAGACAAACACCATAGTTTGTACCCTTTTACTCCATCTACATACCCTACGAATATGGCCTTTTTAGCCCTTGGTTCAAGCTTACCTTCATTAACATGATAATAAGCTGGACACCCAAATATTCGCAAGTATGAATAGTTAGAGGGTTCACCTGACCAGACCTCATTCGGAGTCTTAAAGTCAATCGCTGATGCTGGAGACCGATTGACAATATGAGAAGCAGTATGAACTGCTTCAGCCCAAAATACTTTGGACATCTTAGCTTGTAAGAGCATACAACGAGCCTTCTCAAGAAGAGTTCTGTTCATTCTCTCGGCAACTCCATTCTGCTGTGGTGTGTGCCTGACCGTCTTATGTCTTGCGATCCCATGAACCTTGCAGAAATCATTGAACTCTTCACTGCAAAACTCCAAGCCATTGTCCGTGCGAAGATACTTGATTTTCCTCTCCATTTGATTTTCAACCAAAATCTTCCACTCTTTAAATGCTTCAAAAGCATCACCTTTTGTCTTCAGGAAACGCACCCAAACCTTTCGTGAAAAATCATCAATGAATGTGAGAAGATACCTCTTTCCTCCCTTCGATGGAAGCTTAGAGGGACCCCATAAATCTGAATGGATGTAGTCTAGCACCCCTCCCGTCTTGTGCTTGCCAGTGCTGAAGCTGACCTTTTTCTGCTTCCCTAAGACGCAGTGCTCACAAAATTCAAGTGTGCTGATCTTCTCACCATTCAAAAGGTTGCGGTTGCTCAACATCTCCAATCCTCGTGCGCTCATATGGCCTAGTCTCATGTGCCATAATTTTGCCTTGTCATCATTAGATAACTGCACTGTAGATGCATTTACAGAGCCAATAATGGTGCTTCCCGCAAGTGTGTAGAGGCCATCCTCCAGCTTGGCCTTCAACATGACTAAAGACCCTTTAGTCACTTTCATAGTTCCTCCTTCACTCATGTACTTATAGCCTTGTTTATCTAAAGTACCCAGGGAGATCAAATTCTTCTTTAAATCAGGAACATGACGGACTTCTGTAATAGTCCTCACGATTCCATCATGGCAGCGAACATGAACTGAACCAATGCCAACTATTTTACAAGTTGCATTATTGCCCATTAATACAGTTCCTCTACTTGTTTCATAGCTGCTGAACCAATCTTTTCGGAATGTCATATGCAGAGTACAACCAGAGTCTAAGACCCATTTGTTGTCATAGACTCCACTATTGCATGATGTTGTTAGTACATAATCATTATCATTATCATGTACTTGCTCAACAATGGATGCGCTCGCCTTTTCTTTGGACTTCGACATAGGGCAATCTCGTTCAAAGTGCCCCTTCTTGTGACAGCCCCAACATTCCGCATTCTTTTTGTTCACACGAGACTTTGATCTGTACTTCGATTTGCTCCTTCCCTGTTGGCTAGTACGACCTCTTACAAAGAGTCCACTAGCTTCGTCACTTTTGTCTCCTTCAAAATGCATCCGCACATCACAAGAGTTTAGTGCTTGCCGCACTTGCTCAAGTTTAATAGGTTGTTTGCTATACATCATTGAATTCTCAATATCACGATAGTTTGAAGTCAATGAAAATAGCAAAGAACATGCAAGCGTCTCCTCGTCCTTTTTAATTCCAGCAGCTTGTAAGTCCATCACAAGTTTATTGAACGCATCTAGATGGTCTTGCAACAAAGTACCTGAATCCATCTTAAATGTATGAAGACGCCGTTGTAACAACATCCTTGTTGTCACTGACTGGTCATGGTAAAGCCCTTCCAGCTTTTCCCATAACTCTTTGGCCGTCTCTTCGGTACTTGTACTTACTTCACAAAGTACGTTAGGTGCAAGGGACAGTTGGATTGCACTCAATGCATCTCCTTCAATCTTTTCCTTGTCGGAATCCGATATCTTATCGGGGTACTTTCCGTCAATAGCATGGATTGAACCTTCCCTCCGCAGTAACGCTATCATCTGGATTTTCCAGATATTGACGTTGTTGCGCCCACTAAATCTATCAATTTCAAACTTCATGGAACTCATTCTTTTACTTGTTCTTCTTTTTCTACTATAATGTATTTGGAACTACAGAAAACCAAAGTAATCCTTTTCTGATGCGGAAGTTCAGACTGTACTGCAACCACAGAACATACTCAGACAGAACCTTGGCTCTGATACCAATTGTTAGCGGAAACGTGAAACTAAAGAACAAGGAAGAACAACAATATTTAACGTGGTTCGGATCAAAATGATCCTACGTCCACCAAAGAACAACTGCACTGATATTTATTTCACTCTACAAAGAATACAAGTGAAATACTACAAGAGAGAGAACACAAATGCCTTAGAAGGTGAGAAGGCAAGTGAGAGGATGATTTGAAAATGAATTAAGAGCACCTATTTATAGGAATAAATTCATCCTATTGATGTCATCAATGACATCACAATGTGTCAAAATTGTCAAGGTTAAGATAGCAAACCATTTTATGGTTTGCCTAACTTTCACCTACCAAGATACAATCTTTGACTTGTATTTTGTACTAATTATCTTCCTACCAAATATTCATATTAATTCATCTTCCATTTAGTTTGATTCCACAAGAACCAAAACCAACTCTTTCACTATTTGTTTTCATTTTTCCATTTCTCCTCTTTCAAACCACACAGTAAGATTATAATAACAATTATGACTGCACATTATTAATAATAATAATAATAAAAATAAGAGATACTTAGCCGCCTCACTTAATTGCAACAATAATTGTACTTAATGCATATATAACCTTAGTGGGTTGTCTATTATTAAAAATTAATATATAAATATAAAAGTATAAAATTATTAAAACATAGCCTGAGATTCATATTTACCTGAGGGATTCGTACTTTCTTGGTATGCGGCGACTTTTCTTCGTATAGTATCGTAGTGGGTTGTGTGATGATAAAAGAATTATTAACCCCCAATTAATCTCAATTTATTACTATGCATGGGTCAAGTTATTTGAATTTTAAATGAATATGGACTTGATCCATTAATCACTTACTAAACAAATTAATTATTTAATAAATACTTATCAATTAAATTATCACTCACCAATTAAATAACTGTAGGTAAATCAATAGTTTTAAAATTTTTAGATCAACTTTCTCGCTTCCAGTCCGTAATTAGATCTTCAAGCTTAGTCCAGTCCGGATCCATCCTAAACCAAAGAGCGGGGCTAAGCGAGGGGCATAGCGATACAGTGTTCATACTCGAGTTGCTCAAATCCAGTAGGAATATCAGGAATAGTAGGATCTAGTAGGCAGGCCTTTCTCCACTGATTCGAAATAACTCGGGGAAACTATCGAGAGGGATGAAATAGTAATTTTACAAATATTTTCAAAAATGAATTTTTAGGTCATTATATTGGAAATGGCGCTGCAATGGATGTCTTGCATTCCGAGTTCAATCCCCAAGTGGGATTTTTCTTTTACGTTTTTGTTTTCCTTGTCTCTTTTAATTTTTATTTTTTCTCTCTTTATTTTCATAATTTTTTGTTTTAAATTCAAACAATAGGTACTTTTAAAACGTACTTTACTCTAATTCGTTCAATACCTACTCATCATATTTTTAGAATAAAGTGAAATTCAAAATCTTTGAGTCCCTTATTTGGTGGAATTAATGTTAAGACAATGTTGACTTCTTAAACCCTTATATTTATATATTTACTTCTAAGATTTCTTCAATTTTCTTTCCGTTCTTATTCATTCATTATCGTTATTCGACATTTCGATTCTTCATATCATGTTTATATTTACTATGTGCTTAAATTTTTATTCTTACTTGTTCATAATAACTATTTTAGTTTTTTATATTTGCAATCCTCTATTATTTTGTTAACTACTAATTGTGCAGATTATATCATATTGGTCTAAATTTAATTGTGCATATTACATTATATTAGTTTAAATTTAATGGAGAGTTATTACTCGAAAAGTATGACAAAGTTCTATTTATATATATAAAAAAGGAAGTATTTAGTCGTGTTTTTAATAAGAATATTATGTACAACTCTCAAAACTTTTGAAATCTCAACGGAGAGAATGGTAGAAATATATTGGTTATTTTGTGGGGGTTAAAATTCAAAGTTTCTTTTACGATATGATATTTAGAGTGTAGTACCAAAAATAATAACTAATGTAATTTAGAATATAACATTATGTCAATTGTTATTATATATAGGAATAAAATTGCTTTCATGATTGTTGTTATTTTTGTGGAGTTAGAAATGAAGTTTTTAATAAATACTTTCAATATTAATAGCAAAATAAATAGAAGTATTTCTATTATCGAAGACAATAATGAAATATAGATTTGAAAGGCTTTAAATCGATCTTTACGAATTGATTGATCAATGATTAGTATTTTATCATATGCAAAGCTTATGGTACAAATATTAAAAAAAGAAGATGATAATATTGTAGAAAATATATATCACTTGCGAAAATATATGAAGATCGATGAACTTTTTCAAAGATATCAAGATTTTATATATTCCTCGAATGTGAAATGTTTTAACTCATAATCTAATGCAATTCTCTATTTCGTTGCTGCATAGATTTTTTTTGGAATTCAACCTTCTCAATTTGGATTGTAAACAACGCATTTATGTCGTATGAACATTTGGAAAAGATTATTAAGTAATATACTGAAGTTGTTTACTGTGAAAAAAAAATAGTACAAAGCATAGAAATCTCATATATTTAGAGGCTAATTACATTCTATCCCAAAAGTTTCCTCAATTACAAAAATCTCGAATTTTTCATTGCTCTCGAATATATTCCTTGATTGTCTGATACATTACTAATGATATATATATTACTTCATGGAAGGGATGTATCCAAGAGGGGCTATCTATATATTCGCGAGGGGGTGGATGTATCCGAGAGGTAATAAGAATATATCCGAGATAGGATTATGATATTTTAAATTGTGAATTTATGTAATTTTATTAACAAGATATCTGAAACTATATTGAACTCGTATCACGGGCCTTAAATTATCTAGTAGTAATACATGAGACAAAATGGATAAAGCAATTAAAAATTAATATTATTTAATTGTTTATAATTTAACTTTCTAAAATTTTGTGGCGTTGACATGTGGCATTTTTTCTTCTCCTATTATAATTTAAATTTCTAAAATTTTTTGGCGCTGACATGTGGCATTTTTTCTTATCCTATTATATATAGATAGATATAAAAAAAAATCTATTGTCTTTTTTTTCTTATTATTTATATTAATATTATTTAAATTAAATATGTGTTAGCTTCTTACAGAAAAAGGAATCACACACACGTTATACCACCATTTTAATAAAAATATATTTGAATTGAGCTTTATTAATATGGTTTGAACCATCTTTTTTAATATAATATTAGTACAGAGTTTTTTTTTTAAAAAAAAATTCTTAATAAAGGTTATCCAACAAAATTAGTCTTTAAAACAAATTTTAAATATAAGGTACTATAACTTCTTTTTTTTTTCATTTTCTTTTTAAGATGTTAATCTTCTATCTGAAACAATCTTTTAAATAATGTTCTTTAAAAATTTATTAAATAATATGAAGGTGTGAGCAATCTAATTTAAAATTTTAAAATATTATCTAATTTAAAGAAAAGACTATTTTTATTTTTAATTTAATCAAAATTTAATAATTGTAAGAAAAATATGTTTTCTTCAAGTTCACTATTAATGGGCTTCAATTTTTTGGAGGTCTAAATCTAAAGCTTCATTGATTTTCTTCTTGAGCCATTTTTGTCCCTTATATAGTGATACCGCTTTGAAAAAATTCTGCGTACACTACTGCTTGCAGAATGATATCGGTCATGTCGAAGTAGAGTTAAAAGAAATGATTATAAGATAGTGAAAAATTTCAGATTGTTATAAAAATGACTCGGGGTTTCGTTAAAACCTAAAGAAAGAAGTCCATTTATAGAAGTCAAAAAAAGAAAAAAGTCAAGATGTTAGTAACAACAAAGAGGAGGAATATTTTGTTCATTTGTGAAAAAGTTATTTGTATCAATTTGATGTTTTGCTCTTGCCAATCTTTGAAAGTTATCTTTAAAATACTTGGTACCCCAAGTCATGATAGCTTGTCCATAACTCGAGTAATTACCTAGTTGATATCTCATATCACATGATTAAATCTGGAATATCACACCTTATATTGTGTACCAAACAGCACTATCAGAATATGTCCTAATGATTTGAAGTTTATATATTCCTATATTCGGAATTTGAAGACGATGGGTGCACTACCAACGGCTAATAAACATTAATTAAAACATATCATCCTATATTGCTTCATATAATATTTTTTATAAAATATAAAAACAGAAAACTAATTTAATATTATGTAAACCTCATTTTGATTCCGTTTGTATCGAAAGATATCGGCTTGGGGCAATTGGGTAAAAATGCGACACACACTTGCTAGCAACTTTGAATTTTCTTTTTATCAAGTCACTTATTATTTTTTATTATTTTAATTTAAATGAGGAAATAAATAATCTCAAGACTAATCTAATTGGATAACTTATAGAAATCTCGCTAGTTTATGAGTTAATTATTTAGATACACGCTAATTTATAATATTTCAAATTTTACTAGATTTTGAAACATTCATATACGTTCAAATGTACATATATCGGGATACACATAATTATAGGCAATTTGTTCTAGATATATTGTATCCAAGTGGATTTGCGTGTATCTTGGATACATAGACAACTCTCCCTCACCTCCCTCCCATCTTTCTCGCCACTCTCCTATGTGTTTGATATCCCATATAAATGTCAATTACTAGATAGATACATATACATGTATCTAGTGTGATTTTTATGTATTTGAGATACATAGACAAATCTCGCTCGCTTCATTCCCGTTGTTACTCGCCTTTCTCCCTATTTTTGTGTATCCGGTAGAACAAATATGAATCTTGGTGTGTCTAACTCAAAATCAAGTATGAAATTACTAATTAATGATACAAAATTAAATTATTTCAAAATATAGGAAAAAAGTAAATATATTAGAAATATTTGTGTAATTAGATAGGTTCTCTAATTTAACACCTCTAACCAAATACAAAATAAAAGAATTAATATTTTATCCGGAATTATTATGTCTTATTTTGTATATGTCAAACTAGGGGTGTCTAAAATAAACTCAAACATAGGTAATTCGTCCAATTCACCCAAAATTTTAAGGGTTAGGCTCAAGTCAATTTGAATTGGGTTCAATCTCAACTCACTCAAGCCTTACTCATTTAAAGAAAATATTCAACTGAGCCCAATTCAATCTCCAATTTCAACCCATTTTAGAACTTTTTACTACGATATGTTCCTATATGAAAAGTATGAAATATTATATATTTAACATCTTTATTAATCTATCGATTTATTACATTTTATATAAAAAATATTTTGAGCCGAAATTCGAATTGTGATTATAAAAGTTAAATATCACTATGTTAAAATTATTGAGATTAATCTAATCAAATTGAACGGGTCAAGACCCAACCCATTTGAGCCCAAAGTAAACTTGGGCGGGTCAAGACCCAATCCGATTTCTATTTTAACCAATTTTAATATTTTCAATTTTAACTCAACCCGCCTATTTGACACCCCTATGCCAAACGATCCCACAAGTCTTTTTCTTTTGGAAAAAGAAGGAGCTTCATAACAAATAAGGGAAAATAAAATATTTATTAGCTGATATTTTTTTTTTTTAAAAACACCTCAACAATTATGTACATTTAAAATATACAATTTAAATTTTTGTATACAATGATGAAAATAATTGATTTACATCGTAGTGCTATAAATAATGATAGAGTTATAATAATTTGTAAAAATTGTCACATAGATTGCATTTGAACCTTGTGGTTCTTATAAAAAAATAAAATTGTCTTAATAAAAAAATTGGGATGATAGTTCTAGTGGTGATTATATTATGTGTAATTATATAAAATATTAGAAAATGATTTTAAGTATTCAAAAAGTCTAACAAATTATACCATCAATAGTTTTGGTCCTTCAATAATCAACAAATGTTCAATGTATATGTATATATATGACATCGAAAATTTAAAGTGAAGTGAAAAAGGATTTTATGATAAGCTAAAATTTGTAATGAAAAGAACAAGGTTTTGTTTAAAAACTTAAAAAAAAAATTTTAATTATAGGACTAGAAATAGAGAATGGTCATTAATGTATGGCTTTGATCTTCTTTTTTTCCAAGAAATTGTAAATATTATCATTTTAAAAATTAAAGGTCATTCTATTCCCAAATGCTAGAAGGCTGATGATCTGGACCACTTACACGAACTTCATCACCCTTAACACCCTTATTTCTCACAGTCATCCTCTTGTACAAATACAAAAAAACAACCCTAACCAAATCAATCTTAACGATATCCGTCGGTTTTGTCTATATCAGTCGATTAAGGGTAGTGGTGCCACTCTCATCACCTCCACATAGTCCTTTTCTAATTTTCAAAGCCATAAAAGAATATTTTTTTGATTAAATATCTAAGCTTTAAGTTCTTTCATTGACTTAGTAATTTCGTACAAAATTGGCCCAGCGAGCCCAAAAATTATTTGGCCCAATCCAAAAATTGAATCGACCACCCTTCTTAAATATCACCCTAGTAGCTAGGTTTTTCAAATTCAATTCCCTGTTTTCCTCTTCAGTGTCGCCGCTGGGTGCTTTCACTAACTCCACCTTCCTCTTTCTTATGCGATAGATCATCACATCTTCGTCCTATTTATACCACAATTCATCTTTCTTAGCACGCAGAGGTGGACCTCCACTATCTTTTGCACTTTTCCCTTTTTCTTATTTAGTCTGACCTCTTTTTTCTTTTACAGATATTTGCTCCACTAGATGAAATGGAAACACATGTGATTTTGATAGATCAGCAAAAGGTCATCTCCTCTACTGCAACTTTGAATAGAAAAGGAAAAACTCGTAAAAATCATATGATTCAATCTTTGTCCATGCAATTTTCACTATTGATGGTCTCAACAACATCGGTCCTTCATATGTCTTTCAGTCTGAAAAGGTAACCCCATCTACCTTCTATATTACTTTTCACAATTAATCTCTATCATTTTTCTTTGGTGAAACAATCTTTTCATTGGTTCAAAATTTAAAATTTTGAATTCACTAAACTTTTTAAAGAAGTTATTATTCCCAAAACATACCTCATAAGAGGATCGGGTCATTGTTCACCCCCTTTAAATGTTTATGGTTGGAAACGCTCATTACTGGATCTATAATTATGAGATCATTTTAATTAACCCTTTTAGTTTTTGAATCTTTTTTTTTAATAACAAAGTACTTTTATTTTATAATTTTTGTACCTTTGATGTATTTATCATTTTTAGAAAAGAACATTACAATGAAATTACCCCTTTAATTGCAGTAATTTGATAATAGTATCGATTATTCAATTCATCAGATAAATTTTATAGTCATAATGTATAAAGAGTGACTATGAATATAACGTCACAATTTTTTCCCTTTCATAATTGTTATAGATTGAACTTTATACTTAACACTCGTTCACATAATGTAACAAACACAAAGAATTTTAAAAATTCAGAAAGACTTAGGCTATAAAAGTTAATGTTGATTACTAGTACTTATTTTAGATCAATGAAAGGCACTTGAAGCAAGTAGAAGAATTTACAATTACTATTTGAAGTACCATAATATATACAAATAAAAAGTAAACAACCAAAAATAGTTTGATGCCAAAGATGAATACAAGAAAGGTGCAAGTATTCAAATAGAAAAGGAGATTAAAGAAAGGATTAAATATATACGTAGAACCCCCCAAAAAGCTAATAAATATTTTTATTTGATTCAACAATTTAATAATTAAATAACTAGTATTGCTTGTAATAGAAAGTTATAATAAATTCTTTCTATTTTTTAGAGCTTTTGGATTGGGCTTTCTGAAAAGTAGTATCAGACTACATGCATTTGTTTGTTCAATGATAATATTTTTAATTTATTGGAAGAAAAAAGAAGAAAAAAGTCCGAAGCACATACATTAATAATCATTTTGACAATTATCTCTTTCAAATCATATAAATTATATCTTCTCTCTTATGTTTTAAAAAAATCCGAGCCCATTCTACCGACTCAGTAGAAGTCATTCAGAATAAAATCAAGTTGATCACTAATATATACGAAGATCGTCAATGATAAATCTACGATAGTTCCTAACCGGTTGGAATAAACAGTGGCATTCTATGAATGTTGCTTGAAGAGTTCACAAGTATGACTTTAGGCATTTATAGAATGCCAATGTTTGTTCTGACCGACTTGGGAGTTGTTTTTCCATTTCCATTAGTTTTTGATAATCTGCGGGTATATATACCGATGAACAAGTTGATTTTATTTTGAACGATTTCTATTGAGTAGGTAGAATAGGCTCAATAATTAGGATTTTTCTTTGAAAAATCTAAAAAAATCATCAACAACTAATCTACATGAAAATAACGAGGTTTCATTAGATTTTAACAATATCCACGTCATTTTTTAACTTTATCCATATCATTTTTCATTAACAATATCCACAACGACGAAATGTATGATATAGTGTACATTGAGAGCTTGCACCGTATTTTATCTGACTTGCATGTCATGATATATGATTTGCTAGTCATGACATGCAAGTTGGGTAAAATACAATGCAAGCTCTCAATGTACTCTTTGTCATACACTACTTCATCGCTTGGAAAGTCAAAAGGTTGTTGCATCAATGCCCTCATCAAGTACGTGTACTACGTAAAAACATGTATAATGCTTATCTGTGATAACCCCGTAAACTCATTGTTTACATCCCTACTCTGTTCAAATAGGGCGAAACGTCGCGGCAACTCGAAAAATTATTAATTGATTCAATTTTAGTGAATTTTAAAAATGAACAGTTTTAAAAAGAGTCGCCACCTAATTTTAGGAAAAAACTAGGAAACCATTAAGTGATCTACGAAACCAAATTAATTCTAGGTAAGGGGTTCAAATTATTTCGAAGGGAAGGGGTTAGGCACCCTTCGAAATCCACAAGTGTAGGTCCCGACTGAATTCATTTTTTTTCAAATTGAGGAGGAAAATAAAATAATGTACAAGTATAATAAACATTCAATATGTACAAATAATAAAATAATAAATATAAGAAACGGCCTAAAGTTTGCCTAACGTCAATATATATAAAATAATGAATAAAAAGTATGATTCGAACTACATTCGAATAATTTCAAGGAGAAGCACCTCCGGGTACCTGTAAAGACACTCAGTAAAAGAGTTAGTACCAAATAAATATAAATAACAATGAATAACTCAAATAATAACTTAAAAATAAAAATCCGTCTTATTAACATGGAAGGCCTTGGAAATCGACGGTAATTTCTTCATCGGCCAAATTTAACAAGTAAATAATATAAAGTTAACTAAATTTTCCGTCTTTTAAAATGGGGAGGCCTCTAAACCCGAAGGATAGATTTTATCATTGGCCAATTTTAACATATAAAATATATAAACTTAAATTAAAATTTCGTCTTTTTAAAATGGAAAGGCCTCTAAACCCGAAGGATAGATTTTTCATTGGCCAATTTTAACATATAAAATATATAAACTTAAATTAAAATTCCGTCTTTTTAAAATGGAAAGGCCTCTAAACCCGACGGATAGATTTTTCATTGGCCATTTTAACAATTTTAACAAACAAGTTATATGAACTTAAACTAAGAATTCCCGTCTTTTAATATTGGATAGGCCTCCAAAACCGACGGAGAGTTTTGTCATTGGCCATTTTAACAATTTTATAGCAACTAATATTTTTTAAATTTTATTACAAAATAGCTAAAAATCAGTCCTAAACAAAACGGGAAACATAATTAATCAAATAATAACCACAAAAAATAATAGTCATAAATCTAATAAGTAAAATGGAAACAAAATAATAAGAACAGTAACATTGACATCGAATAAAAAATGAACAAAATCAAAAATAAACATTACATTAAAATAAACCAATTTAACACGGACAATATAAGAATAATGGTTCCACTTTAATCATTACAACATTCAAACTTAGCAACAATCCAAAAATAGATAGGAAGTAATATTTCATTAACAATATTTATTAGAAGAAAAAAAAAAAAAGTTGATAAGTGATAAAACTAAAATCTCAATAATAACAGCTAACAACAAAATAAACAAGGTGCAACTTTTAAATATTATAAATGATCACAGTAAGCAAACACTACCAAAATAAACGAGCAAAAACAAAATAAAAATAACCAAAGTAATTAAATAAAATTAACCCAATATAAGATATAAACTATATTATTAACAAAACTCATAGAATAAATGTGACCTTAAGAAATAACTAACCAAGTTCACCGGAGAAGTTAAGAATCTGGCAGATCTGAAAATTGAGACAGAGGAACACTGCCAAAATGGAATTTGAAGTTCGTCTTAGGAATTGTGGGTCATCAAGAGACCTATAGTTCACTGCAGCTCATCAACTTTGAGCTAAAACATCTATAAAACAACAGAAAATGTAAGTGGGGAGAGGGAAGGGGTTGGATCGCAGTTTGTTTGTTATTGTTCGCCTGAACTTCGAGCTCGTGGCGCTTTGCTTCTTCTGGTGGTGGGTTTTGTTTCAGGCGCCCAAATATCTGGTCGCTTGACCTGAGTTCGCTGCTGGTCGGGTTTTAGCTGCGGAGATGTAAAAAAAAAAAGGATAAATGGGGTGGGGTTTTGGTGGAGCTCTTTGGTCTCGTTTTGGAGGTGAGTAAGGTGGTATTTCGCCGGACAAATAGAACGGAGACAGTGATGGTTTAATGGTGTTTTGGAGGTTGGGTTGTGAGCTGTTTCAAGTAGGTTTTTTAGATTGTTTGGTAGAGACTAGAAGAAAAAAATAATGGGCGCCATTTCCGGTGACTATTTCACCGGAAAACGAAGAAAACGAAGAGGGTCATGGATTTCCGATGGTTGTTTGGCTATGGAGGTGAAAGAAAAATGGAAAGTTGGGTGGTGGCTGCCTCCTTGCCAAAAATAGGAGGAGAAACTTTTAGGGTTTTTTAATTTGAAAAGTTTTCATCCCCTAGTCTCAAAATGTTATCCACCCCAAAAATTATTCACCATCCATTTTAACATCAATAAATGAAATACAATGGGCCTAAATGTATGGGCTTAAAATTATAGGCCCAAAATTATTAATTAATCTTCGTATGCAAAATTTAACTATAATATTTAAATTGTTTTTTTTTCGATTGTGTAAAATATAAAAACAAATATAACAAAATTAAATGAATGTAAATATATAAAATAAATGTGACTAATGACGTGAATTTTGCAAGAAAAAAAAAATAATAAAAAATAATAATAAAAAAAATAATAACTTAATAAGAATAAAAATAAAAACAAATATTTAAATGTATTCAATCGGTTATGGAAAAAATATAATTAAAATTAACTAATAAAAATCCTAAAGTTTAATAAATAAAGATAGTTATCGATAAACTTGTTTAAAATTTAAAAAAAATATTCTAAGCTATTAAATAAATAAAACTTCAAAATTATGAATTTTTAAAAAATGTTAGGCCAAAATTGGGTGTCAACAGCTGTCCCTTTCGTTGTGTATGATTGATGAAAGAAATCGTGGACAACGAAAATTGACAAACCCAATTTTGACCAAACACATGACCTTTCTAGAGAAGTGCAGTGGAAATATAGTGGAAGTCAATCCAGAACTCGCTTACAAAAGGTTCCACGCTTTGTTGCGTGTTTGTTGAAGTAATTCGCACATGTGGCTCCTCTGAGAGTGCATCCTCTAGAATGTTCTAAAAAAAACAAAGATAAAACTCATTATTATAGGCAAAACTAAAAGAAAAAGGGTATCATCTCTTATGATACGATAAATGGAGATAAATACAGGTCCCTTGGTAGGACGAATGAAGATGATGATCAATCTGTAGGATTTGGAATGTATGTCAATCGGTAGGACGAATGAAAAAAAATGATGATCCATCGATAGGATTTTGAATGCATGTCCTTCGATAGGACAAATGAAAAGATTATCCATCGGTAGGATTTTGAATGTATGTCCATCGGTAGGACAAAATGTAAACATCTTTCAACGCAAGTTTCCACCGACTTAAACGTTGAAAAGATATGGTGCACATCCTTCACCTCCGAATAGATGCGTCTTAAATGCAAATATCTTTCAACACAAGTTTCCACCGACTTGAACGTTGAAAAGATATGGTGCACATCCTTCACCTCTGAATAGATGCGTCTTAAATGCAAATATCTTTCAACGCAAGTTTTCACCGACTTGAACGTTGAAAAGATATGGTGCACATCCTTCACTTTCGAATAGATGCGTCTTAAATGCAAATATCTTTCAACGCAAGTTTCCACCGACTTGAACGTTGAAAAGATATGGTGCACATCCTTCACCTCCGAATAGATGCAACTTAAATGCAAATATCTTCTTGGCGATGTATAAACTTTTGCGAGGGATGAAATCTTCTCGCGATGCATAAAATCGCAAGGTATGAAATCTTCTTGCGATGCATTAATTTCTGCGAGGTATGACATTTTCTCGCGATGCGTGAATAATAACTTGCGATGCATTAATATTAACTTGTGATGCATGCTCTTTTGCAATGCATGAATATCTTCCCGCAATGCATGATTTTTTTTTATTTTTTTTT
The DNA here is from genome assembly GCA_016801875.1 of Solanum sitiens. Lineage (NCBI taxonomy): Eukaryota > Viridiplantae > Streptophyta > Magnoliopsida > Solanales > Solanaceae > Solanum > Solanum sitiens. The sequence continues at coordinate 108,743 of JABWTJ010000344.1, forward strand.
TTGCGATGCATGAATATTGACTCGCAATGCATGATTTTTCGCTATGCATGAATATTGACTCGCAATGCATGATTTTTCGCTATGCATGATTTTCCGCTGTGCATGAATATTGACTCGCGATGCATGATGATTTTTATTTTTTTTCGATGGATGAATATTGACTCGCAATGAATGATTTTTTGCAATGCATGAATATTGACTCTCAATGCATGATATTTTGCTATGCATGAATATTGACTCTCGATGCATGATTTTCTGCGATGCATGATCTTCTACGGGGCATGAATATCTTCCCGCGATGCGTGAATTCCTGCGAGGTATGAAATCTTCTCGCTATGCATGAATTTCTGCGAGGAATGAAATCTTCTCGCGATGCATGAATTTCTGCGAGGTATGAAATCTTCTCGCTATGCATGAATTTCGCAATGGATGAATATTAACTCTCGATGCATGAATTTCTGCGAGGTATGCAATCTTCTCGCTATGCATGAATTTCTGCGAGGGATGAAATCTTCTCGCGATGCATAAATTCCGCAAGGTATGAAATCTTCTGGCGATGCATTAATTTCTGCGAGGTATGAAATTTTCTCGCAATGCGTGAATAATAACTTACGATGCATGAATATTAACTTGCGATGCATGCTCTTTTGCAATGCATGAATATTGAGTCGCGATGCATGATTTTTTATTATTTTTTTTGCGATGCATGAATATTGACTCGAGATGCATGATTTTTTACAATGCATGAATATTGACTCGCGATGCATGATCTTCCGCGATGCATGATTTTCCGCTATGCATGAATATTGACTCGCGATGCATGATTTTCCGCTATGCATGAATATTAACTCTCGATGCATGATCTTCTGTGGGGCATGACTATCTTCCCGCAATGCATGAATTTTGCGAGGGATGGAATCTTCTCGCGATGCATAAATTCCGCAAGGTATGAAATCTTCTTGCGATGCATAAATTTCTGCGAGGCATTAAATCTTCTCGCTATGCATGAATTTCTGCGAGGTATGAAATCTTCTCGCTATGCATGAATTTCGCAATGCATGAATATTAACTCTCGATGCATGAATACTAACTTTCGATGCATGAATTCCTGCGAGGTATGAAATCTTCTCGCGATGCATGAATTTCTGCGAGGAATGAAATCTTCTCGCGATGCATGAATTTCTGCGAGGTATGAAATCTTTTCGCTATGCATGAATTTCGCAATGCATGAATATTAACTCTCGATGCATGAATATTAACTCTCGATGCATGATTTTTTGCAATGCATGAATATTGCCTCTCAATGCATGATTTTTGTAGTTGCTATCAAGCTTCTCGCAGTACTTATCAGAATTTTGAGGTCTTTCTCAAAATTCTGTCCCAGTTAGAATTTTGGCAAATCTCAAAATGATCTTCAATCTTGACTTGTTGGCGATAACACCTCTATTGAGAATTTTTGAGATATTTTCAAAAATTCTGTCCCAGTTTTCATTGTAAGAAGAAATAATAATCACACTGGGTATATGACCGAGCCGTTGTGGCGCCTACATATCCTGTTGAGGCAGGAATCAGGTCAAATGTAGTTCCAAACTTGTAGATGATGAATACTGCAAAAAATCTGAAAAAAGATCATCAGTAGAAAATGTACAATATGAACATGATGAAATAGGAAAATAATATTGCATGTGATATCCAAAGCCTATAAAAAAACATGTCACATTTTTGGACGAACAATCCATGCCGTAAAATATGACTCTCACACATTCGGGATTAACCCGATGACATTTTTTACAATGAACAACTCAAAAGGCAATTTTTTTTTATTTTTTATTTTAAATAAAATTGAAAGACTCTTAAAAAGGTTTTAAATATTAAAGAATGAGTGTTTTTTCACTTTTTTCTTTTCTTTTTGAAAAAATAAAAAAAAATGCGATAAGATAGTCAAACCTTCACTACAATTGGTACCAACATCTAAGATTGCAGGTAAATCTCTCTTTTTTTTTTTTTTAAATTGAATTTAAGGTAATTCCTACAGCTTCAAGTGGTACCTCCAATATACTTAAGGATCAACATGATCTGTTCATCTTGCTTCAAACAAAGGTTTTGAATTATATCAATCCTCATTTTTCAAGTGCCTCACGAAAAAGATTTGTCCTATTTCACACATATTTGAAACATTTGATTTTAGGACATTTTCAAAGTGCACTCACACTCACAAGAATGTTCAATGCATACAACTGTGATACCATAGGCTTGACCCTTATGTAAATCTCCACTAATGTGATAATATTTAGAATGAGATCATGTAGGGCTTGTCATTGGCTTGTAACGTAGGCTTAGAGATGGATAGGATATTTATTTGGGATAAAAGTGACTTAATTCCTCCTTGAGTGTTACACAGAATTTGTGCTCTTAATGATTGGTACGCCTTTGACGTCAGATCCTCTTCATTGTTCTCCCACCTTTCGTCTTCTTTTAAATTCTCATTTTTGACTATTTTCCCTTCTTCTTCTTTTTTCTTCCTTTGTTTCGACTTCTTTTAGGTTCTCATTTTTTGGAGCTTTTCCATTCTTCTCTTCTTCTTTTTTTTCTTTGTTTTGACTTCTTTTGAATCCTTATTTCTTGGAACTTTTCTTTTATTTCACTCCTTTCTCATAAAATTTTTCTCCTTTTTGTTGGAGTATTTTCCTTCCCACCTTTCATTGACCTTGTAAGGGTATTTTTGTCTTTCTTTATTTCTTTCACCTTTTCTTTCTTCCTTTGTTTCTTTTTTCTCTAGAAGTCTTTTGTTTTCTTGACTTTGGGAGACTCGATATCTTTGCTTTCAGAAATTTCAAACATGGATCTTCTCTTATAATTTGCACATTCTTGGTGCACTCAAGAAGGTTGGGCCAAGAGAGGATAGTGCTTGTAAGCACTTAAAAGGGTAGTGGTTAAGATGTGGTTGTCCAAAGAAAGGTTTCAGGCTCAAAGTGGGAAAACTAGGGATTAATGTAATTTGGTAGGCTTTGAAAGGCATAATCGGGTCAAAAAGGCCTACAATCCTTTCTCAAACCAAACATTACTCAGGATTTCGCCTCAAAAAACATTCAGGTCAAGTTCTAGATCAACAGTGTAACACAATTGAACTTTGATCAAAATCTCACCACACAATGCACATGAAACATAAGGTTAGTTTTATTCTTATCTTGATTGCATGCAAGAGAACTTTCAAGCATCACAAAAGTAAAGATAAGAGGTACCACGAGAATCTATAGTTTACCGCAAAGTCAGTCTTTTCCATCATATCAAATATATTTACATGCTCTTAACTACATAGGTCCCAACCGAGCTGAAGACATGACTCTTACATTATGTACAAGTAATTTTTTTTTTTTTTTTGAAAGAATGATTACCGAACCCGAGAAGGGCTGCCTACGTATCTCATTAAAATGAGAATCAGGTGTGCGTAGTTCATGCAGATATGACTTGTAAAATATGCACAAACTATTTTATTTATTATTTTATTTTTTATCTTTTTTGAAGAAGATAATATCGAACCCAAGAAGGGTTGCCTACGTATCTCATTAAAATGAGAATCAGGTTCGCGTAGTTCGTCAGATAAGGCACATAATAATTTAAAGATTTAGACAACTCAAAGAAATTTCTAGGTCTAACGTCTCTAAAATTTATAGTCATGAAGTGTTTTTTGACCCTTTTTTTTTTCCGCACCAATATATTTTATAGTCTCTTAATCGTCAATTTTTATACTGTCTTTTGAATGTAACCTGCAAATTTTCACAGTAATTTCTACGTATACTCTTTTTGGATGTTTTCTTGAAACTGTCTCCTCCCAATTTTCACGAGATCCAAACATTGTTATGACCATCCCCGACTGATGTCGGGGACGGTATTCCTACAAAAATATGAGAAATATGTGAGAGCAGGACCATCATGCAAAATGAAAATAAAAATAAGTGGGTGTCACCTCATAGTCAAATACTCCCCTGATTTATCGTTTTGACTTAATATTAATGTCTTGTGAATTACAAGGACTCGCATTTCGCTAATCCTCTTGTCTCTTGCGACTTCGGACAAATAATGATTTCTGAATTCAGACATAAATCAATTTTTCGCTGTGAAGAAGAACAACTCAAAATGTAAGAGTGTTAGTTCATGTACATAATGGATAATGCAAAATATCACACAAATAATGAATTAAGCACACAAATACTGTTTTAATTAAAGACAAACTGAAATATATCACATAGCATACAAACAATTATTGCGCGTCCTATACAAATATGTGACCCTTTTATGCCTAGGGTAGGCCTACCGATTTAAAGGATGTATTACAACATTTGACAACTTTCCATTGTTCATCAAAAACACTTGCTACAATATTTTATGAATAAATGAAATAGAATTTGAAGTAAGGTAAAAAAAGAAAAAAGAAAAAAAATACATTTATTCAATCCCACGCAGGGGTACTATCCTATTCTAAGCCTTTGTGAAAGGTACTCTCTCTTGAACTTGTTGTCATCTTCGATTGTCAACACTTATTTGATGGAATGATAGCTTGTGAAGAATCGATTTTGACAAAAATAGACTATTAAAATAACTCTCTAATCAGATGGACCATGATTTGTCAAATGTCGGATACATCCTTCAAATTACACACAATTATGATTGTCCATTTAGGCCGGAGGCCCTTTTGGACTCAAGGTGGTCTATCTAATAAATTCAACACACCTTGGGTGTTGGGTCATCTTAGTTCAATGCTTAGATTTGTATTTGGTTTTGCTCTATCTTAGGCTTCACTAGAATAGTTTTCAAGTTGACGATAACCCGAATCGGACAAACAACGGGGTGAATCTACCAAACGACGTCGGATGACCGCATTCCAACTATTCGTTTGATACTTCCAAATGAAACTCTTGTGTATTTCTGAAAGAAGCCGTGGAAAGCCACGTAACTTCCGTTTTCCTAATGCATACTATTTGCCATTTGGCGGAAAGATGTATGAGTGCAATGACAATATACATACAATAAAAGAAAGTTGAATAAAAAACAAGTACAATATACACATAACCAGCGAAATATAAAAATACAAGGTATAACACAATAAAAGAATTTCCTCAATTTAAAGAAAATGAATTCATATGGTTAGAACCTCTAATAGTCCCCAGCAGAGTCGCCATTCTGTTTACATCCCCACTCTGTTCAAATAGGGCGAAACGTCGCGGCGACTCAAAAAATTATTAATTGATTCAATTTTAGTGAATTTTAAAAATGAACAGTTTTAAAAAGAGTCGCCACCTAATTTTAGGAAAAAACTAGGAAACCATTAAGTGATCTACGAAACCAAATTAATTCTAGGTAAGGGGTTCAAATTATTTCGAAGGGAAGGGGTTAGGCACCCTTCGAAATCCACAAGTGTAGGTCCCGACTGAATTCATTTTTTTTCAAATTGAGGAGGAAAATAAAATAATGTACAAGTATAATAAACATTCAATATGTACAAATAATAAAATAATAAATATAAGAAACGGCCTAAAGTTTGCCTAACGTCAATATATACAAAATAATGAAATAAAAGTATGATTCGAACTACATTCGAATAATTTCAAGGAGAAGCACCTCCGGGTACCTGTGAAGACACTCAGTAAAAGAGTTAGTACCAAATAAATAAAAATAAAAATGAATAACTCAAATAATAACTTAAAAATAAAAATCCGTCTTATTAACATGGAAGGCCTTGGAAATCGACGGTAATTTCTTCATCGACCATTTTTAACAAGCAAAATATATAAAATTAACTAAATTTTCCGTCTTTTAAAATGGGGAGGCCTCTAAACCCGACGGATAGATTTTTCATTGGCCAATTTTAACATATAAAATATATAAACTTAAATTAAAATTTCGTCTTTTTAAAATGGAAAGGCCTCTAAACCCGAAGGATAGATTTTTCATTGGCCAATTTTAACATATAAAATATATAAACTTAAATTAAAATTCCGTCTTTTTAAAATGGAAAGGCCTCTAAACCCGACGGATAGATTTTTCATTGGCCATTTTAACAATTTTAACAAACAAGTTATATGAACTTAAACTAAGAATTCCCGTCTTTTAATATTGGATAGGCCTCCAAAACCGACGGAGAGTTTTGTCATTGGCCATTTTAACAATTTTATAGCAACTAATATTTTTTAAATTTTATTACAAAATAGCTAAAAATCAGTCCTAAACAAAACGGGAAACATAATTAATCAAATAATAACCACAAAAAATAATAGTCATAAATCTAATAAGTAAAATGGAAACAAAATAATAAGAACAGTAACATTGACATCGAATTAAATAAAAAATGAACAAAACCAAAAATAAACATTACATTAAAATAAACCAATTTAACACGGACAATATAAGAATAATGGTTCCACTTTAATCATTACAACATTCAAACTTAGCAACAATCCAAAAATAGATAGGAAGTAATATTTCATTAACAATATTTATTAGAAGAAAAAAAAAAAAAAGTTGATAAGTGATAAAACTAAAATCTCAATAATAACAGCTAACAACAAAATAAACAAGGTGCAACTTTTAAATATTATAAATGATCACAGTAAGCAAACACTACCAAAATAAACGAGCAAAAACAAAATAAAAATAACCAAAGTAATAAAATAAAATTAACCCAATATAAGATATAAACTATATTATTAACAAAACTCATAGAATAAATGTGACCTTAAGAAATAACTAACCAAGTTCACCGGAGAAGTTAAGAATCTGGCAGATCTGAAAATTGAGACAGAGGAACACTGCCAAAATGGAATTTGAAGTTCGTCTTAGGAATTGTGGGTCATCAAGAGACCTATAGTTCACTGCAGCTCATCAACTTTGAGCTAAAACATCTATAAAACAACAGAAAATGTAAGTGGGGAGAGGGAAGGGGTTGGATCGCAGTTTGTTTGTTATTGTTCGCCTGAACTTCGAGCTCGTGGCGCTTTGCTTCTTCTGGTGGTGGGTTTTGTTTCAGGCGCCCAAATATCTGGTCGCTTGACCTGAGTTCGCTGCTGGTCGGGTTTTAGCTGCGGAGATGTAAAAAAAAAAGGATAAATGGGGTGGGGTTTTGGTGGAGCTCTTTGGTCTCGTTTTGGAGGTGAGTAAGGTGGTATTTCGCCGGACAAATAGAACGGAGACAGTGATGGTTTAATGGTGTTTTGGAGGTTGGGTTGTGAGCTGTTTCAAGTAGGTTTTTTAGATTGTTTGGTAGAGACTAGAAGAAAAAAATAATGGGCGCCATTTCCGGTGACTATTTCACCGGAAAACGAAGAAAACGAAGAGGGTCATGGATTTCCGATGGTTGTTTGGCTATGGAGGTGAAAGAAAAATGGAAAGTTGGGTGGTGGCTGCCTCCTTGCCAAAAATAGGAGGAGAAACTTTTAGGGTTTTTTAATTTGAAAAGTTTTCATCCCCTAGTCTCAAAATGTTATCCACCCCAAAAATTATTCACCATCCATTTTAACATCAATAAATGAAATACAATGGGCCTAAATGTATGGGCTTAAAATTATAGGCCCAAAATTATTAATTAATCTTCGTATGCAAAATTTAACTATAATATTTAAATTGTTTTTTTTTCGATTGTGTAAAATATAAAAACAAATATAACAAAATTAAATGAATGTAAATATATAAAATAAATGTGACTAATGACGTGAATTTTGCAAGAAAAAAAAAATAATAAAAAATAATAATAAAAAAAAATAATAACTTAATAAGAATAAAAATAAAAACAAATATTTAAATGTATTCAATCGGTTATGGAAAAAATATAATTAAAATTAACTAATAAAAATCCTAAAGTTTAATAAATAAAGATAGTTATCGATAAACTTGTTTAAAATTTAAAAAAAAATATTCTAAGCTATTAAATAAATAAAACTTCAAAATTATGAATTTTTAAAAAATGTTAGGCCAAAATTGGGTGTCAACACTCATTTGATAACTAATTCGAACGTATTGAATAAATCAACAACTACAAACTCACGAACAAATATAAAAGCATCATTCAATGTTAATAATTCATTAGCAACATTCTTCTTGCACCTTGCAACCCCAATGACCTCTACTATTTCCCTTCTACAATTCCGACAAAAGTTATACAAGGGAACCTCAAGCACAATAATTCTTCTCAGTAACTTACAGAACAACAATAACAATCGAGCACATTCATTGTATCTCTTCATATGCAAATCAACACACATCAATGAATTGATGAATCTACGAATGGATTCATCAGCAGCATGTTTCCTAGCATTATCTAGATACATGTACAACATTATCAAATTTGCAGGAGCAGATGAGAAAATAAATAAGTGTATATGTTACATGTGCAGTGCTTCAAATTCTACGGATTTGAGAATGTTAGTAAGAGAGTTTACTAATGAAGCATGTAACAATATAAACTTATTTGTTTCCTCGTCTGCTTATGCATTTTCGGTAATCTTGTACCTGTCTCCAGATAATGCTAAGAAATATGTTGATGATCAATATATTCGTAGATTCATCAATTTATTGATGAGTGATGATTGGCATATGAAGAGATACAATAAATGTGCTCGAGTATTATTAGTATTTTGTAAGTTACTGAGAAGAGTTGTTGCGCTTGAGGATCCCTTGTATAACTTTTGTTGGAGTAGTATAAGGGAAATAGTAGAGGTCATTGGGGTTGCAAGGTGTAATCAGAAAGTTGCTAATGAATTGTTAGAATTGAATGATGCTTTTATGTTTGTTCGTGAGTTTGCAGTTGCTGATTTACCAGTAATTTAAAATTGAGTTTGGAATCAAATGAGTTTACGAGGTTATCATCGATGATCATTGTGCTTGATTTTATCTACGTGCTTGGTGAGGGCATTGATGCAACAAACGTTCGACTGTCCAAGCGGTGAAACAGTGTATAACAGAGAGTACACTGAGAGGTTGCATCGGTGAAGCAGTATATGTAAGAGAGTACACTGATGACGGTGGTGTGATTATAATTGCAAATGACATTGATCATGTCTGAGTGAAGTAAAAAAGGATTTTATAATAAGTCAAAATTTCTAGATTATAATAAAAATAACGAAGGTTTACTAACACTTGAGAGAAAGAAAATTCAATTTATTGGTCTAAAATGAGAGAATGGTCAAGATTATTATTAATGTATGAATTTGGTCTTTTTTCTTTCTTTTATTCCAGTAAATTATAAATATTGTCCTTTTTTCAGTACAAGTTTGATGAGTGGGCCAAATTACTAAGAAAGGATTGAACATATGAAGACTTCAAAAAAACTACTTTCTCTTGTCTCATATTAGATGGACATTTTTTTTACACGATGATTAAGAAATCATTAATAGATTAATTAAATTTATTGTTTTGTCCCTTGTGCTTATCCTAATTTAGTAAGTGATCAAATAATATGTGACTAATATTTTAGTAAGATGTTCATCTAATATGAAACGACGAAAGTAATAAATGTCCCTATTTGATTCAACAATTTTATAACTAAATATAATTACTGGCAATAGAAAGTTGTAATAAGTTATTTCTAGTTAGAGCGTTTTGGATTGGGCTCCCTTAATGGGAGGTGGTCCGTTTCTCTAGTTTGTGTGTATTTGTTTTTCAATGATATATTCACGATTAATTAAAAAAAAAGAAGATCAAAGCTCAATCATTAATGACTATTTTGACTATTCTCTTTTTAGCTGAATAAATTTAATCTTATCTCTTAAATTTTAATGATATCCTTGTTATTTTTCATTACAATCTGAAAATTTGGCTTATCATAAAAAAAATTCACTCACTTCGACGTGATCGGATTCTTTGGCAATAACCAACACACAACCAACTGCAACCTCCACAACTATGAAGCTACGGTGATGATTGCACAGAGGGGTGAATTTATGTATATGTAAAGGGTGTCACGTGACACGGCTTCGACGAAAAGTTTTACAAAATATACTTATATTTAAAAAATTAAGAAAAACATTGAACGGTATTATAAATTAAAAGGACACGCCTTGCATGAAGTGCTGCAAGCGCAATTGGCTGTCACGACCCAAAAATGGACGTGATGACACTCGTCTTATCCCACCAAGACAAGTCAGCCTCAAATTCAACCATTACAATAAAATGCGGAAAGTTTACTATCAACTTAAATTATATCCCCAAAACTTGATTGTCACGTGTACAAGCCTTTAAAGTATTACAATTGAATTAAAAAAAATATAATTCTCATATGACATTGTTTCTAGAGTAGAACAAAATCATAAAAACTAGTAGAAGGTCTGCTGAGATGGCAAACAACTACCTCTCAAATCTCCAAGAAAACTCGGAAAAGGAGAGAATATGTCACAAAGGTCCGGGCTAGTAACGTACAAAAAATTGTAGAAGCAAGGGGTGAGTACCAAACCACACGGTACTCACCAAGTAAACCTCTAAACACAAGATAAGAGGATGAAATATGGGTACTCCTACCACCCCAATCGAACCTTCACAACTACAACCTGCATAAAAGTCAGCCCAACCTAACAACTCACATTTTACATAGCACATAGCTCAACAACACCACTTAGACAAATTAAATATCCTTCACATCGACAAGCTCAATATTCATCAATCACATGTTTCACGAAAAGGCATTCACAAGATTAGCAAAACACAATATCAAGTTCACTATGATAAGTATGTGCAATGCAATGGAATGCAATGTCAAGTATAACGATGCATGTCTAACCTAGTGATACACACCCGTTATATCTCAGTCCGGACCCATGGAAGACATATCTATCGTGGTGCACATCACGACCCTCGATAATAGTAACCATCGCGGCGTACGATATGTTCCTCGAATATAATATCCATCTCGGTGCGCGATACGTCCCTCAAAATGGTGCATCCTCTTTTAATTTCTCATTCTTTCTTAATGCTCATAACACTTGTAACAACCATGTCTCATAACAATGCAAATGACATGTTCACAAAAATAAAGAGGAGATGACCATTTTCATAACATCTAATAATTCACAACTTCAACAATGATTCAACAAGTCCTTCAAACCATTCTCCATTATCAACACATCACACACAAGCAATTATTCACATTGACTTTTATTATCCTTTGTTTTCATCATTAGAATTAATCAATGTGGACAAGTCAACCCATCCCAAGTCCCGTTGCTCCCAAACATATACCACAAAAAAATACACGCATTCCATACACTTAACAACGGTTTAGATATCCACTTGCCTCAACTAATCAACAATTAGCTCCAGGACTTGAGTCTTCCCTTTTTGTTGAACTTCCAACTCAATGCAATCTATTCAAGTACACAATCACAATAATATTACAAAACTAACAACACCCATTTTACTATAGGTTTAGCCTACACCCAAAAACTCACCCAAATGTATAATAAAATTTCTTATTTTTTTATTCCAATCAAAAGGTCAAATCACATATTTTTTAAATTTCAAGTCTAAAGTTAAGTCATAATTTCTCCATACACTACAACCCTAATAATTTTCATTAAAATAAACATATCCAATATATCAAACTCGAATCATAATATGATGATAATAATAAGAAATTCAAAGAAACAACGAACTCAAGTTGCGAAGAAATATTGCGAGAACAATGTTTTAGTTTCTCAAATTGATGTACCCTATAATCCTATTTATTATTCTCAATCATCATTATTCAATTATATATTCAATAATTACAACATCTTTAGCCAGCAAAATCGTCTTCTCAATACCAAAGTTACTTTATACAAATATGCCAACTACCATGTTTTTCTATATTCCAAATTTATTTTTTTCATTTTTCCATTTCTCCTCTTTCAAAACACACATTAAGGTAATAATAACAATTATGACTCCACATTATTAATAATAATAATAATAAAAAGAGATACTTAGCGGCCTCACTAAATTGCAACAATAATTGTACTTAATGCATATATAACCTTAGTGGGTTGTCTATTATTAAAAATCAATATATAAATATAAATTTCTTAAAACATAGCCTGAGATTCATATTTACCTGAGGGATTCGTACTTTCTTGGTATGCGGCGACTTTTCTTCGTATTGTATCGTAGTAGGTTGTGTGATGATAAAAGAATTATTAACCCCCAATTAATCTCAATTTATCACTATGCATGGGTCAAGTTATTTGAATTTTAAATGAATATGGACTTGATCCATTAACCGCTAACTAACTAAATTAATTATTTAATAAATACTTATCAATTAAATTATCACTCACCACCAATTAAATAACTGTAGGTAAACCAATAGTTTTAGATCAACTTTCTCAACTAATTCGAAATAACTCGGCAAACTATCGAGAGGGGTGAAATAGTAATTTTATAAATATTTTCAAAAATGACATTTCTGTTCATTACATTGGCAATGGAGCTGCAATGGATGTCTTGCATCCCGAGTTCAATCCCCAAGTGGGATTTTTCTTTTACGTTTTTGTTTTCCTTGTCTCTTAATTTTTGTTTTTTTCTCTTTGTTTTCATCATTTTTTGTTTTAAATTCAAGCAATCGGTACTTCATTAATAACCTACTTTACTCTAATTCATTCAATACCTACTCATCTTATTTTTACAATAAAGTGAAACTCAAAATCTTTGAGTCCCTTATTTGGTGGAATTTATGTTAAATCCTTATATTTATATATTTACTTCTAAGATTTCTTTAATTTTCTTTCCGTTCTTATTCATTCATTATCGTTATTCGCCATTTCGATTCTCCATATCATGTTAATATTTTATTTTATATATTTTATTATGTGTTTAAATTTTTATTCTTACTTGTTCATAATAATTATTTTATTTTTTTATATTTGCAATCCTCTTGTTTACATCCCCACTCTATTCAAATAGGGCGAAACGTCGCGGCAACTCAAAAATAATTAATTGATTCAATTTTAAAAGAGTTTTAAAAATAAACGAGTTTTAAAAAGAGTCGCCACCTAATTTTAGGAAAAAACTAGGAAAACCATTATGTGATCTACGAAACCAATTTGATTCTAGGTAAGGGGTTCAAATTATTCCGAAGGGAAGGGATTAGGCATCCTTCGAAATCCACAAATGTGTTTCCCGACTGAGTTCATTTTTTCAAATTGAGGAGGAAAATAAAATAATGTACAAATATAATAAACATGCAATATATACAAATAAAAAAATAAAATAATAATATCGGCCTAAGGTTCGCCTAACATCGCGATATATACTAAATAAACAACAAACAATATAATTCGAACTTCGTTCAAATAACTTCAAGGAAACAAGTCTTGGATACCTGTAAACACACTTAGTAAAAGTGTTAGTAATAAATAAATATAAATAAATTGAATACATGAAATAATAACTTAAAAATAAAAACCCGTCTTATTAACATGGGAGGCCTTGGAAATCGACGGTAATTTCTTCATCGGCCAATTTTAACATATAAAATATATAAACTTAAATTAAAATTCCGTCTTTTTAAAATGGGGAGGCCTCCAAAACCGACGGAAAGGTTTTCTCATTGGCCATCAGAATTAATAATAATAACAATAACACCAAAAATAATAAAATGGCCAAAACAAACTCTTAAATGGGAAAGCTCCATAATAATATTAATGGTTAAAATAAAAATAAAACATCATGTGTCATCACAAGATCAAAAATTGAGTTTTCTGGAAATATTTCAACACTTGCAAACAAAAAGAACAAAAAACATAAAGATAAGCTAAAATATACGAGTGATGAAAATGAAACAAGAAAATTTAAATAACAACTAAATAAATAACTAATAACCACCATAATGGAAAAAAAAAATTGCACACCATCCATGTAAAATAATATAGAAATATCCAAATTAATATTCACAAGTCAAATAAAAAGTGATGAAGGGATCTCCAATTAAAAATCAAAATTGAACAGCCCCACACATTTATATAAAAACAAAAACTAATAATAATGTATGCTAAAAGTAACACTCAACTTGGTCCAATCAAAACATCAACAGTAAAATATTTATCAATAATCACATCAAATAACTTAATAAATAAAGTCTAATAAATTCATACCCACATACGTACAAATTTGAAAAGGAAAAAGGTTATCTTAGAGGAGCAATTAAATCTAGTTGTTTTCAGTATGTTGCCATGGTTTCCGGTTGGAACAAGGCTGTGTTGCGAGATCTTTGATGGAGTTTTGGAGACTTTCAGTTTGTCTGAGCTTCGCCGGAGTTCGAATCACGCCGGAGAAATAACGGAACAGCAGCAGGCATAACTTTGGCTTGCCGGAATACCTACAAAAATAGCAAAAGAAACGTGAAGGCGGAAAGGAAGGGCCCTGACGCTGCTGTTGCTTCATTGGGGCTGCAAGAAAAAATGGTTATAGGTGGTCTGTCGGTGGTTCAATGGTGATTTCAAATGGTGGGTCTGTTGTTGTTGTTGTTTCGCTGGAAATGGAGTGGTGTTTGCTGCAACAGTGAAAGGAAAAAAAATAAGGAGGTTTTGGTGTCGATTTCTGGTGGTCGTTGGTTGCCTGAAACTCGCCCGAAAAAAAGGAAGGACGAGCGGCGTTTTTATGTCGTTTTGGTGGTGGGTGTTTGGTGTGAAAAGAATGGTTGTTTGCTGGTGGATTTGGGTCGACTGTCCGTCGGAAAAGAGAGGAGAGGGACAGAAGGTGCCAGAGCTGCTGCTGGTCGCAGCTGCTGCTGCTCTCGCTGGTTGTTGGCAGCTTTGCCTGGCGCAGCGAAAAGAGAGACGAGAGGAGGGAGGAGAAGAGGCGATCGGAGAGGAGAGGGGAAGAGAGAATAGAATTAGTGAGGCGGCTTGGAGATTGGGGAAGGGAAGAGATTCTGGTTGTTTTCTCCCCTTTTCTAAAATTAATTCCCCAATTTTTTTTATCCCCCACCAATTTTAACCTAAACAAATAAAATACAATGGACCCGTAGGCTTGAAATTGTAGGCCCAAAATTATTAATAGAATTCCTAAATTTTAATTATTTTTTTTCGTATTTGGCTAAATTTTAGATTGTGCTAAATTCAACATAAATATTAACAAATGTAACAAATAAAATGAATTTTAAAATAATATAATGAACGTAACTAATGACATATGAAATGCAATTTTAAAAATTAACTAACAAAAAATTCTAAATTTTGATAAATAAAGACAGTTATAGATAAACTTATTAAAAATTATATAAAAAAATTATTCTAAACTATTAAATAAATAAAATTTAAAATTATGAATTTTTTAAAATGTTAGACCAAAATTGGGTGTCAACAGCTGTCCCTTTCGTTGTGTATGATTGATGAAAGAAATCGTGGACAACGAAAATTGACAAACCCAATTTTGACCGAACACATGATCTTTCTAGAGAAGTGCGGTGAAAATATAGTGGAAGTCAATCCCGAACTCGCATCTAAAAGGTTCCACGCTTTGTTGCGTCTTTGCTGAAGTAATTCGCACAGGTGGCTCCTCTGAGAGTGCATCCTCTAGAATTTTCTAAAAAAAAAAAAAGATGAAACTCATTATTATTGGCAAAACTAAAAGAAAAAGGGTAGCATCTCTTATGATACGATAAATGGAGATAAATACAGGTCCCTTGGTAGGACGAATGAAGATGATGATCAATCTGTAGGATTTGGAATGTATGTTATCGGTAAGACAAATGAAAAGATTATCCATCGGTAGGATTTTGAATGCATGTCCATCAGTAGGACGAATGAAAAGATTATCCATCGATAGGATTTTGAATGATGTCCATCGGTAGGACAAATGAAAAGATTATCCATCGGTAGGATTTTAAATGTATGTCCATCGGTAGGACAGAATGCAAACATCTTTCAACGCAAGTTTCCACCGTCTTGAACGTTGAATAGATAGGGTGCACAACCTTCACCTCCGAATAGATGCGTCTTAAATGCAAATATCTTTCAACACAAGTTTCCACCGACTTGAACGTTGAAAAGATATGGTGCACATCCTTCACCTCCGAATAGATGCGTCTTAAATGCAAATATCTTTCAACGCAAGTTTCCACCGACTTGAACGTTGAAAAGATATGGTGCACATCCTTCACCTCCGAATAGATGCGTCTTAAATGCAAATATCTTTCAACGCAAGTTTCCACCGACTTGAACGTTGAAAAGATATGGTGCACATCCTTCACCTCCGAATAGATGCGTCTTAAATGCAAATATCTTTCAACGCAAGTTTCCACCGACTTGAACGTTGAAAAGATATGGTGCACATCCTTCACCTCCGAATAGATGCGACTTAAATGCAAATATCTTCTTGGCGATGTATAAACTTTTGCGAGGGATGAAATCTTCTCGCGATGCATAAAATCCGCAAGGTATGAAATCTTCTTGCGATGCATTAATTTCTGCGAGGTATGACATTTTCTCGCGATGCGTGAATAATAACTTGCGATGCATGAATATTAACTTGCGATGCATGATCTTTTGCAATGCATGAATATCTTTCCGCAATGCATGATTTTATTTTTTTTTTTGCGATGCATGAATATTGACTCGCAATGCATGATTTTTTGCAACGCATGAATATTGACTCGCGATGCATGATTTTCCGCTATGCATGAATATTGACTCGCGATGCATGATTTTCCGCTATGCATGAATATTAACTCTCGATGCATGATTTTCTGCGGGGCATGGATATCTTCCCGCAATGCATGAATTTTGCGAGGGATGGAATCTTCTCGCGATGCATAAATTCCGCAAGGTATGAAATCTTCTTGCGATGCATAAATTTCTGCGAGGCATTAAATCTTCTCGCGATGCGTGAATAATAACTCGCGATGCATGAATATTAACTTGTGATGCATGATCTTTTGCAATGCATGAATATTGACTCGCGATGCATGATTTTTTTATTTTTTTTTCGATGCATGAATATTGACTCGCAATGCATGATTTTTTGCAATGCATGAATATTGACTCGCGATGCATGATCTTTTGCGATGCATGATTTTCCGCTATGCATGAATATTGACTCGCGATGCATGATTTTCCGCTATGCATGAATATTAACTCTCGATGCATGATCTTTTGCGGGGCATGAATATCTTCCCGCAATGCATGAATTTTGCGAGAGATGGAATCTTCTCGCGATGCATAAATTCCGCAAGGTATGAAATCTTCTTGCGATGCATAAATTTCTGCGAGGCATTAAATCTTCTCGCGATGCGTGAATAATAACTCGCGATGCATGAATATTAATTTGTGATGCATGATCTTTTGCAATGCATGAATATTGACTCGCGATGCATGATTTTTTTAATTTTTTTTTTTGCGATGCATGAATATTGACTCGCAATCCATGATTTTTTGCAATGCATGAATATTGACTCTCAATGCATGATCTTTTGCAATGCATGAATATTAACTCTCAATGCATGATCTTTGTAGTTGCTATCAAGCTTCTCGCAGTACTTATCAGAATTTTGAGGTCTTCCTCAAAAATTCTGTCCCAGTTAGAATTTTGGCAAATCTCAAAATGATCTTCAATCTTGACTTGTTGGCGATAACACCTCTATTGAGAATTTTTGAGATATTTTCAAAAATTCTGTCCCAGTTTTTATTGTAAGGAGAAATAATAATCACACTGAGTATATGACCGAGCCGTCGTGGCGCCTACATATCCTGTTGATCCAGGAATCAGGTCAAATGTAGTTCCAAACTTGTGGATGATGAGTACTGCAAAGAATCTGAAAGATTGTCAGTGGAAAATGCACAATATGAACATGATGAAATATGAAAATGGTATTCCTGTGATATCCAAAGCCTAAAGAAAAAATATGTCACATTTTGGGACGGACAATCCATGAAGTAAAATAGGCGTCTCACACATACAGATTAACCCGATGACACTTTTTACAATGAACAGCTCAAAAGACAATTTTTTTTTTAATATAAAATTGAAAGAATCTTAAAAAAAGTTTTAAAATATTAAAGAATGAGTGTTTGATCACTTTTTTTTTCTTTTTGAAAAATAAAAAAAATGTGATGAGATAGTCAAACCTTCACTACAATTGGTACCAACAGTTAAGATTGCAGGTAAATCTCTCATTTTTTTTCTATTTTTTTTCTTTTTTTTTTTTTTTTAAAGATTGAATTTAAGGTAATTCCTACAGCTTCAAGTGGTACCTCCAATATACTTAAGGATCAACATGATCCGTTCATCTTGTTTCAACAAAGGTTTTGAATTGTATCAATCCTCATGTTTCAAGTGCCCTCACGAAAAAGACTTGTCCTATTTCACACATATTTGAAACATTTAATTTTAGGACATTTTCCAAAGTGCACTCACACTCACAAGAATGTTCAATGCATACAACTGTGATACCATATGCTTGACCCTTATGTAAATCTCCACTAATGTGAGAACATTTGGAATGAGATCATGTAGGGCTTGTCATTGGCTTGTAACGTAGGCTTAGGGATGGGTAGGATATTTATTTGGGATAAAAGTGACTGAATTCCTTTCTGAGCATCACCCAAAATTTGTGCTCTTAATGATTGGTACGCCTTTGCGTTAGATCCTCTTCATTGTTATCCCCCCTTTCAACTTCTTTTGAATTCTCATTTTTGACTCTTTTTCCGTCTTCTTCTTTTTCTTCCTTTGTTTCGACTTCTTCTGAGTTCTCATTTTTTTGAGCTTTTCCATTCTTCTCTTTTTTTTTTTTTTACCCTCTTTGTTTTGACTTCTTTTGAGTCCTTATTTCTTGGAGCTTTTCTTTTATTTCACTCCTTTCTTGTAAATTTTTCTCCTTTTTGTTGGAGTATTTTTCTTTCCACCTTCCATTGACCTTGTAAGGGTATTTTTGTCTTTCTTTATTTCTTTCACCTTTTCTTTCTTCCTTTATATTTTTTTTCTCTAGAAGTCTTTTGTTTTCTTGACTTTGGGAGACTCAATATCTTTGCTTTCGGAAATTTCAAACATGGATCTTCTCTTATAATTTGCACATTCTTGGTGCACTCAAGAAGGTTGGGCCAAGAGAGGATAGTGCTTGTAAGCACTTAAAAGGGTAGTGGTTAAGATGTGGTTGTCCAAAGAAAGGTTTCAGGCTCAAAGTGAGAAAACTAGGGATTAATGTAATTTGGTAGGCTTTGAAAGGCACAATCTGGTCAAAAAAGGCCTACAATCCTTTCTCAAACCAAACATTACTCAGGATTTCGCCTCGAAAAATATTCAGGTCAAGTTCTAGATCAACAGTGTAACACAATTGAACTTTGATCAAAAGCTCACCACACAATGCACATGAAACATAAGGTTAATTTTATTCTTATCTTGATTGCATGCAAGAGAATTTTCAAGCATCACAAAAGTACAGATAAGAGGTACCACGAGAATCTATAGTTTACCGCAAAGTCAGTCTTTTCCATCATATCAAATATATTTACATGCTCTTGACTACATAGGTCACGACCGAGCTAAAGACATGACTCTTACAGTATGTACAAGTAATTTTATTCTTTTTTTTTTTTTGTGATTACCGAACCCGAGAAGGGCTGCCTACATATCTCATTAAGATGAGAATCAGGTGTGCGTAGTTCATGCAGATATAACTTTGAAAATATTAACAAACTATTTTTTTTAGAAAATAATACCGAACCCAAAAAGGGTTGCCTACGTATCTCATTAAAATGAGAATCAGGTACGCGTAGTTTGTCCAGATATGACTTATAATAATTTAAACATTTAAACAACTCAAAGAAATTCCTAGGTCTAGCGCCACTAAAATTTGTAGTCATGAAGTTTTTTTTTTTTCGCACCAAAATGTTTTATAGCCTCTTAATCGTCAATATTTATAATGTCTGTTGAATATAACCTGCGAATTTCCACAGTAATTTCTACGTATACTCTTTTTGGATGTTTTCTTGGAACTGTCTCCTCCCAATTTTCACGAGATCCAGACATTGTTATGACCATCCCCGACTGATGTCGGGGACGGTATTCCTACAAAAATATGAGAAATATGTGAGAGCAGGACCATCATGCAAAATAATAATAATAAAAATAAATGGATGCGACCTCATAGTCAAATACTCCCCTGATTTATCGTTTTGACTTGTTATTAATGTCTTATGAAATACAAGGACTCGAATTTCGCTAATCCTCTTATCTCTTGCGACTTCGGACAAATAATGATTTCTAAATTCGGACATAAATCAATTTTTCGCTGTGAAGAAGAACAACTCAAAATGTAAGAGTGTTAGTTCCGTTGTTCATAATGGATAATGTAAAATATCACACAAATAATTAATTAAACACATAAATACTGTTTTAATTAAAGACAAACTGAAATATATCACATAGCATACAAACAATGAATACAAGTCTTATACAAATGTGCATCGAGTCTTGTGTTATGCTTAATATAAGATCTTGACTTCGCTCTACACTAGATGACTAAGAGTGGGCTTTGAATGACTGGAAACCCAAGCGGACAACTTAGGCTGGAACTCACGACAACCATTGGACGCATGACGAACCAATAAATTGCCGATTAAGCCAAAAAATGGTTGAGTATAGAAAAGTCCGGTCTGCGGTTCCGCAAAACCGTTCTTTAATATACTATACATAAATGTTGAAAAATATCATAAATGCAATGAAGATTTACAATAAAAAATGAATGAATACTGACTACAATATACAAATAATCAACAAAATATACAAGATATAATAAATAACACAATAAAAGAATAATATCCTCAATTTGAAAAAATAAACACATAATGGTTAGAACCTCTATTTTTCCCCAGCGGAGTCGCCATTCTGTTTACATCCCCACTCTATTCAAATAGGGCGAAACGTCGCGGCAACTCAAAAATAATTAATTGATTCAATTTTAAAAGAGTTTTAAAAATAAATGAGTTTTAAAAAGAGTCGCCACCTAATTTTAGGAAAAAACTAGGAAAACCATTATGTGATCTACGAAACCAATTTGATTCTAGGTAAGGGGTTCAAATTATTCCGAAGGGAAGGGAATAGGCATCCTTCGAAATCCACAAATGTGGTTCCCGACTGAGTTCATTTTTTCAAATTGAGGAGGAAAATAAAATAATGTACAAATATAATAAACATGCAATATACACAAATAAAAAAATAAAATAATAATATCGGCCTAAGGTTCGCCTAACATCGCGATATATACTAAATAAACAACAAACAATATAATTCGAACTTCGTTCAAATAACTTCAAGGAAACAAGTCTTGGATACCTGTAAACACACTTAGTAAAAGTGTTAGTAATAAATAAATATAAATAAATTGAATACATGAAATAATAACTTAAAAATAAAAACCCGTCTTATTAACATGGGAGACCTTGGAAATCGACGGTAATTTCTTCATCGGCCAATTTTAACATATAAAATATATAAACTTAAATTAAAATTCCATCTTTTTAAAATGGGGAGGCCTCCAAAACCGACGGAAAGGTTTTCTCATTGGCCATCAGAATTAATACTAATAACAATAACACCAAAAATAATAAAATGGCCAAAACAAACTCTTAAATGGGAAAGCTCCATAATAATATTAATGGTTAAAATAAAAATAAAACATCATGTGTCATCACAAGATCAAAAATTGAGTTTTCTGGAAATATTTCAACACTTGCAAACAAAAAGAACAAAAAACATAAAGATAAGCTAAAATATACGAGTGATGAAAATGAAACAAGAAAATTTAAATAACAACTAAATAAATAACTAATAACCACCATAATGAAAAAAAATAAATTGCACACCATCCATGTAAAATAATATAGAAATATCCAAATTAATATTCACAAGTCAAATAAAAAGTGATGAAGGGATCTCCAATTAAAAATCAAAATTGAACAGCCCCACACATTTATATAAAAACAAAAACTAATAATAATGTATGCTAAAAGTAACACTCAACTTGTCCAATCAAAACATCAACAGTAAAATATTTGTCAATAATCACATCAAATAACTTAATAAATAAAGTCTAATAAATTCATATCCACATACGTACAAATTTGAAAAGGAAAAAGGTTACCTTAGAGGAGCAATTAAATCTAGTTGTTTTCAGTATGTTGCCATGGTTTCCGGTTGGAACAAGGCTGTGTTGCGAGATCTTTGATGGAGTTTTGGAGACTTTCAGTTTGTCTGAGCTTCGCCGGAGTTCGAATCACGCCGGAGAAAGAACGGAACAGCAGCAGGCATAACTTTGGCTTGCCGGAATACCTACAAAAATAGCAAAAGAAACGTGAAGGGGGAAAGGAAGGGCCCTGACGCTGCTGTTGCTTCATTGGGGCTGCAAGAAAAAATGGTTATATGTGGTCTGTCGGTGGTTCAATGGTGATTTCAAATGGTGGGTCTGTTGTTGTTGTTGTTTCGCTGGAAATGGAGTGGTGTTTGCTACAACAGTGAAAGGAAAAAAAAATAAGGAGGTTTTGGTGTCGATTTCTGGTGGTCGTTGGTTGCCTGAAACTCGCCCGAAAAAAAAGAAGGACGAGCGGCGTTGTTATGTCGTTTTGGTGGTGGGTGTTTGGTGTGAAAAGAATGGTTGTTTGCTGGTGGATTTGGGTCGACTGTCCGTCGGAAAAGAGAGGAGAGGGACAGAAGGTGCCAGAGCTGCTGCTGGTCGCAGCTGCTGCTGCTCTCGCTGGTTGTTGGCAGCTTTGCCTGGCGCAGCGAAAAGAGAGACGAGAGGAGGGAGGAGAAGAGGCGATCGGAGAGGAGAGGGGAAGAGAGAATAGAATGAGTGAGGCGGCTTGGAGATTGGGGAAGGGAAGAGATTCTGGTTGTTTTCTCCCCTTTTCTAAAATTAATTCCCCAATTTTTTTTATCCCCCACCAATTTTAACCTAAACAAATAAAATACAATGGACCCAAATGTGTGGGCTTGAAATTGTAGGCCTAAAATTATTAATAGAATTCCTAAATTTTAATTATTTTTTTTCGTATTTGGCTAAATTTTAGATTGTGCTAAATTCAACATAAATATTAACAAATGTAACAAATAAAATGAATTTTAAAATAATATAATGAACGTAACTAATGACATGTGAAATGCAATTTTAAAAATTAACTAACAAAAAATTCTAAATTTTGATAAATAAAGATAGTTATAGATAAACGTATTAAAAATTATATAAAAAAATTATTCTAAACTATTAAATAAATAAAACTTTAAAATTACGAATTTTTTAAAATGTTAGGCCAAAATTAGATGTCAACACCTCTATTATTTTGTTAACTACTACTTGTGCAGATTATATCATATTGGTCTAAATTTAATTGTGCATATTACATTATATTAGGCTAAATTTAATAGAGAGTTATTACTCGAAAAATATGACAAAGTTCTATTTATATATAAAAAAAGGAAGTAACTAGTCGTGTTTCTAATGAGAATAATATGTATAACTTTCAAAACTTTTGAAATCTCAACGGAGAGAATGGTAGAAATATATTGATTATTTTGTGGGATTTAAGATTCAAAGTTTTTTTACGATATGATATTTAGAGTCTAGTACCAAAAATAATTACTAATGTAATTTAGAATATAACATTATGTCAATTGTTATTATATATAGGAATAAAATTGCTTTCATGATTTATTTATTTTTCGAGTTAGAAATCAATATATTAATAAATATTTTCAATATTAAAAATATAACATTATTATGATTGTTATTGTATAGAAATAAATTTGATTTCATGATTGTTTTTATTGTTGTGGAAGTTAGAAATCAAGTTTTTAATAAATACTTTCAATATTAATACCAAAATAAATAGAAGTATTTCTATTATCGAAGAAAATAATGAAATGTATCACAAAATTCATCAACAAAGTAAAGTACAAACACATTATACATAAGTTGAAACAGTGTAGATTTGAAAGGCTTTAAATCGATCTTTACGAATTGATCGATTCAATAACTAGTATTTTATCATATGCAAAGCTTATGGTACAAATATTACAAAAAGAAGATGATAATATTGTAGAAAATAGATACCACTTGCGAAAATATATGAAGATCAATGAACTTTTTCAAAGATATCAAGATTTAATATATTCCTCGAATGTGAAATATTTTAACTCATAATCTAATGCAATTCTCTATTTCCTTGCTGCATAGATTTTTGTGGAATTCAACTTTCTCAATTTGGATTGTAAACAATGCATTTATATCGTATGAACATTTGGAAAAGATTATTAAGTAATATACTGAAGTTGTTTACTGTAAAAAAAATAGTATAAAGCATAGAAATCTCATATATTTAGAGGCTAATTACATTCTATCCCAGAAGTTTCCTCAATTACAAAAATCTCAAATTTTTCCCTGCTCTCAAATACATTCCTTAATTGTCTGATACATTACTAATGATATATATATTACTTCATGGGAGGGATGTATCCAAGAGGGGCTATCTATGTATTCGCAAGGGGGTGGATGTATCCGAGAGGGAATAAGAATATATCTGAGATAGGATTATGATATTTTAAATTGTAAATTTATGTAATTTTTTTTTTAAATAAAATATGTGAAATTATATTGGGCCCGTATCACGGGCCTTAAATTATCTAGTAGTAATACATGAGACAAAATGGATAAAGCAATTAAAAATTAATATTATTTAATTGTTTATAATTTGACTTTCTAAAATTTTGTGGCGTTGACATGTGACATATTTTCTTCTCCTATTATAATTTAAATTTCTAAATTTTTTTGACGCTGACATGTGACATTTTTACTTATCCTATTATATATATATAGATATAAAAAAAATTCTATTGTCTTTTTTTAATTATTATTTATATTAATATTATTCAAATTAAATATGAGTTAACTTCCTACAAAAAAAAAAAAGGAATCACAGACACGTTATATCACCATATTTAATAGAAATATATTTGAATTGAGCTTTATTAATATGGTTTGAACCATCTTATTTAATATAATATTACTACAGTGATTTGTTTTTTTAAAAAAAATCTTAACAAAGGTTATCCATAAAAATTAGTCTATAAAACAAATTTTAAATATAAGGTACTATAACTTTTTTTTTTATTTTCTTTTTAAGATGTTAATCTTTTATTTGAAATACAATCTTTTAAATAATGTTCTTTAAAAATTTATTAAATAATATGAAGGTGTGAGCGATCTAATTTAAAATTTTAAAATATTATCTAATTTAAAGAAAAGACTATTTTTATTATTAATTTAATCAAAATTTAATAATTTTAAGAAAAATATGTTTTCTTCAAGTTCACTATTAATGGGCTTCAATTTTTTGGAGGTCTAAATCTAAAGCTTCATTGATTTTCTTCTTGAGCCATTTTTGTCCCTTAAATAGTGACACCGCTTTGAAAAATTTTTGCGTACACTACTGCTTGCAGAATGATATCGGTCATGTTGAAGTAGAGTTAAAAGAAAGAATTATAAGATAGTAAAAATTTTCAGATTGTAATAAAAATGACTCGGGGTTTCGTTAAAACCTAAAGAAAGAAGTCAATTTACAAAAGTCAAAAAAAAGAAAAAAGTCAAGATGTTACTAACAACAAAGAGGAGGAATATTTTGTTCATTTGTGAAAAAGTTAGTTGGCTCAATTTGATGTTTTGCTCTTGCCAATCTTTGAAAGTTATCTTTAAAATAATTGGTACACCAAGTCATGATAGCTTGTCCATAACTCGAGTAATTACCTAGTTGATATCTCATATCACATGATTAAGTCTGGAATATCCCACCTTATATTGTGTACCAAACAACACTATCAGAATCTGTCCTAATGATTTGAAATTTCTATATTCCAATACTAAGAATTTGAAGAAGATGGTGCACCACCAACGACTAATAAACATTAGTTAAAACATATCATCCAATATTGCTTCATATAATATTTATTATAAAATATAAAAATATAAAACTAATTTAATAACATATAAACCTCATTTTGCTTCCGTTTGTATTGAAAGATATCGGCTTGGGGCAATTGGGTAAAAATACGGCACACACTTGCTAACAACTTTGGATTTTTTTTTATCAAGTCACATATTTTTTTATTATTTTAATTAAAATGAGGAAATAAATAATCTCAAGACTAATCTAATTGGATAACCTATGGAAATCTCGCTAGTTTACGAGTTAATTATTTAGATACGCGCTAATTTATAATATTTCAAATTTTATTAGATTTTGAAACATTCATATACGTTCAAATGTACGTATATCGGGATACACATAATCGTGGGCAATTTGTTCTAGATATATTGTATCCAAATGGATTTGCATGTATCTTGGATACATAGACAACTCTCCCTCGCCTCCCTCCCATCTTTCTCGCCACTCTCCTATGTGTTTGATATCCCATATACATGTGAATTACACTAGATAGATACATATACATGTATCTAGTGTGATTTGTATGTATTTGAGATACATAGACAAATCTCGCTCGCTTCCTTTCCGTTGTTACTCGCCTTTCTCCCTATTTTTGTGTATCCGGTAGTATTAATATGAATCTTGGTGTGTCTAACTTAAAAGGACATTTTTTTGGTCAGATATCTAAGCTTGAAGTTCTTTTATTGACTAAGTAATTTCGTACAAAATTGGACCAGCGAGCGCAAAAAATATTTGGCCCAATCCAAAAATTGAACCGACCACCCTTCTTGAATATCATCCTAGTAGCTAAGTTTTTCAAATTCAATTCTCTGTTTTCCTCTTCAGTGTCGCCGTTGGGTGCTTTCACTAACTCCACCTTCCTCCTTCTTATGCGATAGATATCACATCTTCGTCCTATTTACCACAATTCATCTTTCTTAGCTCGCAGAGGTGAACCTCCATTATCTTTTGCTTTTTCCCCTTTTTCTTATTTAGTCTGACCTCTTTTTTCTTTTACAGATATTTGCTCCACTAGCTGAAATGGAAACTCACGTGGTTTTGATAGATCAACAAAAGGTCATCTCCTCATATGATTCAATCTTTGTCCATGCAATTTTCACTATTGATGGTCTCAACAACATCGATCCTTCATATGTCTTTCAGTCTGAAAAGGTAACCCCATCTACCTTCTATATTACTTTTCACCATTAATCTCTATCATTTTCCTTTGGTGAAACAATCTTTTCATTGGTTTGAAACTTTAAATTTTAAATTCACTAAACTTTTTAAAGAAGTTGTTATTCCCAAAACATACCTCATAAAAGGATCGGGTCATTATTCTCCCCCTTTAAATGTTTATGGTTGCAAACTTTCATTAATAGATCTATAATTATGAGATCATTTTAATTAACCCTTTTGGTTTCTGAATCTTTTTTTTTTTTTAATGAAAACGTACTTTTATTTTATAATTTTTGTACCTTTTATGTATTTTTATAATTTTTAGAAAAGAACATTACTATGAAATTACCCTTTTAATTGCAACAATTTGATAATAGTATCGATTATTCAATTCATCAGACAATTTTATAGTCATAATGTATAAAGAGTGACAATAAATATAACATTATAATTTTTTGCTTTCATAATTGTTAAAGATTGAACTTTAATACTTTACACTTGTTCACATAATGTAACAAACACAAAAAATAGTAAAACTTCAGAAAGACTTAGGCTATAAACACAAAAAAAAATTATTTGATTCAATAATTTTATAATTAAATAAGTAGGATTGTTTGTAATAGAAAGTTGTAATAAATTCTTTCTATTTTTTAGGTCTTTTGGATTGGGCTTTCTGAAAAGTAGTATCAGACTACATGCATTTGTTTGTTCAATGATAATATTTTTAATTTATTAAAAGAAAGAAGAAAAAAGTCCGAAGCGCATACATTAATAATCATTTTGACAATTATCACTTTCAAATCATATAAATTATATCTTCTCAATTATGTTTTAACAAAATCCGAGTCCATTCTACCGATTCGGTAGAAGTCATTCAGAATAAAATCAAGTTGATCACTAATATATACGAAGATCATCAATGACAAATCTACGATAGTTCCTAGTCGATAGAAATAAACAGTGGCATTCTATGAATGTTGCTTGAAGAGTTTACAAATATGACTATAGGCATTTATAGAATGTTAATGTTTGTTCTAACTGACTTAGGAGTTTTTTTCTCTTTTACATTAGTTTTTGATAATCTGCGGGTAAATATACTGATGAACAAGTTGATTTTATTTTGAATGAATTCTATTGAGTAGGTAGAATAGGCTCAATAATTAGGATTTCGCTTTGAAAAATCTAACAAAAATCATCAACAACTAATCTACATAAAAATAACGAGGTTTCATTAGATTTTAACAATATCCACGTCAGTTTTTAACTTTGTCCATATCATTTTCATTAACAATATCCACAACGAAGAAATGTATGACAAAGTGTACATTGAGAGCTTGCATCATATTTTATTTGACTTTCATGTCATGATATATGATTTGCTAGTCATGATATGCAAGTCGGGCAAAATATGGTGCAAGCTCTAAATGTACTTTCTGTCATACACTACTACATCGCTTGGTCAGTCAAAAGGTTGTTGTATCAATGCCCTCACCAAGCACGTGTACTAGGTAAAATCACGCATAATGCTCATCAGTGATAAACCCGTAAACTCATTTGATAACATACAAAATTCAAATTTTCAGAATAAATCAACAACTGCAAACTCACAAAAAAATATAAAAGCATCATTCAATGCGAATAATTAATTAGCAACATTCTTCTTGCGCCTTGCAATCCCAATGACCTCTACTATTTCCGTTCTACTACTCCGACAAAAGTTATGCAAGGGATCCTCAAGCTCAACAACTCTTCTCAGTAACTTACAGAACACTAACAACAATCGAGCACATTCATTGTATCTCTTCATATGCAAATCAGCGCTCATCAACGAATTGATGAATCTACGAATGGATTCATCAGCAACATGTTTCCTAGCATTATCTGGAGACAGGTATAACCTTACCAAATCTCCAGGAGCATATGAGCAAATAAATAAGTGTAGATGTTACATGTTGTATTAGTAAACTCTCTCACTACAATTCTCATGTACAGTGCTTAGGATTCGAAGGACATGAGAATGTTAGTGAGAGAGTTTACTAATGAAGCATGTAACCATATACACTTATTTATTTCCTCGTGTACTTATTCATTTTTGGTAATGTTATACCTGTCTCCAGATAATGCTAAGAAATATGTTGCTGATGAATCTATTCGTAGATTCATCAATTTATTGATGAGTGATGATTTGCATATGAAGAGATACAATAAATGTGCTCGATTTTATTAGTGTTCTGTAAGTTACTGAGAAGAGTTGTTGCGCTTGAGGATCCCTTGTATATCTTTTTTCGGAGTAGTATAAGGGAAATAGTAGAGGACATTGGGGTTGCAAGGTACAATAAGAATGTTGTTAATGAATTGTTAGCATTGAATGATCTTTTTATGTTTGTTCGTGAGTTTGTAGTTGCTGATTTACCAGTAATTTAAAATTGAGTATGGGATCAAATGAGTTTGCGGGATTATCACTGATGATCATTGTGCATGATTTTACTTAGTACACGTGCTTGGTGAGGGTATTGATCCAATAATCTTTCGACTGTCCAAGAGGTGAAACAGTGTATGATAGAGAGTACACTGAGAGCTTGCATCGGTGAAGCAGTGTATGATATAGAGTACAATGATGACGGTGGTGTAATTATAATTGCATATGACATTGATCATATCCAAGTGAAGCGAAAAAGGGTTTTATAATAAGTCAAAATTTTTAGATTATAATAAAAATAATGAAGTTTTATTAAAACTTGAGAGAAATAAAATTCAATTTATTGGTGTAAAATGAGAGAATGGTCAAGATTGTTATTAATGTGTGACTTTGGTCTTTTTTCTTCCTTTTTTTCCAGTAAATTATAAATATTGTCATTTTTTTCAGTACATGTTTGATGAGTCGGCTCAATTACTAAGAAAGGATTGAACATACGAAGACTTCAAAAAAACTACTTTCTCCTGTCTCTTATTAGATGGACATTTTGTTTACACGATGATTAAGAAATCATTAATAGATTAATTAATTTTATTGTTTTGTCCCTTGTTCTTATTTATTAGTCTTTGAAAAAAAATTGGATTTTCAAAATTTTTTTAAACATTCAAAGGTCATATTAATTATGGGGGTAAAATGAGAAAAAAATTAATTAATTTTATCCTAATTAATAAGTGATCAAGTAATATGTGACAAATATTTTAGTAAGATGTTTATCTAATATGGAACGACGAAAGTAATAAATGTCTTTATTTGATTCAACAATTTTACAATTAAATATAATTACTGGCAATAGAAAGTTGTAATAAGTTAATATTAGTTTGGAGCCTTTCGATTGGGCTCCCTTTCTGGGAGGTGGTCCGTTTATCTAGTTTTTGTGTGTTTGTTTGCTCAATAATATATTCACAATTAATTTTTAAAAAAGGGACCAAAGCTCACCCATTAATGACTATTTTGACTATTCTCTTTTTAGCTGAATAAATTTAATCTTATCTCTTAAATTTTAATGATATCCTCGTCATTATTCATTACAGTCTGAAAAATTTGGCTTATCATAAAAAATACTTACTCACTTCGACATGATCAGAGTCTTTGGCAATAGCCGACACACCACCGACTGCAACCTCCACAACTATGAAGCTACGGTGATAATTGCAGAGTGGGGTGAATTTATGTATATTTAAGAGGTGTCACGTGACACAGTTTCGTCGAAAATTTTTACAAAATATACTTATATAAAAAAAATTGAAAAAAACATTGAACCGTAATATAAATTAAAAGGACACCCATTGTATGAAAATGCTTCTAGCGCAATTGGCAAAGGCGCTGCATTGGATGTCTTGCATCCCGAGTTCAATCCCCAAGTGGAATTTTTCTTTTACGTTTTTGTTTTCCTTGTCTCTTAATTTTTGTTTTTTTCTCTTTGTTTTCATAATTTTTCGTTTTAAATTCAAACAATAGGTCCTTCATTAAAAACCTACTTCACTCTAATTTATTCAATAACTACTAATCTTATTTTTAGTATAAAGTGAAACTCAAAATCTTTGAGTCCTTTGTCGAGTGGAATTAAAGATAAGTAAGACAATGTTGATTTCTTAAATTCTTATATTTATATATTTACTTTTAAGCTTTCTTCAATTTTCGTTCCGTTCTTGTTCATTCATTATCGTTATTCGGCATTTTGATTCTCCATATCATGTTACTATTTTGTTCTATGTATTTTATTGTGTGCTTAAATTTTTATTCTTACTTGTTCATAATAATTATTTTATTTTTTTATATTTGCAATCCTCTATTATTTTGTTAACTACTAATTGTGCCGATTATATCATATTGGTCTAAATTTAATTGTGCATATTACATTATATTAGTCTAAATTTAATGGAGAGTTATTACTCTAAAAATATGACAAACTTCTATTTATATATATAAAAAAGGAAGTATTTAGTTGTGTTTCTAGTGAGAATATTATGTATACCTCTCAAAACTTTTGAAATCTCATAGGAGAGAATGGCAGAAATATATTTGAATCGAGCTTTATTAATATGATTTGAACCATCCTTTTTAATATAATATTACTAAAATGATTTGTTTATTTATTATTTTGATTTCTTAACAAAGGTTATCCACAAAATTAGTGTTTAAAATCAATTTTAAATATAAGGTCCTATAAATTCTTCTTTTTTCAGTTTGTTTTAAAGATGTTAGTCTTTTATTTGAAATACAATTATAATGTTGTGTAAAACTTTATTCAATAATATGAAGGTGTGAGCGATCTAATTTAAAATTTTAAAATATTATCTAATTTAAAGAGTAGACAATTTTTATCAGTATTAATGGGCTTCAATTTATTGGAGGTCTAAATCTAAAGCTTTATTAATTTTCTTCTTGAGCCATTTTTATTCCTTAAATAGTGACACCGCTTTGAAAAAAATTCTGTGTACGCCACTTATTGCAGAATGACATCCGTAATGCCGCAGTAGAGTTAAAGAAAAGATTATATGATAGTAAAAAGTTTCAGATTGTAATAAAAATGACTCGGGATTTCGTTAAAACTTAAAGAAGAAGTCAATTTGTAGAACTTAAAAAAAGAGAAAAGTCAAGATGTTACTAACAACAAAGAGGAGGAATACTTTGTTCATTTGTAAAAAAGTTATTTGTATCAATTTGATGATTTTCTCTTGTCAATCTTTGAAATTTATCTTTAAAATACTTGGTACCCCAAGTCATGATAGCTTGTCCATAACTCGAGTAATTACTTTGTTGATATCTTGTATCACATGATTAAGTCTGGAATATCTCACCTTATATTGTGTAACAAACAACACTCTCAGAATTTGTCCTAATGACTTGAAGTTCCTGTATTCCTATACTCAGAATTTGAAGATGATGGGTGCAGCACGTTAATTAAAACATATCATCCAATATTGCTTTATATAATATTTTTTATAAAATATAGAAATATAAACTAATTTAATAACATATAAACCTCATTTTGCTTCCATTTGTATCGAAAGATATCGGCTTGGGGTAATTGGGTAAAAATACGACACACACTTGCTAGCAACTTTGGATTTTTTTAATCAAGTCAATTATTATTTTTTATTATTTTAATTTAAATGAGGAAATAAATAATCTCAAGACTAATCTAATTGGATAACTTATAGATATCTCGGTAGTTTATGAGTTAATCATTTAGATACACGCTAATTTATAATATTTCAAAATTTACAAGATTTTGATACATTCAGATACGTTCAGATGTACGTATATCAGGATACACATAATTGTGCGCAATTTGTTCTAGATATATTGTATCCAAGTGGATTTGCATGTATCTTGGATACGTAGACAACTCTCCTCGCCTCCCTTCCATCTTGCTTGTAACTCTCTTATGTGTTTGATATCCCATATGCATGTGTATTACACAAGATACATACATATACATGTACCTAGTGTGTATCTGTGTGATTTGTATGTATCTGAGATACGTAGACAAATCTCGCTCACTTCCCTCCCGTTGTTACTCGCCTTTCTCCCTACTTTTGTGTATCCGATAGAATAAATATGAATCTTGGTGTGTCTAACTTAAAATCAAGTATAAAATTACTAAATAATGATACAAAATATAATTATTTTCAAAATATAGGAAGAAAGTAAATATATTAGAAATATTTGTGTAATTAGATAGGTTCTCTAATTAATTTAACACCTCTAACCAAATACAAAATAAAAAAATTAATATTTTATCCTAAATTATCATGTCTTATTTTCTATATGCAAAACTAGGGGTGTCAAAAATGAACTCAAACATAGGTAACCCGTCCAATCCGCCCTTTAAGGGTTGGGCTCAAGACAATTTGAATTGGGTTCAATCTCAACCCACTCAAGCCTAACTCATTTAAAGAAAATCTTTAATTGAGTCCAATTCAATCTCCAATTTCAGCCCATTTTGAACTCTTTACTACGATATGTTGCGATATTAAAAGTATAAATTATTATATATTTAACATCTTTAAGAATTTATCTATCCATTTATTACATTTTATATAAAAAAAAATCTTGAGCCGAAATTCTAATTGTGATTATAAAAGTTAAATATCACTATGTTAAATTTATATAGATTAATCGAATCAAATTGGACGGGTCAAAACCCAGCCCATTTGAACCCAACCCATTTGAGCCCAAAGTAAACTTGCGCGGGTCAAGACCCAACTCGATTTCTATTTTAACTCATTTTAATATTTTCAATTTCAACCCTGGCCGCCTAATTTACACCCGTGTGCCAAACGATCCCACAAGTCTTTTTCTTTTGAAAAAAGGAGCTTCATAATAAATCAGGGAAAATAAAATATTTATTAGCTGATATTCATTTTTTTAAAAAAAACCTCAACAATTATGTACATGTATATTTTAAATATATACAATTTAAATTTTTGTATACAGTGAAAAAAATAATTGAATCACATCGGAATGTTATAAATAATGATAGAGTTATAATAATTTATAAAAATTGTCAAATAGATTGCATTTGAACCTTTTATTTTTATAAGAAAATAAAATTGTCTTTAATTAAAAAAAATTGGGAAGATAGTTCTAGTGGTGATTATATTATCCATTTTTATATAAAACATTAGAAAATGATTTTAAGTATTCAAACAGTCTAAAAAATTATACCGTCAATAGTTTTAGTCCTTCAATAATCAACAACATTTGAAAGTATATGTATGTATATGACATTGATTATTTAAAGTGAAGTGAAAAAGAGTTTTATGATAAGCTAAATTTTATAATGAAAAGAACAAGGGTTTATGTAAAAACTTAACAGAAAAGATTCAAATTATAGGACTAAAATAAAGAATGATCATAAATGTATGGGCTTTGATCTTCTTTCTTCCCGAGAAATTGTAAATATTATCATTTTAAAGCAAATTAAAGGTCAATTTATTATTAAATCCGAGAAGTCTGATGATCTGGCCCACTAACACGAACTTCATCACCCTTAAGCACCCTTATTTCTCACATTCATCCTCTTGTCCAAATACAACATAACTACTCTAACCAAATCAATCTTAACGAGATCCATCGATTTTGCCCAAATAAGTCGATTAACGGTAGTGATTCCACTCTCATCACCTCCACATAGTCCTTTTATCATTTTTAAAGTCATAAAAGACCATTTTTTGTGTTAAATATCTAAGCTTGAAGTTCTTTTATTGACTTAGTAATTTCATACAAAATTGGCCCAGCAAGCCCAAAAAAATATTTGGCCCAATCCAAAATTGAACCGACCACCACTTCTTAAATATCACCCTACTAGCTAGGTTTTTCAAATTCAACTCTCTGTTTTCCTCTTTAGTGTCGCCGCTGGGTGCTTTCACTAACTCCACCTTCCTCCTTCTTAAGCGATGGATCATCACATCTTCGTCCTCTTTATACCATAATTCATCTTTCTTAGCTCACAGAGGTGGACCTTTACTATCTTTTGCACTTTTTCCTTTTTCTTATTTGGTTTGGCTTCTTTTTCCTCTTTTGTAGATATTTGCTCCAGTGGATGAAAACTCACGTGGTTTTGATAGTGCAACAAAAGGTCATCTCTTCTACTGTAGCTTTGAAAAGAAAAGGAAAAACTCGTAAAAATCATATGATTCATGCTTTGTCCATGCAATTTTCACTATTGATGGCCTCAAAAACATCGATCTTTCATATGTCTTCAGTCTGAAAAGGTAACCCCATCTACCTTCTTTATTACTTTTCACAATTAATCTCTATCATTTTCCTTTGATGAAACAATTTTTTCACTGGTTTGAAATTTAAAATTTTGAATTCACTAAACTTTTTAGAGAAAGTTGTTATTTCCAAAACATACCTCATAAAAGGATCGGGTCATTGTTCACCCCCTTTAAATATTTATGGTTGCAAACTTTCATTAATAGATCTATAATTATGAGATCATTTTAATTAACACTTTTGGTTTTTGAATCTTTTTTTAATGACAAAGTACTTTTATTTTATAATTTTTGTACCTTTGAAGTATTTATCATTTTTAGAAAAGAACATTACAGACACGCCCCAGGCCTACACCCTGGGTGGGACTTGCACTCGATGACCATTGTTGGTCTCGATCGAACCCTTGACCTGACTTACTTAACTCAGAAAAAGACTCAACTCAACTCAATAAAAAAAAAAGCATGGTTAAAAGCAGTACTTAATATGGTAGGCGTGCCAAAATGGCACTTAAGTCTCAACACTTGGATCAATGAAGCGCTGCGTGCTGATCCTGGTTACTTGTGTCTGCATCATAAGACGATGCAGGCCAACTGGCATCAGTACATTGAATGTACAAGTATGCGAGTTGGAATGCTAAACACAACTATAAAGCTTGAAATGGATTAAGGATGAACTTACCTTGGCTCTGCTTGACTCATAAGAAAACAACTCAACATAAAGCAATATTAACATATGCAATATATAAATATAAAACTGATAAAACAGTGTAAACACTTAGTTCATTAAAGATAAAATAATAATAAACTCAACTTTACTTATATATGAAAGTAATATAATTTTCTGTGGGAGATTCTCTAACCGACAATCATTACTTGAGCCTAACTGATGATACAACGTTCTACCTCACATTGTCCAGGATCATCCTACACCTTGCTATCGGTATAGGACCTTACTTAACTTAGTGGATCCACTAGCTTAACTTACATGATCATCTAAAAAGTATAACCCGTTAAAACCCATGATGGCTACATGGTTTACATGGAGACTTGAGTTAATATGATATCTCATCCCCACATCGGTACTCAATACTACTCCTAAAATATACTTTAGCTCATGCTTTTAACATAGCTTCCTTACTTTGGGTTGAGATAATTTGCTCAACCATTCTTAGCATTAAAAAGCCTTCTTGGAATCAATGTTTCCTTTTTCTTACTCAAAACTCTTTTAGAACTCTTAGTTTCCTTATAACTTAAATGTGAAAACATTTATAAATCTTTTGGGAATACTTAGTTCCCTTATAGCTTTTTGAAAGATGAACTCAACTCTTACTCTTTACTTCACTTGGACTTAACTCTTAGGGAATACTTAGTTACCTTATAGCTCTTTGAGAATTTAACTAAACTCTTTACTCTTTGCTCAACTTGTAACTTGAGCCTTAAAACAAAGTTAAAGTGATTGTTTAAGACTCTTTGAAAACTTTAAGAACTTGTCTTGACTTACTTCTTAACTTTTAAACTTGACTCTTAACTTCTTTGACCTTGATCTTAGCTTCCCTTGAATTGGATTATGGATTCAAAGATCATGATCTCATGTTTATGGATAATTTCATGATGTTTAGATGTACTTTAGATTATTAGAATCAACTAGGAACGATAGGTATATCACTTAGGAACTAGTACGAAAAGATAAGGAAAGAACGGGGTCTCAAGGTGACCTTGGCTCTCTGAGAGGCGCGGAGCGCCAGAGCCTGTCGTACAGACTCTGGTCTGAGGTGCTCTGGCTGGCGCGGTGTGCCATGGTCTGTCAGACAGAGCCTGCCCTGAGGGGCTTTGGCAAGCGCGGCGCCCCAGGGGTTGTTAGACAGAAACTCCGACTTTTGTTCTCCATTTTTCATCTCTAAACCTCCTAAACTTCCATGGATCCCACCCCAAACACTTAGGATCACTAAATACCTCATTACCCAATAGATTAGCCTAATAAACAGTCCCGAAACATGAATCAAATCTACTAGAGATAAACTACAATTCAACCAACAAGAATTTCACAATTTTTCATCAAGAACTTCTATGTTCATCATTCAATAAAATCTAACTTGCTAAATTTAATCAAATTGGGGTGTGGGTAAAAGGATCCAACACAGAATGATCTCACATACATTAAAGGGATCACCCCCGACGAAATCCACACAAATGATTCTTCGCGTTCTTTCTTCTCCTTCTCCTTTCTCCTCTTCTCTTCTCTTTTCTCCTAAGCCCTAAGCGTATTCAATATTTTAAAAACTGACTTAAGCCTTAACTTTTACCTTAATAAACCCTTAAAAAAATTAGGAAATAGTAGGGTAAAAAGACTACTTTACCCTTACTAAAATCCGGATAGGATTCTCCTCAATCCAACAGCCCAACTTCCGAAAGACATATCTCACTCATACGATATTAAAACTTCGCAAAATCAGCGGCGTTGGAAAGAACTCTTCAAGGGTTTTCCAACCATATAAAGAACTCACTCTAAATTCTCTTGAAATGAAAGTTATGTCTGTTTGAAAATGACCAAAAACTCACATTTAAAATCTGGAAATTTTCCAGATTTCTATTTTTATTTCCAAAAACAATTTTTCCTTGGTTTCCAAGCTTATTATTAGTTATTTCAAGTTACGAGATGTTACAATATCTCCCCGTTGGGAACATTTGTCCTCGAATAAAACTCTTTCACTAAGTTAAGGGTAGTAACATCATTTCAGTATTCCACAACAAAAGCAAATAACAACACGCTTACACATAGTCATTATAAAGGGCTAAGAAGAGAATTTAATACCTTGATCTGCATTTTCTCCGGATTCTTAAAGATGTGGATATCTCTTCTTCATATCCTCCTCATCTTCCTAAGTCGCTTACTCAACGAATTGGTTCCTCCAAAGGACTTTGACTGATGCAACTTCCTTGTCCTCAACTTGCGAACTTGACGATCCAAAATTTGGACCGAAACCTCTTTATAGGATAAGTTATCCTTAACCCCAATATCCTCAGTTGGTACAATCAATAAAGGATCACCCAAGCATTTCTTTAACATAGAAATATGGAATACCAGATGAATCGCCACTAACTCTTGGGGTAGCTCCAACTCATAAGCCACATTGCCCACTCTTTTGGAGATTCTGTAAGGACCAATATACCGGGGACTAAGTTTTCCTTTCTTACCAAACCTCATAACACCCTTCATGGGTGAAACTTTCAGATATACCCAATAATCCACCTCAAACTCTAATGGCCTTCTCTTAACATCTATGTAAGACTTTTGGCAACTCTGTCTTGGTGAACTAGATATGGTCCTATCAACCCTTCTTCACCAACTTCGAACCATTCAATTGGAGATGTGCACCTTCTCCTATAAAGAGCCTCGTATGGAGCCATTTGGATGCTCGAATGGTAGTTGTTGTTGTAAGCGAACTCAATGAGAGGTATGTGATTATCCCAATTCCCTTTGAATTCGACCACACAAGCCCTCAACATATCTTCTAAGGTATGGATAGTACGCTCTGCCTTTCCATCTGTATAAGGATGAAAAACAGTGCTTAAGATCACCTTTGAACTCAAACCTTTCTGTAAAGATTTCCATAATTGAGCAGTAAATTGTGCACCTCTATCTGAAATAATGGAGACTATAACTCCATGAAGTCTTACTGCTTCTTTAAGGTACAACTTAGCATAATCATCTGCCGAATAGGTAGTATTTATCGGCAAGAAATAGGCTGACTTTGTCATTCTATCAACAATCACCCAAATATAGTCATGTTGCCTGCGAGATCTTGACAAGCCTGTGATGAAGTCCATATTAATTATCTCTCACTTACATTCCAGAAGTTCTATATTCTGATTCAAACCTCCAGGCCTTTGGTGCTCTACTTTCACTTGCTGACAATTTGAACATTTGGTGACAAACTCAACAATATCTTTATCATGCCTCCCCACCAATATATCTCTCAAATCGCGGTACATCTTGGTGGAATCTAGATGAATGAAATATCTGGAGCTATGAGCCTCATCCAAGATCCTCTCTTGGAGTCCGTCCACCTTAGGTACATATAATTTGTCTTGGTACTTCAGCACACCATCTCCCCCATGTTCAAACGTCAATACTCTTTGCTTATGAACACTGGACTTCAAATCAACCAAAATGGAATCTTGGTCTTGATTCTCTTTCACCTCTGACACTAGTGATAACACAGCTCCATTGGTCACCACTATTTCTCCTTCTGTAGAATCCATAAGTATGACTCCCAGGCGTGCAAGTCTATGCACATCTTTAGCTAACTCCCTCTTTTCTTCTTCAACGCGGGTGGTACTGGCCATGGATAACCTACTTAAAGCATCAACAACTACATTAGCCTTACCTGGGTGGTAAAGATTACTCATGTCATAATCGTTGAGTAACTTTAACCATCTCCTCTGTCTGAGATTTAGCTCTTTTTGAGTGAACACATATTGGAGGCTCTTGTGATAAGTGAATATGTCAACATGAACACCATACTAGTAGTGACGCCATATTTCAAAGCAAACACTACTGCAACCAATTCTAAGTCATGAGTTGGATAGTTCTTCTCATGAACCTTCAACTGTCTGGAGGCATAATCTATAACCTTGCCATTCTACATCAACACACAGCCCAAGCCAACTCTTGATGCATAACAATACACCACAAACCTTGAGTACCCTATGTAAGGTCAAAACCGGAGCGGTAGTAAATTTCTTTTTCAACTCCTGAAAGCTTTTCTCACAAGCTTCAGACTGTTGCAGCTTGATTGTCTTCTGAGTTAGCTTGGTCAAAGGAGACAAGATAGATGAGAATCCTTCAACAAATCTCCTACAATAGTCAGCCAAGCCCAAGAAACTCATTATATCTATTAGGGATGTAGGTCTAGGCCAACTCTAAATTACTTCAATCTTCTGAGTGTCAACTCTAATCCCTTCACCGGAAACTATGTGGCCCAAGAATGCCACAGACTTATGCCAAAACTCACACTTGGAGAACATGGCATATATCTCCTTGTCTTTCAAAGTCTGCAGAACAATCCTAACGTGACTAGCATGATCTTCTTCATTCCTTGAATAAACCAGTATGTCATCAATGAAGACGATGGCAAAAAGATCTAAATAAGGTTTGTAGACTCTGTTCATAAGATCCACGAACGTTGCAGGTGCATTTGTCAAACAAAAGGACATAACCAGAAACTATAATGCCCATAGCTGGTTCTAAAACTTGTCTTTGGAATATCACATTCCCTAACTTTTAATTGATGGTAGTTTGATCGGAGATCGATTTTTGAGAAGCATGAAACACCTTGAAGCTGGTCGAAAAGATCATCTATCCTTGGGAGAGGATACTTATTCTTGATGGTCACCTAATTCAACTGGCGGTAATTTATACACCTCCTAAGGAGTCATCCTTCTTCCTTACAAACAAGACCGGAGTGCCCAAGGTGAGACACTTGGACGGATGAACACTTTATCGAACATATCTTTCAATTGTTCTTTTAGTTCTTTTAACTCTGCTGGTGCCATTCTTTATGGCGGAATAGAGATAGGATGAGTATCTGGGATGATTTCTATGCCGAAGTCTATCTCTTTTTTGGGAGGGACTCCGGGTAGATCATCAAGAAAAACTTCTTGAAACTCTTTCACTATAGGAACTGACTGAAGGGAAGGTATCTCAGCACTGGAGTCACTAACTCGGACTAAGTGATACATACACTCTTTTGAGACTAACTTTCTCGTCTTTAGGTACGAAAGGAAACAACCTTTAGGCACTGTGAACTACTAGTCAACTCTATGACTGGCTCATTAGGAATCTGGAACTTGACAACTCGAGTATTACAATCTATTGACGCATAACAGATATGAAATGAGTCCATACCTAGAATGACATCGAAATCTACCATGTCTAACTTTACTAGATCAGCCATGGTGTTTTTGTGATTGATGGAAATAGGACAATCACGGTAGACTCTTTCCGCTAGAATAGACTCCCCAACAAGTGTAGAAACACATAAGGGTTCACTAAGTTTTTCAGGAAGAATCTCAACTGATTTGCAACATAAGGAGTTACAAAAGATAAACTTGCTCCTGGGTCTAACAAAGCGTAAACATCAAAAGTAAAGACTTTGATCATACCCGTGACAACATCTAGAGAGTTCTCTTGCTCTTGGTGGCTAGTGATTGCATAGAGACGGTTTTCCCCTCCTCCAGTACCAGAAGTAAAGTAGCTCCTCTCAGTGCAGCCCTGTCTGGTGGAGCAACTGATGAAGATTGAGCTCTATTACTCGGATTTCCACCACCTTGCTTATTCTTAGGGAACTCTCTCATGAAGTGACCATCTTGACCACACCTACCACATGCAGGAGCCCAACTACCTTCTTGTGCCACACTACCTTGGGATTGGGCTGGTATAGCCTTATGGTACTACAAGTTCTATCCATTATACTCACCTATGTTTCTTGGAACAGGTGCACTAGCAGATGATGGTGCATGCCCTTTCTGTTTTTGAAATTGTGGTCGACTCGAACCACCTTTTTGTTGCCCAGACTCATTCCTGGTCTTGACCTTCTTAATTCTATACTCTTCTCTGTACCTCAGCATTTCCTCTTCAACTTGCTGCACATAAATCATTAACCTGGATATGTCCATGTCGCCAATCAACATTGCAGCCCTACCTTCTTTGCTTGAAGCACGACCAAAACCAGTAACAAACAAACTCATTCTGCTTCTCATATCCTTAACCATCTCCGGAGCATAGCGAGACAGTTGGGTGAACTTTGATCCATACTCATGAACACTCAAAGAGTCATGTTTCAGAGTAATAAACGCACGTACCTTTTCTTCCTTCAGTTCTCGAGGAAAGAAACGCCCCAAGAAAGCTTCTTCAAAACTAGCCCAATTCGGATGGGGTGTATCCTCCGCTCTACCATCCTTCCATTGATCAAACCATGTTCTAGCTACACTCTTCAGTTGATATGCAGCAAACTCAACTCTCTCAGTGCCAACCACATGCATCACATCGAACACCTTCTTCAACTCTTCCACAAAGTTTTCCAGATCCTCAGTAGTGCTCGAACAAGTGAAGCTTGGGTGATTCATCCTCAACAATTCTCGAATCCCCGAAGTGTTAGCCCCTTCTTGTTGAACTCCTCTTTGTTACCCGACTTGGCTGGTTACAACATGACTCAACATCCGAATAGACTCACAAAACTCAGCATTAGTAACCTCCCCTTGAGGTTGTACGTCTGGAGCATTGGGTATCTCCTGTTGCTGAGCTTCTACATTTCTCCTAGTTGGACGACCTCTTGCTGCTCTTTGTGGAGGCATTGTTATCTAAAACACGCGCAAGCACGAATTCAAGAGAGACTTTTAGAGATAAACTCTAATGCACAAAATAAGTATGAAAGAAGTGAGAAATTCCTAAATGTTGTAGCCTCCTAATCATAGATGTTGACCGATGACTAAGACTCAACAGACAAAGCTTCATTGACTCCCTAGGACTCTTAAACTCTGTGCTCTGATACCAAGTTTGTCATGCCCCAGGAATACACCCTGGGCGGGACTGGATATCGATGACCATTGCTGATCTCGAGCGAATCCTTGATCTAACTTACTTAACTCGGCGAAAGCCTCAACTCAATTCAATCAAGAAATAGAGCATGGTTAAAAGCAGTACTTAATATCACTGATGAGCATTGT
Source organism: Solanum sitiens (assembly GCA_016801875.1). Classification (NCBI taxonomy): domain Eukaryota; kingdom Viridiplantae; phylum Streptophyta; class Magnoliopsida; order Solanales; family Solanaceae; genus Solanum; species Solanum sitiens. The sequence continues at coordinate 151,780 of JABWTJ010000344.1, forward strand.
GCGTGATTTTACCTAGTATACGTGCTTGGTGAGGGCATTGAGCAACAACCTTTCGACTGTCCAAGCGGTGAAACAGTGTATGACAAAGAGTACAGTGAGAGCTTGCATCGGTAAAGCAGCATATGATAGAGAGTACACTAACGACGGTGGTGTGATGATAATTGCATATAACATTGATCATGTACAAGTGAAGTGAAAAAGGGTTTTATAATAAGTCAAAATTTCTAGATTATAATAAAAATAACGAAGTTTTATTGAAACCTGAGAAAAAGAAAATTCAATTTATTGGTCTAAAGTGAGAGAATGGTTAAGATTGTTATTAATGTATGACTTTGGTCTTTTTTATTTTATTTTTTCCAGTAAATTATAAATATTGTCATTTTTTTAAGTACAAGTTTGATGAGTAGGCCCAATTACTAAGAAAGGATTGAACATATGAAGACTTCAAAAAAGCTACTTCCTTGTCTCATATTAGATGGACATTTTTTTTGCACGATGATTAAGGAATCATTAATAGATTAATTAATTTTATTATTTTGTCCCTTATTCTTTTTAATTAGTCTTTGAAAATAAATTGGATTTTTAAAAAAAATTTATACATCCAAAGGTCATATTAATTATAAGGGTAAAATGAGAAAAAAATAATTAATTTTATCCTAATTTAGTAAGTGATCAAGTAATATGTGAAAAATATTTTAGTAAGATGTTCATCTAATATGGAATGACGAAAGTTGTAATAAGTTATTTCAAGTTTGGAGCCTTTTGGATTGGGCTCCCATTCTGGGAGGTGGTTCGTTTCTCTAGTTTGTGTGTATTTGTTTGTTCAATGATATATTTACAATTAATTTTTTAAAAAAAGGACCAAAGCTCACCCATTAATGACTATTTCAATTAAAAATTAATATTCTTTAATTATTTATAATTTAAATTTCTAAAATTTTGTGGCTCTGACATGTGGCATTTTTTCTTCTCCTATCATATATATATATATATATATATATATATATATATATATATATATATATATATATATATATATATATATATATATATATATATATATATATATATATATATATATATATATATATATATATAGATAGATAGATAGATATCGATATAGATTTTTTTTCTATTGTCCTTTTTTTTCTTATTATTAATATTAATATTATTTAAATTAAAAGTTAGTTAACTTCCCAAAAAAAAAGGAATCACACACATGTTATATCACCATATTTAAAATTATTTTTTAAAAATATAATAGTAATTTATTATTAATCATTTTATATTTAATTAATTTTAATTATTTTAAAAGTTTCTTTTTTTGTGGTGTTGACATGTGGCGCTTTTCACTTCTCCTATTATATATATATATATATATATATATATATATATACTAATTTACGTATCCGCGCATTACGCGGATATTTTAAAAGTATATGTATAATCATATATAATATTGTAATATAATATATACCATTAATGCTAACAAAATTTCCCCCCTAATATCTGTGCAATGATGATACATTCTTCAAAAACACTAAACATTATTCTAACAACTTCTCCTTCCTCTGGTGTAATGAATACCAAAAGAATATATGGTGTTGTTGAACTAATAATTGTGCTAATAATTAAAATTTGAATTTATAGATTAATATAAAACTAACTATTTAGTACATTGACTCTACTTTTAGCTAAAATTTAAATATAATTTACAAAGTATGTTGCGATCTCTTTAGCACAATCAACTCTCGTTCAATCCTCTAAATTCATTTAATAAAATAATTGCATAAATAAGAATGTATAAAATAATGAATTTTGGTGATCAATTTTAAAAAATTAGTATAAGTAAATTAATTAATATAACCACTTAAAATATGTATTAAATTAAATATAAATTATTTTTAGTGCAAAGAAAAAACTGAAAGATGAAAAAACGAATCAACTTCTATTCCTTTAATTTACTATAAATATCTTCTTTTATTTTATGGGGTTTTTAAATTTATTTTTATTCTTATTCTTTAGTAAATATGAATATCTTAACAAATTATAAAACTTTAATCTAATTTTATATAAATAATTAATATATTGTTTTTAATATTTAATTAGATAAAGTTAATAAATTATAATTAGTAAGATTAGTTTCAAATCATATCTTTTCAAAGAAAAGGAAAATAAAATTGTTTCTTTAAAAAATATTTTAAAAGATACGATATGTTGTTTTTTAATTATGAATTTCATAGTTGTGATATTTAATAATTTATTTTAAAAAAATACTAATGCAGCCATATGCACTAACCCATAAAAATAATATTTATTACTAAAAATAAAACTAATCCTAGAAGATTCTTTATTTAAGAATATATATTTATAAAAAATAATTTTTACAAAAATTTATATTTTGCAAAAAATTTTTAACACATGCATATAATTGCAGTTAATTATTTTAAAATTGATAGATCAATTTTAAATAAGTTAATGGAATGAACTTTAAATTTATATGAATATTTTGATCTTTAAATTTTGAGTTATGTAAAGAGATTTTAGTGAATTCCTAAAAAATAAATAAATTGATTAAGAATTTTCTACTTCCCCTTTGGAATTTCATAATTCAAATAATTTTAATTTATAAATTACAATTTAACAAAAAAAAAGTAATATGATTAAAACTGTTAATTATAATTTAACAAAAAATAATGCAATAAAAACAAAACAAAGAGTTAGCATAAACTCCTATTTAAAAATTCACTTTTCCTATTTTTCCTCTCCATTCACACTTTACTAATAATTAAATTATAAATTATTTTTTTAGATGAATTGATTTCAAAATTTAAAAAATAGTATAAGTGAAACATAAAAAATAAAAATTGAATGATAAGCATTATTCATAACACACAATAATCATATGAATTACTAAATTGGAAATTAAAATGTTACCACAGTTAATAGGAATCTTTTTTATTTTTTTATTTTTAGTTTAACAAAAAAGATGAGTAACTTTTCATAATTATTTTTAAAATGTTTTAGAAAGGGCAAATTACAATGGTGTGAGAATTCCAACTAATCATTTAAAAGTAAATGCATGCATGTAAGTTTTTATTTTTTCATTAAATAGTTGAAAATGTTTACAGTTTAATTCAAATAAAAAATAGCTATATCTAAGCTAATAAACTATACATAATTTATTTATTTATAAATTTATTCTCGAATTGGAATCCAACTTTTGCTTTAAATTTTAAGTTTAATGGGGAAAAATTGCATTTAACTATTTATAAAAATATTTATTGTTTAAAATACAAAACTTTCAAGGGTTGCACTACAAATGTCAATTGTTTGTTGATTATTTGGTAGCAATATTTTTGGTTAGAAGTTTTTTTTTATATATAAAATCTTAAAACAATTAACAATAATTTAAAATTTAAGTAAATGTATTTAAATGAATTTTAGAAATGTAATTCTATCTCAGATATAGACATATTTTGTGAAATTAAACAACGTGTGTAACTTCCTTTTGAAACTGAAAAGATTGTGTGATAATTATAATAATTATAATAATACTTATTATTAATATTAATATTATAATAATAATAATAATAACAAAATGAAAAAAGAAAATTAGTAACTCAAACTAATAATTAATTTATCTTTAATGAATTAAGTGATAATTTATGCTAAGAAGATTCTTCAATGCAATTGCTTATGTGTACATTATAACTATATTTAAAGTGTTTTTGTAAAACTCTTATTCTAAGAGATGAAAGAGTTTTTCATTCATATAATTGTAATATATATACACTATTTGATACTAAGTTGCAATTCCTTCAAATAAAGATCCTCTTGTTTATGATGAGTATTTTCTACATTCAAATTTTTATTATAAAAATAGTGTAAAGAAATAAACTCATCGAAAAAAGAAAATATTTTTAATTTGTTACCTGAAAGCCATGAAGTATAATGAGAATTTCTCACTATGATTTTCTTTAAAATATAAAAATATAATAAATATAATAAAGAACGTAAATACAGTGTTGTATTTATAGCGAGAGAAAACAAAGAACAAAAACATAAAAACTCCAAAACTGTAAATAAAAGTTATCATCAATTTTGAATTCAAAAAAACCTCAACGATTTAAAATAAAGTCAAAATTTTACCAAGTTTGTTTTATTTTTATCTTAGACCCACGTTTTTTTCCCTTTAAATTGAATTTTCCCCTAATTTTCTAGAATTGTTTGGTTTTAAATTCATTTAAAAATAGTTATTTATTATTTAATACAATTAAAAGTCCTATTTTTTTTAGAACTGTTTGATATAAACTCATTTAATAAATAATTATTTATTATTTAATATCATTAAAAGTCCTATTTTTTTTAGAACGGTTTAGATTTAAACTCATTTAAAAATAGTTATTAATTTGGAGTCCTGAATATAGTATTACATCGGTTGGTTATGTTAACGTGATTTTCAAAATTAATTTTATACATTTAATAATAATTTTATTATTATTATTATTATTATTATTATTATTATTATTCTTACATATCTGATTTGTTATAATTAATGAGGTTTTGGAAAATTTATTACTATTATTATTTTTTTATTAAATAGATACTTTTGTTAATCAATATTTAATTATATTATTTAATTACTTTTTTAAAAAAAATCAAAATTCAAGAATAAAAATACTCTTTTACACGTTATTTTTAAAAGAAAAAAACAATTAATTTTTATTAAGTAAAAGACTCTTAACTTAAATTTTAAAATAGTAATATCTTTTCTTTATTAAAAAGACAAATTAATTATATTTAATTATTGGAATTTTATATATATATATATATATATATATATATATATATATATATATATATATATATATATATATAACTAATTAATTTCTCAATTAAAAATTTGAATAATTCTAGAATTAAAAATTAAAAAATGTGATAAGTTCCCATAAAAAAAAAGGAAGCACACACCCTACTTTATAGAAATGTTTTAAAATTATTTTCTTTATCTTTTAAAATTTCTAGCAACGTGTAATAGTGGATAAACTTTGTTATCATTTTCTCTAAAACTTTTTACTTGTTATTAATTTTAAAATCAAATATTAAAGAATTTAAAATCAGTTATCTCTTCATTTCTGACATGTTCTATTTTTCTTTAAAAACCCTCATATTCTTTTTTAGATTTATTTTTTAAATAATAAAATTTCAAGATCAATTATGGCGCTGATATGTATGTTGTTTTTTCTCTTAGATGTAATAATTGAATAGTTTAATTCGTATAAAATTAATTTTTAAAATTGTAAGTACTTTAGAAAATTATAATTAGCTTTAAAATTATTTGTGAGCTAATAATTTTATTTTATATTTGTTAATATTGATTTTTAATTATAATAATTTAAATTATGGAGTTTTTAAAAGGAAGAAGAAAATTCTTAATAAGTTTTTTAAAAAAATCAACCGTTTTCTTTATCATTTTCTAAAATTTTGTTATTTAAAAGTTTTTTTTTGTGTGTTGTATTGGAGTTATTTTTCTAAAAAAAAATTATTTAAATATATAAAAGTTTTTTTTGTGTTGCTACACAACCGTTTCGATTGTTTTTCGTTTATAATTTTTAATTTATTATTTTTCTAATTTTTTTTATTTAAAACCCTTTTTTTTTTAAAATTGTGATGGTCAATAATAATTTATTTAGATTAAAAATAAAATTAAAAAATATAAATCATTTAGTTGGATAATCACCTTTTTTTGTAATTTCGATTTATATACTATTTATTTTATTTTCAATGAAAACTTTTACAATATTTTTAGAAATTGAAAACTTTTATATATATTGAATTTAAAAATAATCTTCTTATTTTAAATTTGTATAACACACTTTATTGTTTAGTTATTAAGAAAAAAGAATGACACATTTATCATTTGAAAAATATTTAATTGTACTATCAATATCAATATTTTGTATATGTTGGATCTCAATTAATTACAAAAAATAAATAAATCATAAAACTGTACTTATTTGTTTAAAACTCTTATTGGGTATATTGATTTGTAAAGTCTTTACATATTTTTAGAATTTCATGTCTAGTTAATATACATAATACATAACATAAATTAGAATGGAGTAAATAACAATTATAACCTTATTTTCTAATACAATATACATGAAAAACATTACAAAATCAAGAAAATTAACCATGCATTTGAATGGTTTTCAAATAGCTGAATTAGATACAATCAACTCAAAAATATAAGACTGTTAAAGATTATATGTTCCTTTGTTAAATATAAGAACCCTATATGAAAAAAAGAAGAAAAGAAACATGACATATTTATTAATCGTGTATTTTAAAATATTAAAAATTAAATGAATAAAAATTATTGTGCACATGCATACATTTTTCCTTACGCTATTATTGTGTTGTTGTTCTTACTTTAATATATGCATCAAAAGTGTTAGAAAAAAATACACTAAAATTGTTATTTCATTTGATTGATCATATTTATTTTGCGATTTTATTAAATCAATCGATTTACAACGTTTAATAATTATTTGAAATAAGTACAAAACGTAAAAACTTACAACTTACAATAAAGATATTAATGTTTTTAAAAAAAAAATTAAGTTATGAAACAAAACTAATGTGAAAAGTGCAAATTCTCATAAAATTATGACTATGATTTTCATTAACTAACTCAACAAAAGATGAAACCATGTTGTTAATTTCAAATTATGACACCTTTTTCAACATATCAAACACATTTTTATATAACTTAAGATGTAAATTTAAAATTTAAATTATATAATGTCAGAAATTTAAAAATTTCATACAATTTTAAAAATTAAGTTTAAATTAGAGTTATTCAATTTTTACTTGCACAATGATAATTACAAAAGTAAACATAATTTTCCATTGAGTACATATATGACAGTGTTTCACGGTTAGATTTCAATTCCAATTTTTTATTTGACAAATTTACTCTCAGTTTAGGAAATAAGTAATGTGACCATAATTGATATTCTATTAAGTGATATATAGAATATATATATATATATATATATATATATATATATATATATATATATATAATTTTATTTTTATTTTTTTTCTATTGTCTTTTTTTTTCTTATTATTAATATTAATATTATTTAAATTAAAAATGAGTTAACTTCCCCCAAAAAAAATAATCACATACACGTTACATCATCATATTTAAAATTATTTTAAAACAATAAAATAGTAATTTATTATTAATCATTTTATATTTAATTAATTTTAATTATTTTAAAAGTCTCTTTTTAGTGGTGCTGACATGTGGCGTTTTTTATCTCGCCTATTATATATATATATATAGATTTTTTCTTCTTATTATTAAAATTAATATTATTTAAATTAAAAATGAGTTAACTTTCTAAAAAAAAAAGGAATCACATACACGTTACATCACCATATTTAAAATTATTTTAAAAAAATATAATAGTAATTTATTATTAATCATTTTACAGTTAATTAATTTAATTATTTTAAAGTTTTTTTTTTTGTGCTGACATGTGGCGCTTTTCACCTCGCCTATTATATATATATAGTTTTTTTTTCTTGTTTTTTTTATTTTTATATTAGAGTTGATTAAACATAAGTACCATATAATTTTCTAAATTTAAAGGTGTACTTCAGAAATCAAAACATAGACAATTCAAATAAGTTACACTGTTACCTTACTGTGTTATCCGATAAAGCAACAACATTTTTACACATTGATACTACTATTATCTTGTTTTACCACAAATTCACTTGGTTTATTCCTTTTTCCCATTAATTTTTGTAACCCACTGGAAAAAATAGGATCTAGACTTTAAGCATTAAGAATTTTTTTTAAAAGAATTTAAATGAGAAACACAAAATAATATTAGCAATAATTATTGGATAGATGCAAATCATGTAGAAAATTTAACAAATATGGAAAATAAGAAAGACAATGGAATGCTTATAAATATCACTAACTATTATTATGAATATTAACCATTCAGATAGTATTAAGGGGTTGTTTGGTTAGTGTATAAGAGTGTCTTTTATTCATGAATAAAAAGTGTTATTAGTTTTACCATGTTTGGTATAAATTTTTTATTAAGTTGAAAAGTCAACCTAGCTTATATAATGTTTGGTAGGTAGAGTTTAAATGTTGTATAAAAGTTATTAATGTATTAATTTTATATGGTGTTTGATTGTGTTTTTTGTAATCTTACATAAATAATACTTACATAACTTATGAGGGAATTCATGTATAAGTTATGCGGGGTAGAAGGTGGAATAAGTTATGCGGGTATTATTATACATGTATTAAAATAATATATTCCACATTTACCCCTATTAATTTATTTTTAAATCAATTTTTATTGAAAACTTTAACCCTTTTTTCCCCCTCCGTTGAGAACTTTACCTAACTTACTTCTTTTTTTAAAACAAAAAAATATATTCTTAATACACAAACATCTTTTTTCTAAGCCGCAAAAGCTCGTGCAAAATTAATCGCCGCTAGCAATTTAGCCTTTTTTACCGTCTATCCATGGCTAATTTGTATCAAATCAAGAGCAAAATATTTATTTTTTTAAGAAAATTTTATAATTTGTTTTTGTTTCTTCTTTATTGAACAAATTTTTTTTATTTTGTTTTCTTTTGAATTCCAAATGCAAATATTATATTAATATTATAAATTGAATCGATATATTTTGTCTGCGCATATGTTTTATATATATATATATATATATATATATATATATATATATATATATATATATATATATACTATTATTAAATATATTCTACATATTTAATTAACATGTATTGTTTAGAACATAAATTTATATGTGATTCATATATTTGGTATATTAAAAATATATAAACAATATATACAATATATTGATAAAATATTTACCTAATTAAATATGATACCATAATATACTTGAAATATATTAATAATATTTTATTTTATTAGTTATAAACATTAAAAAGAATAACAAAAAGAAAAAAAATAAAAGTCTAGTATAGAGGGAGATTTTTTTTTTCTTTACTTTTTATTCAAAATGAGGTAAAATTATACTTTTTGTTTATATATTAATTTACAACAAATAATATTCAGTAGTTAATAATTCATGTATTATAATATATATATATATATATATATAACTAAATAATACCTACATAACTGAACTCTTCATATCTAATACCTGCATAACTAAACCCTACATAATTAAACCCTACATAACTAATACCTGCATAATTAAACCCTGCATAACTAATACCTGCATAACTCTAACCAGTAACCAAACAGCCCCTAATAAGAATTGAGTGATTAATATTGAAACACCAAAAAATAAATTGATGACAAATTTAAACAATAAAAATAGAATTGTGTATTTAAATGTATTAAATAAGGTCGATTGAATTTTAGTAGCTACATTGATTGACTAGATTGATGATGTCACAACAATATACATATACTCTTATAATATCATTTACGAATAAGAAACCTTAATAATATATACTTATTTAGTATTGAGTGTTGAAACTTTCCACCATCTTAAACCTTAATACAAGGGGAAGTTCAAGTGTGATGGTCCTAAATACTGGGGCCTCACAATACAATAATTGTGAATTTGGTAATTTTGTGTCTCTTCGACTCTATTAAATATGATTTAAAAAATACAAAATCCATATATATATATATATATATATATATATATATATATATATATATATATATATATAACCAAAGTAGTTATCAACTTTTTAGCATAAATGTTTTAGAACTTTAAACAAAACTACTCAAAATCATTCTAACAATAAGTACTATATTTACAATAACACCTAAAATAATATATTGAAAACACATGATTAATATCGACCAAATAGAGAATGTTTATAATAGACTCTCAGCTCAAAAAAAATTGCATATCTTTTAGTGAGATTATTGTGAATACATTTCAAAAAAAGAAAATTCCTAAAAAGAATTATAACATTTTGTTTAATATTAAAAAAATGGTTACCACAATAAAAAGGGCCCTTTAGTACAATCCCCAAGTCCCAATAGCGTATAAATCGATCGTACGGACTTGGGTCGTACTCAAGAACCATTTGTCATGATCTAAAAATGGACATGATAACACTTGTCATATCCCACCAAAACAAGTCAGCATAAAACTCAACCATTACAATAAAATGCGGAAATTTCATAATCAACTCAAAAATACCCCAAAATCTGATTGTCACGTGTACAAGCCTCTAAAGTATTACAATTGATTAAAAAAACACAAGTCTCAAATAACCTTGTTTCTAGAATAAAACAAGATCATAACAACAATAACAATAACAATAACCCTGTTTCTAGAATAGAACAAGGTCATGATTAAGGAGAAAAAAGGTCCGCTGAAATGACAAGCATCTACCTCACAAACCTCCACAAGAAGCCTCAGACAAAGAGAAGAGAAAATATCACAAAGGTCCATGCTAGTAACCTACAAAAAAAATATATAGTAGCAAGGGATGAGTACCAAACCACACGGTACTCAGCAAATAAACCTCTAAACATGAACTAAGGGGATAGAATATGGGTACTCCTTATACCCCAACCAAACTTCCACAACTACAACCTGCATAAAATCTCCAACCTAACAGTTCATATTTTACAAGTACATATCTCAACAACAACATTCTAACAATTACATTTTCTCAACAACAAACTCAATATTCATCAATTACAACAGCCATTACTACAACGTGCGTAAAACAAGCTCAACCTAACATTTCACAGTTTACAAAGCACATAGCTCAACAACAACACTCTAACAATTTCATATCCTCGACAACAACCCTCTAACCGTTTCATATCCTCAACAACAACACTCTAAAAATTGCATATATTCAACAACATGTTCAATATTCATCAGTCATAAGTGTTAACTTATTAATGTTATGTAAATTTTGATAATGACACTTAACACTCTACTCACAATTCTCGCAGGATGGAGATCCAATAAGGAAAGGATCTAAGCAAAACAACACCAATATGGAAAGGAAATATTCTGAATGGAGATCAACTAAGGAAAGGATCCAAGCAAAACAACACCAACATGGAAAGAAAATATTCTGATCCTTATAATTACTTCTTAAAGACACTGATATAAAAAAGGAAGTGATCTGTGCAGACAACACCAAGATGGAAACAAATATATGATTGGATTAATCGAAAGGAAAACATCAATCTAAGGAATTAGAATCATTGTACATAATATTTGTTTCAAGCTATCATATATGGCAGAGATGCAAATTAAGTCAAAGATCTAAAATATGCTGACTAGACAAAGGAAAGAAATCAAGCCAACCAAGTTAAGCAAGATCGAGAAGCAAATTACGCCAAGGACTTAAGATCTACTGATCAAACAAGAATCAAGCCAGCAATATAAAAAAGGATAGATAAGCGATTTACCATGCACATATCTGATATGGACATGGATCAGCAAATCCCCTCAATCAAGGAATATGTCAATTATTCTTGATTGAGATAAAAATCTCTTGGGTTATTCCTTAACAAGAGCAGTCCTCAAATACTATATAATCCTCGCCTATCCTTAGTTGTGAAGCACGCACTTCACTTGAACTTATATTGTAATCTTCTTTTATTTTTCATAAAACTCTGTACACAATTGTAAAGAAAAGAGAAAGAAAGATTTGAGTGTAGGTTATACAGGTAGAGGTTGTGTCAAAAAAGAAGGTCTGATTTGCGCATCATACGTTCTCTTAATCATAACATTCTGTAACACCCAAGTTCTCAACAAGCTCTTAAGGGAACCATTGTAACCCAAGGGACTAGGCACCACATCGGTGATCTGAACCAGTATAAAAATACTCTATGTTATTTACTTACTGCAGATTATCATTACTGTTTCTCTATTTTACTAACGTGCAGGTGAGTTGACTGACCAGAGTAGGAAGTCGACTGAAGGGAATTTTAATTCACCTTCCATCTTGACTTTCAATTGGTATCAGAGCAGGTCTCACAGATTCAGTGTTTAACCACACGTGAGCAAAGATCAAACGACACACTATCTAATTTCTGGCGCGTTACTTCAAGACGGACACTCTTCACACCGACCACCATATTTTAATGGACAACATTACTCTCACTGAAAAGACAGATTTAAAATCTTTGTCTCTTCAAATGATCATCAAGCATGGATAGCAATCAAGAAGGGCTCGAAACCTATTCCAGGATTGACTGAAAAAGATGTCACAAAAAAATCTTTTGATCCTGAATCATTCGATATTACTAAGGAACAACTAGAGGTAATTCAAACTAATGCTAGAGATATAAGTTTGTTGTATTGTGCAGTAAGCGGAGCAGAGTATGACAAAATGTCAACTTGCGAAACTGCAAATGAGGTGTGGGACAAACTAGAGGTAACCTATGAAGGAACCACTAAAGTAAAGGAAGCTTGAATCAGCTCACTCGTGAATGAATACGAGTTGTTCAAAATGGCCGATGATGAAAATGTTGAATCCATGTTTTCAAGATTCAATAAAATTATTTGTGAACTAAAATCTCTTGGAATGGTATACTCAAACTCGTTACAAGTCAGTAAGCTTATCTGAAGCCTTCGCAAAGCTTGGGAAACTAAGGCGGCCATTCTTGAAGATGGAGATCTGGAGAACATGACATATGATGAGCTCCGAGGTAATTTAATGTCTTATGAGCAGAATCACATTAACAGGTACAATAAGGATGAAAAGAAGAAGACTGTTGCATTTAGATAAAGTCGATGAATATCAAAGCGAAGGAATGACTCTCATAAATAGAGGAGTCAAAAAAATGCTTAGACAAAGAAGACAGAGACCTCAACAGGAATTCAAAAACAATATCAAAAGAAATGATGATCGATGCTATTATTGTGGAAAACAAGGACATATGAAACAAAACTGCCCAGAACGAAGAAGGAGAAATAATCGAAGAAATGACGAAGCCTGAAATTAAAGAGAAATATCTGAAGATGATCATGATGAAACCGCCAACATATGGTTCATGGCACTAGGTGAAACAAGTGCGGTAAGATCTTTTAACTGTTCTAACTATAATGAATTACAGGAATCTTTGGACATGGTTATCGATGAATTACAAAAATTAATCGACGCATACAATAAGATTGCTCAAGAAAAGAAAGACTGGCAGATTCTTCTCGAAGCAAGTCAAATTGAAGTCGACTTGCTAGTACAAGAATTGGAAAAAGTAAAACTGCAGCTGAACAATATCAGAAAATCTCTTAGTCATAACTCTGTCAGATATAACAGAACTACTTTCAATGGGAGAAGATCTTCTAGTCAAAGTTCTGAAAGATCCAACAGATCTTTATCTAATTTTTCTTATCATACTGTTGAATATGGTATTAATTTCTCCTGTTATACTTGTGGTGACATTGATCATAAATCTTTGAACTGTAGGAAATTTTCTTTTGGAAAATGAATTTGGAGACCAAAAGTTGTTAATTCTAACCCTCAAGGACCCAAAAATACTTGGGTACCAAAAAGAAATTAATCTACTTGTTTTGCAGGAGTATACCAGAAAAACCTACAAGAAAGGAGTGTGGGTAATTGACAGTGAATGCTACAGACACATGTGTGAAAAGAGAGAAAATTTTGAACTATTAAAAACATTGCTTGAGAATTTGTAATATTTGGAAATAATGCAAAATGAGAAGTAATTGAAGTTGGAACTATCATCATCATGTGATCCAGTAGAATCTCAAGCTATCCTTGGATATGGCTTGGACATACAAAGAAGCAGATTACATCAGCAAAATGGAGTGGCAGAAAAGAAAAATTGATTATTACATCAAGAACAATGTTACTCGATCATAGTCTTCGTGATCATTCTTCGGCAGAAGCAGTAAGTACTGTCACACCTCTTCCATTTTTTATTTTTTACAATTGTTTGAGGATATGACGGGGGGTTTTTTTTAAAGAAAAAAATAGTAAAAAGAAAATAATTTTAATTTTTAGAGTCGCCACTTGGAATTCAGTTTTTTAGGTGTTCCAAGTCACCAGACAGTTCCTAGTAAAATAAAAAAAAACTTTTTCTTTCTTTTTTACGAAAACAAAGACTGGGTAAGAAATTCTATTGACCGGAGGGAAGGTTTGAGGCACCCCCGAGTTCCGTGATTCTAGCATGGTCGCTTTATTAACTTATATTTGGCTAAAAATAATTTTTTGGATAAAAAGGAGAAAATTTGTATTAATTACTATTTTTTTTAAAAAAAATTGATTGGCCTAGGAGCGTAACCGCACACAAGACCCTTTTTTTAAAAAAAGAATACACACCAAGGATCGTAACCGAACACATGATGGTATTTAAAGTTATATTGTTTTTAAAAAAGAACGATAATTAATTACTCAAAAGTTTCTTTAAAATAATGATAAAAATGAATAAAAAGAAAATGATGCAACATATAGACAAGAAAATGATTAGTATTTTTTTTTCTTTTTTTTTTGTTAGTATTTATATTTATTGTTTTACCAAAAGAAAATAAATAAACAATTAAGTTTTACTACTAGACAATGACAACAAAAGAAGAAAAAAAAATCTTTTACAAAATTATAATTAAACACTCTTTTAAACTAATGATATACTAGTTTTAATATTGTTTTTTGTTATATTGATAAAATTTAAGAAATAACCAATTTGGTAAAAAAAATATTTTATATAAAATGACTACCTTGAATTATTTGAAAGAAGATTGCAAAATAGCAAATTTTATCTAATTGTTAGATTATTAAGTCAAATTAGTCAAATTTATATTTTTACTTTAATAGTCAATTCAAATATTTATTTAAGAGAATTTTATTTTTATTTTTTTTGAAAAAAAAGAAGACCATATTTACATATTTTTTTTCTTTATTTTTTTTTGTTTTTGCAGAAATAACCAGATTTACATTTTTCTTTTGTTGCAAAAATGATCAGATTAAACCCTTTTGTAAAAATGACCAGTTTTTACATTTTTTATTTTTATTTTTTAATTTCGTTTTTTCAAAAAAAAAGTTACCAAAACCTAAAAATTGCGATTGTTATATTTTATTTTATTTTTTTATTATTTTTTTGCAAAAAAAAAATACAAAAGCCTACTTACTAAAACTAAAATTTAAACTAAACATGATTAATAATATATATTTACATCATAGTAAACACAATCATATGAATCAATATAGACTAAACTAATAAAAAATATACAAACTAAATAACACAAGGATAAACATAATCACACGAGAATCATAATAAAGTTAACAAAAAAATCAACAATTTTTCAAAACATAAAAAGAACATAAACATTAATTCAAGATTACATTGTGAAATGTAAAAAAGAAATACCTAGAGTTGATGACAAGCAAATAATAGAAGCAAGTTCAATTGAATTCCCAAGACAACCCAAGAGAAATATCTTCATTTTTTTTTAAGTTTTTTTTTTCTTCTTGTAATTTTCTTTCTACATTTTTTTTTCTGTCCTCCAAATGGAAAAAAGAAGGGGGTTTAAATAGGTGTTCAACATTAAACCCCCAACTCTTCTTGAAAACTTAAGAGCCAATGCATGCATTGGACTCTTTTTTTCCCAAGGTGCCACCCAAGATGGCCAATAGAATTTTTTTTTTTTCTTTTTTTTTTTAAAAATCAGATTAATTGAATGATTCTTTTGCCCTTTTAGATGACCCATTTACTTTATTCATTATTTGAATAACAGTTATGTGGGTCATCAGAAAATAATAGGCCCAAATGTCATTTAGATGACCCATTTCTTTTATTCATTGATTTGAACAATAGCTAATGGGCCGTCTGAAAAATTCTAAAATAGGCCCAAAATGTCATTTAGATGACCCATTTCTTTTATTCATTGTTTGAATAATAGCTAATGGGTCATCTGAAAAATTCTAAAATAGGCCCAAATGTTGACCAATTTCATCATGACCCAAACAAATTGACCCACTAACACAAAATCTAAACATCTAAACAATTTTGAAGATCAAACACAACAAAATAACGCAGAAAAAATAAATAAATAAACATACAACGAAAAATAAAAATAAAAAAATAAAAAAATAATAATAATACTTCATGCAACAACATCAACATGATAAACTTAAAGAACATTAATAACACCAAATTCGATATCAAACGACTTATATGGTCAAACGAAAAAAAGATAAGGATGGATTTGGATAAAGATTGAGAAGGGGGAAAAGATTGACATAAATTCCGGGTAAATGAAGGTCGCCGGAAAACTTTGCCGGAAAATTTTTTGACGGATTTTGAACTTAAAATCTATATCAAATGATAGCCCTTGAAGAGCTCTGCACATTTATGTAAAGGGTTTGGGATGGGAATAACCGGAACTTTATAAATCTAAGAAAAAAAGTAAAAATTCATATTTGATGTTCCTTAGATCTACGGAGTTTGGCTATAGATATGGATGAAAGGTTTATAGATTTGGGTAGAGGAGGGTGAAAACAAAAGATGGTAAAATTTTAAAGATTTTTCCGGCCAAAAAGGTGGTGGCCACCGGCGGCGGTGGCGGCGGTAGCGGTGGCCGGCCGGCGGCATGGTAGTAAAGGGAAGAAGAAAAATAAAAAATCTAAAAAAAAATGCTATTTTTTTGGAGTTTGTATTTTTGTTTGGGTCCAATAATAGCCCTTGGATCAAAATATCATGAATGGTTGAGATTCAATCTTGACCATTTCTATTGGATCGGGTCAAAATCAATTGTGCTATCAGAATTGATCTAAATCAGCTCAATTTAACAAAATTGGGTCATTTGGGCCAATAAAATAATAAAAACAAATACCCAAAGTACAAATAAAAATAAAATTCCTTACTAATATATTATAGGAGTAAAATAAACACGTCAAAAATTAAGTGTTCACAGCATGCCCCTCTTTGCTTGGAAACATGAAGAGTTTTCAAGCAAATAAAGTGAACGAAGTGGCTAATTTTTGACTGTTTCAAACTCCGATGAAGCCATTTTGGAAAAGATGATCGAACCTTGCTTCAGAGGTTGCCAACATATCCTTGATTAAAAAAAAATCAGATCAGTGTAGTTCGAGAATCTTTGATAGCCGAAACTATCAGAAACGGTGGCCAAAAGATTGCTTCATATTGCTTGTCATCATCTACTGCCTATAGTTACAAAGAAAAGAGTTAGAGAACTATGTCTCTCTACATTATAAATGTTACATGATCCATAATTGATGTATCTTCTTAGGATCTTATCTAGATCTTTCACTTGCTCTGTGCATTATCTTTGAGATCGATCTTCATGCTGTCTTGGCGGCTGGTGGATCATTCTTAAGTGCATGTTTTTAACTTGAGTTGGTTGTTGAAACTCAAAACTCAAGATCACAAAATGAAGAACCCATGCAGAATGTGTTTCCTTTAGAAACGAAGAAAAATAAATGAGAATCTTGAACTAGGAAGTATAACCCTAGAATGAATAGGAGAAGTGAGGCGTGTTGCCCTGAGAGTTCCAAATAAGACGCATTGTCTTTGTGGATTGTCCTAAGATTGGATGTATCGCCAAAATGTGAATAGGGTGTATATAACCTATGAATGTTGGTGTGTATTGCTCCAGATATGCATATGGTGCGTATTGCCCATGAATAGAGAATTGATATGTATTGCATGTGAATAAGGACTGGTGCGCACTACACATAAATTCAGATTGATGCGTATTGCACAAAATTCAGACTAGTGCGTAGTGCACATGAACAAAGGATGGTGCGTATTGCCCATGAATAAAGGATGTGTGCTTGTTGCACGGAATTCAGCTTGGTGCGTATTGCACGAAATTCAGACAGGTACGTATTGCACATAAACAAATGATGGTGCGTATTGTCCATGAATAAAGGATGTGTGCTTGTTGCATGGAATTCAGATTGGTGCGTATTGCACGAAATCCAGACAGGTGCGTATTGCACATGAATAAAGGATGGTGCGTATTGCCCATGAATAAAGGATTTGTGCTTGTTGCACGGAATTCAGATTGGTGCGTATTACACGATATTCAGATAGGTGCGTATTGCACATGAACAAAGGATGGTGCGTATTGCCCAAAGCTCTCGCATTGAGAGGCAAAAATGCGAGTAGCATGAGATGAAACACCAAACATTTGAAAACTTTGGAGATCTTCCTTTTTGTGATGTTTCCTTTTTGACTTGTACTCACATTTTCTTTTTTTTCCTGTGTTGAGCAAATGAAAGAGAAAATTGTTAGTTTAAAGTGGTGGTTGGTTTGTGACCTTGATACTCCAATGATCTGACCATGCTCCCGACCAATTTCTCCAACTCTACTCCAAATCCTTGGTTGAACAACCTTTGAAGCTTCCTTTTTGTCAATTCAGGGGCCTTGGTCTTTTCGGTACTATCAAATATCATGGTGCGACTGACGTTCCAAAAAATGATGACTTAAGAGACTACATCGTGCTTTTCACGAATTTTTAGTAAAGATCTGAGGTGTTTTTAGTCTTTGCTCAATGACATATCAACTCAGATACTCAGCTTTATTTTTGGGAACCCGTAGTAAGCTTTGCACTCTTTACTTTATTTTGTCAAGAGATTATATTCGAAAAATAAAAAAAACAAATATCAAACTTAAGAGTATGAAAGATTGGATCAAGAAGACTATAAACTTAAGGAAGGATATTCCTTTAAAAATGAGAAAGAAAACTTATCTGGAGGCATATGTCGACTTTGATTGAACCATGACATGCACTTGGACTTGCCCCCTGATCCGTTTGAGTTCTTAGTTCTCAAAATCTGAGTCATCGTCAATTGATCTATGTGCCCTTTATGCAGAGGTGTCGAGAAATGGTCATCTTTGCAGATTTCATTCAATGATGTTCTCTCCCTTTATCTTAAGGTGCCCGTAGAATTTTCACCTATAAGATTATTTTTTTTTCGTCTTATGATGCCTATGAAGGTTTTCACCGATAAGACTCTCTCATTTTTTTATTTTTATTTTTACCGATGTTGCCTTTGATGATCAATATCATTTTCAGAGTTGATCAAAACGTTAGTTGCTAGAATAAACAGAATTACAATCTGACATTATTTTATATAAAAAAAAAACTAAAAACAATGCCCTAGTTTTCTATAAATACTGGAAAACTGATTATTATTATTATTATTATTATTTGATAAGATATGACCGAACTCTTAAGGGGTTGCCTACGTATCCTTTCGGAATCAGGTCAAACGTAGTTCAAAATTTTTAATGAGAGATTATTTTTTTTTTGAAGAGGTGCCTTTGTTCTTTCAACCCCAAACTTGTCGCAGAACCTTAGAATGCATTAGATGTAGTATCTTTTGACTGAATCTGCATTAACAATTATGCCCATGATTTTTCCTTCCACATCATTAAGGTGCAGGGCTCCTTTGGACAATACTTCCTTGATAAGATATGAACCTTGCCAATTTGGGGCAACTTTCCCTTGGATTCTTCTTGGTGCGGGAGAATGCACTTTAAGACCAGTTGACCTACTTCAAAGTGTCTTGGGTGCACCTTTTTGTTGTATGCACGAGCCATCCTTTGCTGATAAAGCTGACCAAAACAGACAGCCGTCAATCGTTTCTCGTCTATTAATGTGAGTTGCTCTATTCGGGTTTTGACCCATTCAGTATCATCAATTTCAGCCTCGATAATAATTCGAAGAGATGGAATTTCGTCTTCCGCTAGAATCACCGCCTCAGTTCCATACAGCAGCAAATAAGAAGTTGCACCAATCGAGGTACGCACTGTTGTGCGATATCCTAAAAGTGCAAAAGGCAACTTCTCATGCCATTGTCTAGTGCCTTGAACCATCATTCTGAGAATCTTTTTGATATTCTTGTTGGCTGCCTCCACAGCTCCATTGGCTTTTGGTCGGTATGGAGTAGAATTGTGGTGCACAATTTTGAACTGCTCGCATACCTCCTTCATCAGATTACTATTGAGGTTTGCAGCATTATCTGTGATGATAGCTCTTGGAATACCAAATTGACAAATAATATTTGCATGAACAAAATCCACGACCGCCTTTTTAGTGACTGCTTTGAAAATTATCGCCTCCACCCATTTGGTGAAGTAATCAATTGCAACCAAAATGAATCGATGTCCATTAGAGGCTTTTGGCTCAATTGGTCCGATTACATCCATTCCCCATGCAACAAAGGGCCAAGGAGCAGCCATGGGGTGCAACTCTGAATGAGGTGAATGAATGAGATCACCATGAATCTGACATTGATGATATTTTTTCACAAAGTGAAAGCAATCCCTTTCCATGGTAAGCCAATAATACCCCGCCCGAAGTATCTTTTTTGCAAGGACATATCCGTTCATGTGTGGTCCACATACCCCAGCGTGCACTTCATTCATAATTTTCTCGGCTTCTTCAGCATCCACACATCTGAACAAATTCATATCTGGAGTTCATTTATACAAAACATCCCCGCTAAAAAAGAAATCATTAGCCAGATGTCTAATAGTTCTTTTTTGGCTTCTGTTGGCATGTTCGGGGCATCTCCCTGTCTTCAAAAAATTCTTGATATCTGAGTACCATGGCTCACCATCTGGTTCTGCTCCCACTGTATTACAATAGCCATGTTGGTCCCGAACTTGAATCTCTAATGGGGTGATGTAAGTGTTTCCAGGATAGGGAAGCATTGAGGCCAAAGTAGCCAAGGCATCGGCGAAATCATTATGAAACCTGGGGATGTATCTAAACTCGATGAACCTGAACCTTTTGCTAAGATCTTCCACATTTGTATGTATGGAAGAAGCTTCAGGTCTCGAGTTTTCCATTCGCCTTGAGCTTGTCGGATAAGCAAATCAGAATCTCCCAACACAATTAATTCTTGCACACCCAAATCTATTGCCATATTTAGACCCATGATGCAAGCTTCATACTCAGTCGTGTTATTTGTACAAAAGAAACGAAGTCGAGCTGTTGCAGGGTAATGTTGCCCTGTGGGCGATATTAGAATTGCCCCAATCCCTGTGCCTTTTGCGTTGGTTGCTCCATCAAAGTACAATTGCCAGGATTGATTTCCATTTGAACCTACTTCCTCAATTGAGTTAATCTCTTCATCTGGAAAATATGCATCCAATGGTTCGTAATCGCCATCGACTGGGTTCTCTGCCAAGTGGTCTGCCAAAGCTTGGGCTTTCATTGCAGTGCGAGTGACATATATAATGTCAAATTCAGTGAGCAAAATTTGCCATTTCGCGAGTCTGCCAGTTGGCATTGGCTTCTGAAAGATGTACTTTAAAGGATCCATCCTTGATATGAGGTAAGTTGTGTAGGACAATAAGTAATGCCTTAACTTTTGAGTTACCCAAGTTAGGGCGCAACACGTCCTTTCCAAAAGGGTGTACTTGACCTCATAACTAGTGAATTTCTTGCTCAAGTAGTAGATAGCCTACTCCTTCCTTCCTATGGCATCATGTTGACCGAGAACACACCCAAAGGAATTATTTGTTACTGAAAAATATAGAAAGAGAGGCCTGTCAGGTTCAGGCGGTACCAATATGGGAGGGTTGGACAAATACTCCTTGATTTTTTCAAAAGCTCGTTGACAATCTTCTGTCCATCTGACAGCAGCATCCTTCTTCAGAAGTTTGAAAATGGGCTCACATGTGGTTGTGAGTTGAGCAATAAACCTGCTGATATAGTTCAGCCTCCCAAGTAGACTCATGACTTCGGTCTTATTTTTTGGGGATGGCAAATCTCGAATGGTTTTTATTTTGGAGGGATCCAATTCGATTCCCTTTCTACTGACAATAAGACCCAGAAGTTTTCCAGATGGAACTCCGAATGCACATTTTGCTGGATTAAGCTTGAGGTCATATCTTCGCACTCTTTCCAAGAATTTTCTCAGATCTTGTACATGATCAACTTGTGTTTTAGACTTGATGATTACGTCGTCGACGTATACTTCAATTTCTTTATGCATCATATCATGGAACATGGTTGTCATAGCCCTCATGTAAGTCGCCCCAGCATTTTTAAGACCAAATGGCATGACCCTGTAGCAATAAGTCCCCCATGGAGTGGTGAAAGCAGTTTTATCGGCGTCCTCTTCATCCATCAAGATTTGATGATACCCCGCATAACAGTCCACAAAAGATTGCATCTCATGTTTTGCATAATTATCAACTAGGATGTGGATATTTGGCAATGGAACGTTGTCTTTTGGACTAGCCTTGTTCAAATCCCGATAGTCAACACAAACTCTTGTCTTTCCATCCTTTTTTCGGCACAGGAACAACATTTTCCAACCAAGTAGTGTAACGAATAGCTTGGATCACATTTGCATTCAGTTGTTTCATTATTTATTCCTTGATTTTTTCACTCACGTCCGGTTTGAATTTCCTTCTTTTCTGTTGGACGGGTGGAAAATCAGGATAAAACGGGCAACTTATGAACCACTAAATCAACACTCAAACCTGGCATGTCATCATAAGACCAAGCAAACACATCTTTGTATTCAAACAAAAGTTGTATTATGGCCTCTCTAATTTCCTGATTGATATGAAAACTTATTTTTATTTCCTTAACATCCTCAGAACTTTCCAAATTGATTGTCTCAGTTTCACTAAGATTAGGCTTAGGTTTGTGCTCAAACTGTTCCAGTTCCCTATTAATTTCCCTAAAAGCCTCTTCTTCATCATATTCAACCTCTTGACTTCGTGATTCAAGAATAAAAAACTCTTTGAAATCTGGAAGTGAATTCCGCATGCATGTCATGTTATCAAAGCCGGAATCTACAGAATTGAAAAATAGCGAATAAGAATTAAGGGAGGAAAAAGACAAAATTTACTATGAAATTGGAATTTCATTTCATTGAAATCGAAAAGGGACAGAAGGGTTGACAACAACAAAATACTTCGAACTATTCAGATCACAACCCTGACAATAACAAAATACAAAAGAGTAACAAAACAAACTACCACGACTCCTTCCTTATGGGGAAAAGAGTGGCTTCCCAATTGCTTAGCTCAACACCTGAGCCCACGAGTTGCACATCAGCATGACTTGTACCTTCACCAACTTGGACCATATTTACTTCACAAAACAACTGACTGAGATTCTCAATAACTTCTTCAATGTCTTCAAGAGTGAATGAAGCTTTAAATTCTGGACCCTGAGGTTTGATAAAAGAATGAGAAATATGGGGAATCATTTGTGGCAACGCCCAATCAATCCTTTTGTGGTTCTTAGCCTTATCTCCATTTCTCTTGCTTTGTTTGTATCCGTGGCCAGAGGTGCCTTGGTTTCCTAAGAGAGTAATGGGATCCACGATTCCTTGCGAATATACTCCCAAACCTTTATCGGGTTGATAATCATATTTGAGCATTGTCGTTGCTACCATTGAAGCGGAAGAAGAGAGACATGATTGGATGATAGATTCTCCTTCTTTAAAGCGATCGACTAATACAACCTCAAAAGACTAGTAAACAATGGAATCACATCCTTCTTTTGCCTCAATGTATGGGACGGATGGATCTCTGCAAATAGGTGAATCATCTTCCCTATGAACAATGATTTCCTGATTGTTGTATTCAAACTTGACAACTTGATGTAGAGTTGATGGAACGGCTCGAGCCATGTGGATCCTTGGCCTCCCTAGTAGAAAATTATATGATGTTTCCATATCCATTACTTGGAACACAATCATAAAGCCCACTGGCCCAATTGTCATGTTTAACTTGATTTGACCAATGGTATCCCTCCTTGAGCCGTCATAAGCTCGCATAAATACATTACTGGGGCAAATTCTATCAAGGTAAACTTTCAAGCTTTGCAGCGTAGAAAGAGGACATATGTCTACCCCTGACCCTCCATCTATCATGACCCTCTTTACATAGTAACCTTCACATGTCACTGTAAGATGCAAAGCTTTGTTGTGTCCAGCTCCCTCCTTGGGCAACTCATCATTTGTGAAAGTGATGGCGTTTGACTCAAAGACGCGCTTGGTCATATTCTCCAACTGATTTACTGTGGTCTCTTTTGGCACATGTGCTTCATTCAAAACCTTATTCAACACAAGACGATATTCTTTTGAGTGCAAAAGTAGAGACAACAGTGAAATCTGTGCAGGCGTTTTCTTCAATTGTTCCACGACAGAGTAATCTGAAATCTTAAGCTTTTTTAGAAATTCTATATTTTCTTCCTCAGTAACTGCTTTCTTTAGTGGTACTTGGATATTTTCAGTCATCTTCCCTTTTTTTAATTCTTCTAGAGAATAACGTCTTCCAGAACGTGTCAAACCTCCCGCTTCATCAACTTTTTCGACAATCTCCTTTCCTCGATAAACCACTGCGGTTTTATTATAGTTCCAAGGGACAGCCTCTGAATCAGTTATCGGAAGCTGTTGAACGGGCTTAACAAAGATAGGCTCTTTCAACTTGGTCAAGCAACTTTGGTCCTGTTGTGTTAATGAAAAGCCTTTTGATACATACAACTTTGGCATAGCTGCTCGAACTTCAATCCCCTTTGAAACCCCCGGGATGCACAAGACTTTGGTGTCAAGATTGACACCTTCCACACTCAGAGATGCAACTGGTTCTAAACTCTTCATTGACTTGTCTTCTTCTCCGATCTTCCTAAACAACTTTCCCATTTTGCTGAGAAGTTTGTACTCTTGATCATCACAAACCATACCCACTAAATTGTTTTGAGCTGGAAGTGGGTTATTGGTCACATTGGAAGTGTTTTGATCATCTGTCACAACAACAACTCCATGATATATTAGTTTCTCTATCGCTCCCTTCAAGGTCCAACAATTATAAGTGCTGTGTCTTGGGGCCCCTGAATGGTATTCACATCTTTCGTTGGCTTGGAAACCTGGAGCATTTGGTTTCAGACGATGTGGTGGGATACACTCAATGGCTCCTATTTTTCTTAACTTTTGAAATAAGTTGGAGTACGACTCTCCCAATGGAGTGAATTTCCTTTTCTGTGCTTGATCTTGAGTATAATTATGCATAAGAGGAAAGTTGTAAGGGACCTGATAGGGTGGCCGTTGCGGGCGAAGGTTTCCTTGAGATGGGGCCCGAAAATACGGGCGATTGGGAGGATGCACATATGACTGAGCATTCAAGACTGTGTACGGAGATGGAGATACTGATATTGAGGGGCATAAGGGTAGTAATGCTGAGGATAGCTAGGTTGTCCTTGAACTGATGGGTAAGGACAATTAGACTTTCTCTGAGCTCCCCTTGACCCTGATGCCAGTGAAATAACTTCCTCTTTCCTTTTACGATTTCCAAAACTTGCTGAACCACCTTGAATGGACTGTGTGGTAGCTTTGATTGCTGCCTGGCTCACGATCCTTCCTGTTTTGAGACCACTTTCGACCATTTCCCAATTTTGATTGCTGTGTAAAACGGTCTTCCCATTGCGGCTATGAGGTGGTGGAAGTAGTCAGGATCTTGAGCTTCTATGAAGATGTTAACCAATTCTTGCTCATTTAATGGGGGCTTGACTTGGGCTGCTTGTTTCCTCCATTTGATGAAGCTTTCACTTGGCTTCTTTCTTGTATTGGAGAGTGTATTGCGATCTGGCATAATGTCGACATTGTAATGAAATTGTCTAACAAAATCTTGAGCCATATCATCCCATATGTGCCAGTGGGAGATCTCTTGGTCTATAAACAATTCAGAGGCAACACCAGTCAGGCTCTCACCAAAATAAGCCATGAGTAATTCTTCTTTACCCCCTACACCCCGAAGTTGATTGCAATATCTCTTAAGGTGGGCTATGGGATCACCGTGCCCATCATACTTGTCAAACTTAGGGGTCTTGAACCTAGGTGGCAGGTGGACATTTGGGAACATACACAAGTCTTTGAATGCGACACTTTTGTGCCCTGCTAACCCTTGCATTCTCTTCATGTGTTGCTCGATGCTTTTTATTTTTTTCAACATTTCTTCTTGCTCTGAGCCTAGAGTGGGCCTCTCAACATCAATGGGAAAGCCGAATTGTACACAGTTAGGGCCCCCAAATGCTATCCCAGGAGTATAGTACTGCTCTAGATGAGCGGTGAACTGTCCCTCTTGAGCTTCTCTCTGCGTCACAGTTGGTTGTGGGAGAGTATAGACCGGTGCAGCTGTTGTGACAGTGGGATTATTCCTGAATGACCTGCCTTGAGGGCGGTTTGTTGATGGCTCAGCCCCACAATTATCAAATGGACCATACCCTGGAGGGAAAAAAGGTTCTGATATTGGGACCTGAGAAGATGAAAATCGGATACTAGTGATCTCAGGAAAACCAGGAATAGACGTTGGTGGTTCTTGTCCATTGGCCCAGGCTTGCCACAACTGTGCCATAATATATCTCAATGTCCGATTTTCTTCAACAGTGAGTGTCTCTCTTGTTGTTGAATCAATTGTAGTATCCACTAGATTCACCATAGTTTCAGTATTGGTTGTCATTGACGCTCTTACCTTGGACCTGGTAATGTACGGGTGCTCTGCCAGTTTACCACAAATCAACCACTGAAAGCTAACTAGAGTTGATGTGAAATGAACAAACTTGTTAGGGGTTAGACAATTTTATAAATCAATCACATATTTATTAATCACATAGTAACATGGGTTCAGAAGGCCATTGTTTCATCCCATCTTTGCTTTGATTATTGTCCCTTTTTTTTTGGAAAAAGAAAAAGTTTTGAAAAAAAAAGAAATTCTGATCGGACCCTTTGGAGGTTGCCTACGTATCATGTTACTGCATGAATCAGATCATTACGTAGTTCAAAATTTTAGACAATTCAAAAAGATTAATTTGGAATAGTGATAAATAAAACTCTTTCATTCATTCGCCAAAACTTCAAAAAAACAACAAAATCAAAAGGTTTAAACACAACCCGGATCAACATAATATCCTTGAACACCAAATTTTAAACTGAAACACCAAGTCTTTCAACAAACAAAATAAAATGAACAAAAAAAAAAAACTAAAACTTCTCTTCAATCTTCATCACTTTCTTGGGGCTTTCTTTTTCCTCCTATGGTCTCATACAAATTCAGCAACACCTTCGGCAGATGGGGAACAATGGTCCGTGCTTGCTCAGCCACTTCTTGATCATTCATACGGCGCTGATTTTTAATCACATAGGAGGTTTGCTCTGCCAGTTGATGAACTTGAAGTCTAGCCCTTCCCATGTTTTGATGACAGTCATTTAACCAAGTCTGATGATCACCAAGATTATTCCTCAAGAGGGCCTCTCGCCCTTCTGCCGCTTCAAGTTGATGGCGAAGTGTTGCTCTCTCAATGATCAGTTGTCTTTGCCGCTCTTCGATATCAACATAATGGCTGACTTTTCTCTTACATTCTTCTAACTGATGCATTTAACACGACCTTTCTTTCTCGAATCTTTCCTTATGTCGCTTAAGTTCTCCCTTTTGATAGTGCAGGGCCTCTTCGGATGCCACTAAATCCCTCTTCAATCGAGAGATCTCAAAACTGTGCTCCTTTTTTATCTGTCGTGCCAAGTGGATTCTACTATCCAATTCTTCCTCCAACCGGGCTATCTTCCCTCTGCATGCTTCAATTCTCCTTCCATATCTTGCAACTCTAACTTGTGATTTCTTCTTATTTGGACCTGTACTTCTTGCCGTGCAATGGTTATTTTTGCCTTCTCTAACTCTTTTTTCAAGTGTCTTATAATGTGTTGATCTCGTCTTTTTCTGCTGGATCCTTTGGGAGTTTTACCAAATGACATTGGATCACGAAACCACGATAGGTACCCAGGAATCACCTTTCCTTTATCTTGCTCCACAACCATTTCACTTAGCTCAGAAATTATACTCCTATACCAAATTTTCATAATATCTTCGCTATTAAAAGCAAAACCTGGTGGACTGTCATATGCAAACCTACTCAAATCATCATTGGGTGGGATTTCTTAAACTCTGGCTAGTTGACGCATAACCCGAAGTGAGGAATATGGTTGAACACCTCTAAGACCAATCAACATAAGAAATGAGATACCACTAGACATGCAAATGATATCCTTAGCTGGGAATCAGTAATAATTCCACACTATTTCATCAGATGTGATCACCGAAAGTTTTTCTTCACACGCTATGATTCCTTTTGGAAAATCAATTTTTGCTTCCCTTTCCTTATGGGAGGAAACATAGCTACACCAATCTGGAGTAAACTTAGGCGCACAATCGTGGTGATAAAGATGTTCCAAAAACCATATTTGGAGCAAAATATTACATCCTTCAAAGTACATTTCCCCACTTAAACATTTAGTTAATGCACGAAACATATCTACCAGGATCATAGGAATAATAGTTGGACTTTCCATTGTGGTCAACGCCTTCACCACACCAGCCAAACGAATGTCAATATGCTTGTCCCTTTTGGGGAAAATGAGCCCCAAAAATGCGACCATAAAGGCAAAACATCCATTTGCCTTCCAAGCCTCTTCACCCCCTTGGTTACTCAACTAGTTTCGATAGTTCTTGAATCCATCCCTTTGGCCATATCTCTGGTATAGAAAGTTCAATGAGACCCACCCATTTTTCAAACTCTCTTTCTCTATTTGATTAATCTTGAGGAGTTCCAGGAATTTTTTGGCATCAACATGTTTCGGAATTATGGTCTTTTATTGCGTAGATCATCACCTCAAACAGTAGACCCCTTCCCCATGAAGCCGGCAATTTCTTCCAAAGTTGGTGTCATTTCAAAGTCAGAAAAACGAAATACATTATTTTGGGATCCCAAAAAGGAATCAATGCCTCGATCACATCCCTTCTAGGGTCAATCTCCATAAGATGCACTAGATGCCCCAAGTGTTCTTTCACTCTTTTTTTCTCATGACTTCCCATGTCTGTCCACCATTGCCATAAATCTTTTGGTATAGTATCTACGATCATGAACTCTGGAATTCCTTCGCTTCTAGGCCCTTTTGAACCTTATCCTTTGATCGATGGTGCCATTTGTACCTTTAAATAAAATCCAATAAAGGTTTTTATGACAAACTCTAATAGAGTGAAGAAAGAAAAGTAAAAAAAATTGTTTTTTTAAAAATAAAATAAAATAAAATAAAACACCATTTTTTACAAACACCGAACCCGAGATGGGATGCCTACGTATCTCTTTATAGTGAGAATCAGTTGTGCGTAGTTCATAAAAGAAAAATTTATCTTGGGAAGACTACCCCTTTTATTTTGACCGTTTTATTTTAAATAAAATAAAACTCACAAAGCTATTTGAAGATGGTCAACAATGTCAAGGCCTTCTGAACCAACTATTTTTACATAGCACATAAAATGAATATTTTGGTCTAGCGTGGGTACCTATCTTAGATTTCGCTAGGTCAAATGCACATGATGAAAGAAAAAAAAAAGCATACCAGAGACGTTTTATCTAGGTTTTACATTTATGAAGGTGTCTAGACTGGCTTACTCGAGCGGACAGCTCGAGTCGGGGAGGGTCAGCGTACCGATAGCAGAGCTATTCCGGCTTAACTGGTGGTCCAATCCCGCCTAACATGTGTAACAACCTAGAATCAGGAGCGTAACCGCATACTGATTCATCCGACAGAAGTCCTGTAGAGCGTATCTGCACGCACAGTGTATAAAAAAATTACAGAGACTCAGAGGGTGTGTGAGAGAAAATAATTTATAAACAATATACTATCAAAACAATAAATTATTGAAATAACACAATTAGCATCCAAACATAAAATTTATTCAAATAAACAAAATAGCCAAAAAAAATAGTTAATGTACAAAGCTCGAATTCTAAAAGAAGGTCCACAGCGGAGTCGCCAGATCTGTCACACCTCTTCCGTTTTTTATTTTTTACAATTGTTTGAGGATATGACGGGGTTTTGTTTTTAAAGAAAAAAAAAGTAAAAAGAAAATAAATTTTATTTATAGAGTCGCCACTTGGAATTAAGTTTTTTAGGTGTTCCAAGTCAACAGACAGTTCCTAGTTTAAAATAAAAAAAAACTTTTTTTTTTTACGAAAACAGAGATTAGGTAACGAATTTTATTGACCGGAGGGAAGGTATGAGGCCCCCCCGAGTCTCGTGGTTCTAGTACGATCGCTTTATTAACTTATATTTGGCTAAAAATAATATTTTGGATAAAAAGGAGAAAATTTGTATTAATTACTATATTTTTTAAAAAAAATTGATTGACCTAGGAGCGTAACCGCACACAAGACCCTTTTTTTTAAGAAAAGAATACACACCAAGGATTGTAATCGAACACATGATGGTATTTGAAGTTTTATTTTTTTTTAAAAAAGAACGATAATTAATTACTCAAAATTTTCTTTAAAATAATGATAAAAATGAATAAAAAGAAAATGATGCAACATATAGACAAAAAAATAATTGGTATTTATTTTTTCTTTTTTTTTGTTAGTATTTATATTTATTGTTTTATCAAAAGAAAAAAAATAGACAATTAAGTTTTACTACTAGACAATGACAACAAAAGAAGAAAAAAAAAATCTTTTACAAAATTATAATTAAACACTATTTTAAACTAATGATATACTAGTTTTAATTTTTTATTTTTTTTTGTTATATTGATAAAATTTAAGAAATAACTAATTTTGTAAAAAAAATATTTTATATAAAATGACTACCTTGACTTATTTGAAAGAAGATTGCAAAATAGCAAATTTTATCTAATTGTTAGATTATTAAGTCAAATTAGTCAAATTTGTATTTTCACTTTGATAGTCAATTCAAATATTTATTTAAAAGAATTTTATTTCTTTTTTTTTTGAAAAAAAAAGAAGACCATATTTACATATTTGTTTTCTTTATTTTTTTTTGTTTTTGCAGAAATAACCAGATTTACATTTTTCTTTTGTTGCAAAAATGACCAGATTAAACCCTTTTGTAAAAATGACCAGTTTTTACATTTTTTATTTTTATTTTTTAATTTCGTTTTTTCAAAAAGAAAGTTACCAAAACCTAAAAATTGCTATTGTTATATTTTTTTTTATTTTTTTTGCAAAAACAAATACAAAAGCCTACTTACTAAAGCTAAAATTTAAACTAAACATGATTAATAATATATATGTACATCATAATAAACACAATCATATGAGAATCAATATAGACTAAACTAATAAAAAATATACAAACTAAATAACACAAAGATAAACATAATCACATGAGAATCATAATAAAGTTAACAAAAAAATCAACAATTTTTCAAAACATAAAAAGAACATAAACATTACTTCAAGATTACATTGTGAAATGTAAAAAAGAAATACCTAGAGTTAATGACAAGCAAATAATAGAAGCAAGTTCAATTGAATTCCAAGACAACCCAAGAGAAATATCTTCTTTTTTTTTTAAGAAGAAGAAATTTTTTTAAGTTTTTTTTTTCTTCTTGCAATTTTCTTTCTATATTTTTTTCCTGTCCTTCAAATGGAAAAAAGAAGGGGGTTTAAATAGGTGTTCAATATTAAACCTTCAACTCTTCTTGAAAACTTAAGAGCCAATGCATGCATTGGACTCTTTATTTTCCCAAGGTGCCACCCAAGATGGCCAATAGACTTTTTTTTAAATAAAAAATTAGATTAATTGAATGATTCTTTTGCCCTTTTAGATGACCAATTTACTTTATTCATTATTTGAATAATAGTTATGTAGATCATCAGAAAATAATAGGCTCAAATGTCATTTAGATGACACATTTCTTTTATTCATTGATTGAATAATAGCTAATGGGCCGTCTAAAAAATTCTAAAATAGGCCCAAAATGTCATTTAGATAACCCATTTCTTTTATTCATTGTTTGAATAATAGCTAATGGGTCATCTGAAAAATTCTAAAATAGGCCCAAATGTTGACCCATTTCATCATGACCCAACAAATTGACCCACTAACACAAAATCTAAACATCTAAACAATTTTGAAGATCAAACATAACAAAATAATGCAGAAAAAATAAATAAATAAATAAACATACAACGAAAATAAAAAAATAATAATAATACTTCAAGCAACAACATCAACATGATAAACTTAAAGAACATTAATAACAACAAATCCGACATCAAACGACTTATATGGTCAAACGTAAAAAAGATAAGAATGTATTTGGACAAAGATTGAGAAGGGGGAAAAGATTGACATAAATTCCGGGTAAATGAAGGTTGCCGGAAAACTTTGCCGGAAATTTTTTTGACGGATTTTGAACTTAAAATTTATATCAAATGATAGCCCTTGAAGAGCTCTACACATTTATGTAAAGGGTTTGGGATGGGAATGACCGGAACTTTATAAAACTAAGGAAAAAGTAAAAATTCATATTTGATTTTCCTTAGATCTACGGAGTTTGGCTATAGATATGGATAAAAGGTTTGTAGATTTGGGTAGAGGAGGGTGAAAGGAAAAGATGGTAAAATTTTAAAAAAAATTTCGGCCAAAAAGGTTGTGGTCAACGGCGGCGGTGGCGGCGGTAGCGATGGCCGGCCGGCCAGCGGCATGGTAGTAAAGGAAAGAAGAAAAATAAAAAATCTAAAAAATAAAAAAAAGTGCTAATTTTTTTTGGAGTTTTGTATTTTTGTTTGGGTCCAATAATAGCCCTTGGATCAAAATATCATGAATGATTGAGATTCGATCTTGACCATTTTTATTGGACCGGGTCAAAATCAATTGGGCCATCAGAATTGATCTAAATCAGCCCAATTTAACAAAATTGGGTCATTTGGGCCAATAAAATAATAAAACAAATACCCAAAGTACAACATAAAAATAAAATTCCTTACTAATATATTGTAGAAGTAAAATAAACACGTTAAAAATTAGGTGTTCACAAGTACTGCTTGTCACATTCTTAACATGTGTCTTATCAGGCTTATACTAAAGAAGACTCTCTATGAACTCTGGAGAGGAAAAAAACCTAACATCATCTATTTTCATCTTTTTGGATGCAAATGCTTCGTCCACAATAATGATAAGAACTATCTTGAAAAATTTGATCCAAGAAGTGACAAAGGTATTTTTCTAAGTTATGCACCTATTAGCAGGGCCTTTAAGTCTTTAATAATGGAACTTTAAATGTTGAAGAATCTGTCCATGTTGTATTTGATGACACTAATCCAAGAATGCAGGAAAGTGAAGCAGGTGAGGATGAAATTGATACATCTAAACCAGCAGACGAGGGTTCAAAAGTGTCCACTGAAAATTTCACTGAAGACCCAGCTACTGCAGAAGTAGAGTCGACTAATCCAATCGATGAAGTGAATATTCCCAGCGAATTGAGACACAACGCCAGCTATCCTGAGAACTTCATTCTGGGAAAACCAGATGACAAAATCCATACGAGATCCTCTCTAAAAAACAAGCTTCATCAGCTCTCGTACCTCAAATGAAATCGAAATGAATAAATGACGTAAAGGAAGATGAGTCTTGGACACAAGAACCAAATGGGTATTTCGCAACAAATTCGATGAAATGGATTGGTTATTCAGAATAGACCAGTTAGATAAAGGAATTCTTATCAAGGATAAACAGTTGACGAAAAACTTTATCGAGAAATGATCAGGTCTCCATTATATCTCACTGCTAGTCGACCAGACATCTTGTTTAGCATTTTTATAAATGCGCACGATTACTATCCACTCCAAAGGAATCATCTCTCACAGTTGTGAATTGAATTATTCAATATCTCACTGGAACCTCTGACGTGAGGTAATCCTTTTTCTGGAAGTTTTGATTTAATTGGATATTCAGATACTGACTTTGCAGGTGAAAAAAAAAGAGCACCAGTGGAACATGAGGATATATTTTGTTTCCTTCGAGATTGTCTTTGTATTATTTTTTTGCAGGTCCCTAATTCTGCCTTCTGAAGGACTTATTTGCTTTAAGTTTCTTTTACTTGTTTCTATTTATATTTGGTGTTTGGTTTTTTTATTATGCCAAAGGGAGAGAAAATTCTCCACCACAATTTCTAAGATAGGGGAACCAAGTTCAAAGTCCTATAAGGCAGGGGAAGCCACATATATAGGGGGGCTACACATACTGCAATATCTCAGGGAAGTATCATTGTTTCTCCATACTCCATTTAAAATTGTGAATTAATTATCATTATCAAAAAGGGGGAGATTGTTAGCTTCTTAGTGTTATGTAAATTCTGATAATGACACTTAACACTCTACTTACAATTCTCGCAGGAATGGAGATCCAATAAGGAAAGGATCCAAGCAAAACAACACCAACATGGAAAGGAAATATTCTGAATAGAGATCCAATAAGGAAAGGATCCAAACAAAACAACACCAACATGGAAAGCAAATATTCTGATCTTTACAATTACTTCATAAAGACATTGATATAAAAAGGGAAGTGATCTGTGCAGACAACACCAAGATGAAAACAAATATATGATTGAATTAATAGAAAGAAAAACATCAATCTAAGAAATTAGAATCAATGTACAGAATATTTGTTTCAAGCTATCATATATGACAGAGATGCAAATTAAGTCAAAGATCCAAAATATGCTGACTAGATAAAGGAAAGAAATCAAGCCAACCAAGTTAAGCAAGATCGAGAAGCAAATCACGCCAAGGACTTAAGATCTACTGATCAGACAAGAATCAAGCCAACAATATCAAGAAGGATAAATAAGAGATTTACCATGCACACATCTTATATGGACATAGATCAGCAAATCGCTTCAATCAAGAAATATGTCAATTATCCTTGATTGATATAAAAATCCCTTGGGTTATTTCTTATCAAGATCAGTCCTCAAATACTATATAATTCTCGCCTAGCCTTAGCTGTGAAGCACGCACTTCACTTGAACTTATATTGTAATCTTCTTTTATCTTTCATAAAACTCTGTACACCTTTAAGTGAACAATTGTAAAGAAAAAAGAAAGAAAGATATGAGTGTAGGTTATACAGGTAGAGGTTGTGTTAAAGAAGAAGGTTTGATTTGCACATCAGACGGGCTCTTAATAGTAACATTCTGTAACGCTCAAGTTCTCAACAAGCTCTTAAGGAAACCCTTGTAACCCAAGGGGACTGTACTAGGCACCACATCAATGATCCGAACCAGTATAAAAATACTCTGTGTTATTTACTTACTGCAAGTTATCATTACTGTTTGTCTGTTTTACTAACGTGCAGGTGATTCGACTGACCAGAGTAGGAAGTCGACTGAAGGGAATTTTAATTCACCTTCCCTCTGGACTTTCAATAAGTTCCACAGAAAGACACTCACAAGGTCAGCAACACATAAGATCAAGTTCACCAATAATAAAGAAGTGTAATGCAATGTCAAGCATAGTGATGCATGTCTGACCTAATGCTACATACCCCTTGTCTCTCGGTATGGGACTCATGGGGGATATATCTATCCATACATTCATCGCGGCTGCGATACGACCCTCGATAATAGTAACCATCGTGGAGCGCGATGCATCC
Organism: Solanum sitiens; assembly: GCA_016801875.1. Lineage (NCBI taxonomy): Eukaryota > Viridiplantae > Streptophyta > Magnoliopsida > Solanales > Solanaceae > Solanum > Solanum sitiens. The sequence goes on from JABWTJ010000344.1 coordinate 187,273, forward strand.
CTCCAAATATAATATTCATCGTGGCGTGCGATACATCACTCCAAATATAGTATCCATCACGACGCGCAATACGTATACGTCACTCCAAATATAGTATCCATCGCGACACGCGATGCGTCTCTCAAAATGGTACATCCTCTTTAATTTCTTATTCTTTCTCAATTCACATAACACTTGTCACAACCATGTCTTAGAACAATGCAAATGACATGTTCACACACATAAGGAACAGATGACATGTGTGAACAATGCAAATGACATGTTCACAACCATGTCTTATATCCATTTATATCATATCATTCAGTGGGTGTTTCTTCTATTTTAATTTATATGACTAAATATCTATTATTGAATTTATTTTGTGAGCATATGTTTTATAAATTATATTCAAATTTTATATCTAAATTCTCTTTTTTGTGAAAATAAAAAGAAATTATAATGTGTACTTTGTGGAATCAAAAAAATGCTTCTTTTGTTTATAGGTATGTATTCAAGACTCATCATTTAAGATAATACAACATTTATCAAATTTGATTTTGTTTGATTAATTATTTTTTAATGAAATATTCTTAACTTTTTGTTAAAGTCATCTAAGATTTTCTGTTATCTTTCTAGAGGTTAAAAAGATAAAATTTGAAGATTTAGTGGGAGTTAAATAAATCCAAAATAACTAACTATCAATCACCTTCATTAAAAGAGAAACAAAACACTCCGAACTTTTCAAATACCATCATCTTAAAATTTTAAATATATATATTTTTTTAACAATTTGATAAATAATTATGTCAAAATCTGTCAAATGCAATTACTATAAACACCATGTAATATTTATATATTGCTAATTTGCATATTTTTTAAAGAAAAATTGAACTTATTAATGATAAAAATACTAACAAGTTACAAAATACCTAAATTACAATATCAGTTTATCTCCTACATGAGTTAAATTAAGTTTGTAATTGTAGTTACTTTTTTTCCATATTGAATTGCGGATCTAAAATTTAGGTAACTGATCAAGGTTTCCCCCCCTTTTTTAAAACTTTATAATTCAAATTAATTTAATTTGTAAATTAAATTTTAAAAAAAATATATTTAAACAATAATTTTTAACAACGACATTTGGTAGTTTTAGAACAAGGCCAAAACAAAAGAAAAAAAATAATAAACAACAATTAACTATTTGATTATAAAATTAATTAGAAAAATGTCAAGATACAAAATTAATTACAAATAAAACATGTAACTGAAAAAAAAGAAGAAGAAAAAGTAAAAATTTTAATAAAGAAATAGGTAAAAATTGGATAAATCCGGTCAAGTAAGTAATGTTCAATGACCTTATAGATTCATGCCATGTGTATTATATGATTATTTATGGTTGAGATTCATTTAAAATTATATACTCATCTTAATAATAAAAACAACAAAGTTGTCAACTATTTTTATTTTTTAAAACTATTGAATAAAGCAATTAAGTGTATACCCAAACTAATATTTTTTAAAAAAAAAATTAAGATTGAAAAAGAAAATTTAATATACCCGATTAAAAGTATTTGCATTATCAATTGAGTCTTATCGTCAACTCTCGATCCGCATGCCCGCCAATCTTAAAGAAAAATTTAAAAAATATTAGCTTGGGTACACTTAATTGCTTTACTTGTTAGTTTTTTTAAAAAAAAATAGTTGACAGCTTTATTGTTTGTTTATTAAGATGAGTATATGATTTAAATTTATTATTAAGATGAGTATATAATTTAAATGTATCTCAACCATAAATTATTATGTTAAACACATGACATAAATCTATTGCGCCATTGAACATGACTTGACCTAATTATACTTGACCAGATCTTTATCCGTTCAATTCTGTAGGTAAAATAAATAAAAAAGGACAATTATCTAAATTATCTCCTAATATCGCTCACCCATTTACTTAACTATCTTAATCTCTTTAAATTCAACTATATAAGCCAAAAGTGCTACGTATCATCAAAAAAATTAACATTTTTTTCGATTTGGCTTTCTTTTTTTTTAAAAAAAAAACTACCTCCAGAAAAATATAATTTTAGTTTGATCAATAATCGTGTTAAAATTCGTCAAATGAAACTGCCAAAACACAAAATTGATAGTTATAATTATTTTAATAATTTGGAGATTTTCTCAAAAAATAATTAACCCTAACAAATGTTATTATTTGAAAATATAAATTTCGATAAATATATTCAAATTATAATAATGTTGTATTTAAATCTATTATAATAATTGATATTATAATTGATTTGAAATGCCATATATATTTACACGATCTATACATAATAGCATATTGGTGGTACTTAGAGTTTCTAAACTTTATCTAATCATGGTGGTACTTATAACTTCTATACTTTATTAAAAATAACATATTTAATTATTTATATAAAATTAGTTTAAAATTTTTAAAACTAAATCCTAATAGTATATGTCACTGTTAAGTTATATTTACAAAAGAATAAAATATACCACACTTTTAAAGGCTAAACAAATCTAAAAATACATAAAAAAAAAAAAAGAGGTTTATGATAGTAATAAAAGGAATAGAAGATGCTCCATTTTTTTTAATCTTTCAACTCTTTCTTTGCACGAAAAATGTACTAATTTGATAATTTATTTTATGTGGGATATAATTATTTGATTATATTAGTATCCTTTTCTAATTGATCAATGAAAGTTTTTTTGTTTTTTTTTTTACATTTTAATTTTATGAAAAGATATTTAATCAAATAGAGGTGATCTTATTATGCAAGATTGAACGAGAAAAGAGTGTGCTAAAGAGGTTGCAACATGCTTTGCAAATTATATATTTAAATTTTAGCTAAAATATTTAATATTTTTAAAGCTAATTTTATATTGATCAATGAACTTAAATTTTAATTATACAATAAATATCAATTCAACGCACGCCACACATACTATTAATCTTCATTATACTAGAAGAAGAAAAAGTAGTTAGAATATACCCATATTTCACATAAATTTTGCTAAAATTTTGTTAGCATGAAGTGTATATTATAGAACTGAAACATGATATATGATTATACATGTGCTTTTGTTACTCGGTAATAATTTGTATTGGTTATTTTTTAAGTTTAAAAATAGTATATTTTTAAATATCCGTGCAACGCGCGGGTACATATACTAGTAATAACAACAATAACAATAACGATAATAACAATAACAATAACCCTGTTTCTAGAATAGAACAAGGTCATGATTAAGGAGAAAAAAGATCCGCTGAAATGACAAGCATCTACCTCACAAACCCCCACAAGAAGCCTTAGACAATGAGAAGAGAAAATATCACAAAGGTTCGGACTAGTAACCTACAAATAAAATGTAGTAGCAAGGGGTGAGTACCAAACAACATGGTACTCACTAAGTAAGCCTCTAAACACGAGCTAAGGAGATAGAATACATGTACTCCTTATACCCTAACCATACTTCCACAACTACAACTTGCATAAAATCAGCCCAACCAAGCAGTTCACAACTTACAAGCACATATCTCAACAACAACAACATTCTAAAACAATCACATATTCTCAACACCTCAATATTCATCAATTACAACAACCACTACTACAACCTGCTTAAAACCAGCCCAACCTTACAGTTCATAATTTACAAAACACATAGCTACTCTAATAATTCCATATCCTTAACAATAACCCTCTAACCGTTTCATATCCTCAACAATAATACTCTAACAATTGTATATCTTCAACAACAAGCACAATATTCATTAGTCACAAGGTCCACAGAAAGGCACTCACAAGGTCAGCAACACACAAGATCAAGTTCACCAATAATAAAGAAGTGTAATGCAATGAAATGCAATGTCAAGTATAGATGCATGTATGACCTAATAATACACACCCACTGTCTCTCAGTCTGGGACCCATGGGGGACATATCTGTCCATGCATCCATCGCGGCGTGCTATACGACCCTCGATAATAGTAACCATCGCGGTGCGCGATACGTTCCTTGAAATATAGTATCCACTGCGGCGCGTGATACATCCCACGAAATATAGTATGCATTGTGGCGCGATATACATCCCTTGAAATGGTACATCCTCTTTAATTTCTTATTCTTTCTCAATTTACACAACACTTATACAACTATATCTCAGAACAATGCAAATGACATGTTCACAAAAATAATGAGGATACGACCAATTTCATAACAAGGCACAACTCACAACAATACAACCGTGATACAACCTCAACAAATAAGAAATAAGCCTTCAAATCATTCTCAAATATCACAAACCAAGAATTTATCACATTACTTTTTTTATTACCCTTTTTCAATCATTAGAATTACTCAACATGGACAAGTCAACTCATCATCAATTCCCACTAACACATATTACAAGAATATACATACATGAATATCATACACTTAACAATAGTTTAAAAATTCACTTGCCTCAAATAGTCAAACAATCACTCTGGGACTCGAGTCTTCCCATGTCGTTGAACTTTCAACTCAAAGCAATCTATTCAAACAAATGACCACAATAATACTTTAAAACTAACAACACTCATATTACTACGTGTTTAGCCTTGGCCTAAAAATTCATCCAAGTTTATAATTAAGTTCCTAAATCTTGATATCAACTAACATTTCAATTATCATATTTTCTAAGTTTTAAATCTAGTTTTAAGTCATAATTTCTCTAAACACGATAACCTTAATAGATTTCATATAATATAATATATCAATTTTTAATTTCTTGACTCGCTATATCAAATTTATATCATCTCTAAAATTCCTGAAAGAAAAATCTGAAATTTAAAAATAAAACTACACTATCTGTTGCTCTCACCGAGAAACAAAAAGGAAATAATAATATGAACCCATTGAAATTGGCATAATGTCAAAGAAAACATCACATTAACTTCTCCAATAAAGCGAACCAATGTCACGACCCAAAAATAGACGTGATGGCACTCGTCTTATAAGTCAGCCTAAAACTTAACCATCCTAACAAAGTGCGGAAAATAAACTATAAATAAGAGTCTCATACTTTATATTAATGCAGAAATTCATAATCACTTAAATATACCCCCAAAATTTGATTGTCACGTGTACAAATCTCTAACATAATACAATTGATTCAAAGGAAATATACAAGTCCCAAAAGACATTATTTCTAGAATAGAACATAATCATAAATAATAGTAAGAAGGTTCGCTAAAATGACAAGCAGCTAACTCACAAACCTCCACAAGAAGCCTCAGGCAAGGAGAAGAGAAAATATTATAAAGTTCGGGCTAGTAACCTACCAAAAAGTGTGAAATCAAGGGGTGAGTACCAAACCACACGGTACTCAGCAAGTAAACCTCTAAACACAAGCTAAGGGAACAAAATACGGGTACTCCGTACACATTATCTGAACCTCCACAACTACAACCTGCATAAAACCAGCCCAACCTAACATTTCACTGTTTACAAAGCACATAGCTTAACAATAATACTCTAACAATTTCATATCCTTAACAACAACACTCTAACAATTTCATATCATCAACAAAAACACTCTAACACTTGCATATCTTTAACAACAGACTCAATATTCATCAGCCACAAGTTCCACAGAAAGGAACTCACAAGATCAGCAACACACAAGATCAAGTTTACAAATAATAAAGAAGTGTAATGCAATGAAATGCAATGTCAAGTATAGCGATGCATGTATGACCTAATAATACACACCCACTGTCTCTCAGTCTGGGACCCATGGGGGACATATCTGTCCATGCATCTATCGCGGCGTGCTATACGACCCTTGATAATAGTAACCATCGCGGCGCGCGATACGTCTCTCAAAATATAATATCCATCGCGGCGTGCGATACGTCCCTTGAAATATAGTATCCATCGTGGCATGCGATACATCCCTCGTAATGGTACATCCTTTTATCATATAACACTTATCACAACCACGCCTCAGAACTAATGCAATTGATATGTTCACACAAATAATAAGGAGATGACCATTTAATATCAATGTACAATTCAAAACAAAACAACCGTGATACAACATCAACAATTAAAAAATAATCCTTTCAAATCATTCTCAAATATCACACACCAACAATTAATCACATTACATTTTTATTATCCTTTTTCCATCATTAGAATTATTCAACATGGACAAGTCAACCCATCACCAATATTTATTACTCCCAAACATATACCACAAGGAAATACACTAATTTCATACACTTAAAAAAAGTTGAGAAATTCACTTGCCTCAAATAGTTGAACAATCACTCCAGAATTTGAGTCTTCCTCTTTCAGTTGACTTCCAAACCAATACAATATATTCAAATAAATGATCATAATAAGATTTTTGTCACGCCTCGAGCCTACACCTTGGATGTGGCTGACACCCAATGACCATTGTTGGCCTTGAGCGGACCCTTGTCCTGACTTACTCAACTCAGCAGAAGACTTATCTTAACTCAATATAAACAGTAAAGAACATTTTCAAGGGGAATACTTAAACTGTAATACTCTGGACAATTTGGCACTTAAGTCTCATCATTTATAATTTAAATGAAAAGACCCAGAACTAAAACTATTTGTCTGTGAAGCCTCTAAAAATACTAAGATGAATGTTGGGACAAACCCTACAACATTCCATAACTGAAAATGACTAAAAACAATAGAAGAGTCCTCCGGATGCATGGAGGCTAATCACTGACTCTGATCTGCTCACTGGATCGCCAAATGCTGATCCTAGTTACCTGCGTCTGCATCATGATATGATACAGGTCAACTGACATCAGTACATTGAATGTACGAATATGTGAGTTGGAATGCTAAAACAACACTTAAGCTGGAGAAGGAGTACGAAGGAACACTTACCTTGACTCTGTTCAACTCATGAATAACTACTCATTTCAATATAATGCAATTTACGAGTAATGTGCAATATAAAGAAAACTAACTGAAAACATGCTGAGAAATCTGAATGTATACAAGCATACAAATAATCTCTGAAATTTATGTAAAAATACAAATATCTGATGTACATGAAAATACAATAACTTATGTGGGAGATTATCTAACCGACAACCATCACTTATAAGCTATAGTGATGATACATCATTACTCATCCCACGCTGCTCGGCCATCCTAACCTTGCCAGAGTGTAGGACCTGAACTGCTTAATGGATCTACTAGTATACTGTGAAAAGGGTTCATCTAAAAAGTATGATCCTCTTCTACCCATGATAGCTACATGGTTTTCATGGAGACTTGAGTTAATATGAACTCGCATCCCCACATCGGTGCTCAATACTACTCCCAAAATTATACTGACACTTATGTTTTTAAAACATACTAATTCTGTTGTTTGAGATTAGTGCTCAAAACTTAGCTTTAAAAGTTCTCTTCGAAATCACAGTTTTCCTACTTGCTTCATTTTATAAAGCAATTACTTCTGTACGAAAACTAGCTCGAAGGCTCTTTACTTGTTTAAATGTGAAAACATTTGTAACTCTTAGGGATTACTTAGCCCCTTATAACTTTTGAGTATGAACTCAACTCTTTACTCTTGCTTAACTAAACATTTGTAACTCTTAGGGATTACTTAGCCCCTTATAACTTTTGAGTATGAACTCAACTCTTTACTCTTGCTTAACTTGTAATTTGAGTCTTAAAACAAAGTTAAAATGTTTGTTAAAGACTCTCGGAAACTTTAGGAACTCACTTTGACTTTCTTCTTAAATTTTATACTTGACTCTTAACTCCTTTGACTTTGATCTTAACTTTCTTTGAATTGGATTATGGATTCAAGGGCCGTGATCTCATTTTTATGGACGATTTCATGATGTTTAGATATACCTTAGAGTGTTGGAATCAACTAAGGAATGTGCGTACATCACTTAGGAACTAATACAAAAAGATAGAAAAAGAATGGGATCTCCAGGTGACCTTGGCGCTCTGAGAGGCGCGGAGCGCCAAAGCCTGACGGACAGACTCTGGTCTGAGGCGCTCTGGCAACACGGGGCCAAAGGGTCTATCAGACGGGAATTCCAAATTTTCTTCTCCGTTTTTCATCTCTAAACCTTGTAAACTTCCATCGATCTCACCCCAATCACTTAGGATTACTAATAACCTCCATACCCAATAGATTCGACTCAAAAAACAACCTAGAAGCACGAATCAAATCAACTAAAGGCATGCTACAACTCAACCAACAAGAATTCAACAATTGTTCATCAAGAACTTCAATATTCATCATTCTATCTATTCAAATCTCGCTGAATTAAACATGTTGGTGTGTGGGTGAACGAACCCAACACTGAAAGATCTCACATACCTTATAGGGATCACCCCATTAAACTCCACTCGAAGATCTTGGCGTTCTTGATGAATTCTTGGCCTTTTCTCCTTTCTTCTTTCTCCTTCTTCTCTTCTCTTTTCTCCCAAGCCCTAAGTGTATTCAAATTTTCTAAAGCTGACTTGGGGTTTACTTTGACCTCTAATAAAACCTTAAAACGAATTAGAAAATAGTAGGGTGAAAAGACTACTTTACCCTAACTAAAATCCGGTATGGGAACTTCCTCATACCAACAACCCAACTTCTGATAGACATATCTTCCTCATAGATATCAAAAATGCGCATCTAGATTAGATTCAAAACTCACCCGAATTTATAAGAAATTTTCTAAATCTTGATTCCAACCAATTGGTCAAATTTCATATTTTCTGAATTTCAAATTTAGGGTTAAATCTTAATTCGTCGAATAACATAATTCTAATAATATTCTTATAATATACTATACCTAATATTTAATTACCTATCTCAACATACCAAAACATAAATCATGATAGAATACCTATAAGAATAATTCCAACCCACACGAATTCAACTACCAGTAACGCAATAATTATTCAATATACACAAACATACCCAAATTGTCTAAAACTTATCAAAATCTTAAGTTTCAAATGATTAGCTTATTATTGTATCCTTAATTCATTAAATAATAATCATAACTAAATACAATAGGCTGCCATTATTTGTTTTGGCCGACATTTTTTTCCAAACAACCACATACATGACTATTTCTTAAATGTATAATATTATATTAATGGGTACTACTAATCTTAGCAATTACTTTACATTATAAGAATGTGACCTGAAATTTACCTGAAGCACAAAGTGTTTTTCTTGTTCTGCCGATTGTGCCTCTCTCGTACAATCTTTTTTTTTTCCTCTTTTAAATTGTGGACTAAAATGTTAAACCCTACTAATTTATTTCCTTGTTTTAATGTATTTGAGCCAAGTAATATATTAAATAAATTATCAATTAAGCTCATTAGCTCCCAAATAAAATTAATTATCTAAAATCACCCCTCTACTAAACTATCGTAATTAACAAATAGCTCAAAAATTTTCAAATCAACTTCACAATTTGATCAAAATTGACTCAGGGCAACTATAGAGATGGGTAAAATGGAAATTTGAATAAATTTCCGAAAATAACCTTCCGGGTCATTACATTATCCACCACTAAAAATCATGTTCGTCCTCGAACATATATAAGAAGAAAGAAGATTAACCAACGTTACCAAAAGCTTAAAGTATAATCTCTAGATTCAATGTTTACCTCTACAAGTGGACTCATCCTTAAGACCATTCCATCTAGAGTAATTATTAAGAACTGAACTTTGAAATCTAAATTTGAAAGATCTATAAATCAGGAGTGATTATCAAGCTACAAACTAACCCATGAACTCAACCTACAGTAAATTCACTAGACCTTAACACAATCTCATCACAAGCTTAAGTTATAAAAATATTATCTTTAGACATCGAGTACTCATCAAGGGAGGGTCAACATATCTAACCCAAAGAAGAACAATATGAAGTAAACACCAACAAGGGATGCACTTCAAAATGCACGATCTCTAACAACATTTTTAGACAATTGTAACTCTTCATAGTAGCTCTTATATAAGTCCTCATAACCAAAGATGTGCATGTAGAACTACTGGTATGTTTTAACTATCCCAAACAACACTAGATCTTTCATAACAAAAATGACCCGCTCTAGTCAAGAATGTCACCTTACTAATAGGACCATCACAGGATCGGTACACCCGATCTACCACTAGAAATTCAGCCATAAATATAAAAACACGTGTACGTATATGTAGTGAATCCCACTCCAAATCATATCCAAAATGAAATAGGTGGTCACATAAGAATATACTGAACCCAGGTCGAATAATATTGGCTACTTCCTCCATAATGTCCGTATCAATATTTTCATTCACATGACCTTATTTCTTTGATTTCTAGTCACCCACAATCACCAATCAAGTCTCAATTATAATTGCACACATACTTGATTTATCGAACCCGTATGATCTTCACAATACTCCATTAAAGTCAACACTCTTAATACTAACAAATCATCATAACCACACTGATCAGTTACTTTACTCTCAAAATCTTACTAGTATCAAACTCTTTTGAACAAGCACATTACCACTTCAGAATTTAAGACTATGGCGTTCTCTTTCCAAATAAGCATTTTATCATAAACATGATCCCACACAGGGCTGATAGCACTAATTTCAAATCAGATAGTCCATTTTCATCGAGATAAAGCTATTTAATCACACCCACAGTCAAGTTCACGCAAATTTTCATATACCATGTTTTAACAATCATTTATATCATCATGTACCTCGTGCTAAAACTCAAAGAAATCCTTGTTCCCTCCAATAATTATGTATACTATAAGCTTTTAATCTCTACTAACCATAAAATTCTTATGTAATACATTATATCAGTCTGCATCGTTCCATCAACAAAGTAGTTTCAATCTCCTCAAAATACTCACTGACCATGTAGAACTATAGTTCCACACCGTTTAACATTCATAAGTTATCTATCATATTTTTAACAATCTAGCTCGACATAATCACATGGAATCTTCCATACATCATGACTTGTAACCCAACCAAAACTCAATGTTTTATAAAACTTTGATGATAAACCCCTAGTAAGTCAGTACCAAACTAGTCCACATCTCACATTCATATCTAAATTCTAAGGAAAAAATTAATAAAATCTTCAACTACAAACCAATGACTTATACGAGAGTCTTATTCCTTCATTTTTCTTAAATTCTTTTCATGACACAAAATTATAAATATATTGAACTCATTAATACACCAGACTCTTGTTCCTTTTGTTTACTCGCTCACCAATCTTATTCTTTGGCAACAACCCTTGACATTTTTACCTTATCCTCTAAATAAAAACTTTAAATGAAACCATACCTTAGGTATAAAAATCAAAAGTAACCAAATTTACTACTCAATTTATTTTTAAGTCCTTCCAAATGCTCCATACCCAATGTGATCGATCATTTCTCACCTTACCAATTCATACTTTGACAAAACACACTACCACAATCCTAAACTCACAATGAAAACCTTGAATTTTGAATTCAAATGTGTAACTCAATCCCTTAATCTATCAACATTAACTCATACCTAGAAGATTTTTATGAATTCACGTATCTTAGCTTATCATTGATCACCTCTCCAACAACCTTATCATATATTTTGCTGAAATTTCAACCGTACTCATTATCAAACTCAAAACCAAAAAAAAAAACTTACACTCACACTAGAGTTGAACATCTATACACTGTTTTCTCAACTTTTATCCAATAGTTTTAACCAGTATGATGAACCCATAAAACTATCACAATAATCTAGGCAAAACAGATGAAACCACATGTCTCTGAACCCAATAATCCACTCTTTCTGATGTTACACCTTTGGCCCTTACAATCAGAGTAAATATCCTTGTTCTTGCCTCCTTCCGAAGGTCATATAACTCCTCACTGATTCTTTTCCATTATGAGTCTAACTCCATTAAATTTTATTCGAGTGTTTCCTAACATCTTCTACAACTTTCCGTACAATCACATTATTCACCAAATAGAAGCAAATCATAATCTTAGATACTCACAAGATGTCATTACATCATAAAATTTGATTAATATAATTCTCATCATATAGTTGCATTCCAATCATAGTCCATCACAAACTCTTATTACCATTATGCTCGGTTAGCCCTTGCTATCACCACAAAGTCAACCTTGTCATCGACATGACATTTCAAACCCAATTATATCAATCAAATTCAAAAGACTAACTCAATTTTATACGTACTTTCTTACTAAAATTCTCAATTTCCTTCACACAAGTATACTCGTTGAGGCTTCCTTTATCAATAAGCTTGTCATTCAAATAATGGTCCACTTTCTTGGACTTTACGATGAAATCACGAGTCCTTATTTTAAATTCTCGAGATGCACTTCAAAACCTAAATGTATTAATATCATATCAAAGATTCACCACTAAAATTTCCCTTATAAATAATGCTTAACTCGTTCTTTTGTATTAACAATCTAGTTGGTTTCTCAAATGTAAACACAATATTGAATCTCATTTTACGAGCATGCGATACAACTGATAACTCTTTAAGTAGTTAGTATTTACACTTAACAATCAACATATCCCTTTTCATATACCACTAGTACCACATCGTGAAAGTCTGTTACATCCACCACTAGAACACATCATACCTACCGAGAAGATCATATCCAAATAGGTCACACATTTTCAACCATCAAATAACTGTAAAATATTACGAAACTAGTTTCGTATCTAGCCCAAGCTATATGTATTCTTTCGTAGGTCAGGTCAATATCAAAGTAAAACACTCCATAACTCTAATCAAGTAAACATCAATACTATTGTAGTAGAAATTCTAACTTAATTGGTGCATCATTATTCTCATTATTTTCTAAGCAACCCATTCATGATATGATAACTTTACTAATTATAGTTTCTAAAGTTACATATCCATTATCTATTCATCATTTTAATCATTCCACTTTCAATTATCAGACTTATCAAGATATTGCCTTTATCACACAAGTACTATTCTCTTTATTGGGGCAACTAACAAAAAAATAAACACATTCATAAAATCTCTCAAATTATTTCTCAACATCATCATTCAGATATCCTAAAAATATTTCGTCAAGTTATCACCTAACTCAATCTATTCAAACCATTAAACATTTCAATTCTGACAACAAGACCTTCCATAAGTCTCTCACTTTCACATTTATAAAAAAAATTGAACATTTAAAACATAACAACACATCAAATACTCATATGAGGAACTACGCACGAGTCATCACATAAGAGAAAGTGAATGGAATGAAGCGATAAAATTAAAACCGGACCAAGTACACACGATAGAGATCCAACAAGTGAAGATTTTTCCTAAAAGTCACTATAGTCTCTCGAAGATAAGTACAGACGTCTCCGTATCGATCCTCCAGACTCTATTTAGACTCGACTTGTACACACGTGAGACCTATGAACCTAGGGCTATGATACCATTTTGTCACGACCCAAAAATGGACGTGATGACACTCGTCTTATCCCACCAAGACAAGTCAGCCTAAAACTCAACTATTACAATAAAATGCGGAAAATTTACTATCAACTTACATTATACCCCAAAACCTGGTTGTCACGTGTACAAGCCTCTAAAGTATTACAATTGAATCAAAAGAAAATATAAGTCTCATATGATATTGTTTCTAGAGTAGAACAAAATCATAAACAGAAGTAAGAAGGTCTACTGAGATGACCAACAACTACCTCACAAATCTCCAGAAAGCCTAGGAAAAGAAGAGAATATATCATAAAGGTCCGGGCTAGTAACCTACAAAAATATTGTAGAAGCAAGGGGTGAGTACCAAGCCACACGGTACTCAGCAAGTAAACAACTAAACACAAGCTAAGGGGATGAAATACAGGTACTCCTACCACCCCAACCAAACCTCCACAACTACAACTTGCATAAAAATCAGCCGAAACTAACAGCTCACAGTTTACATAGCATGTAACTCAACAACAACCCCAAGAAAAAATTACATATCTTCCACTACAACACTTTGACAAATTATATATCCTCAACAACAACACTTCAACAAATTACATATCCTCAACAACAACACTTCAATAATTTACATATCCTAAACAACAACACTTCAATAAATTATATATCCTCAATAACAAGCTCAGTATTCATCAATCACAAGTTTCGCAGAAAAACAATCACAAGATCAACAAAACACAATATCAAGTTCACTAATGATAAGTATGTACAATGCAATGGAATGCAATGTCAAGTATAATGATGCATGTCTGACCTAGTGATACACACCCGATGTCTCTCAGTCTGGGACCCATGGGAGACATACCTGTCCATGCATCTGTCGCGACGCACGACATGACACTCGATAATAGTAACCATCGCGACGCGCGATGCATACCTCAAAATATAGTATCCATCGCGGCGCGCGATAAGTCCCTCGAAATATAGTATTCATCGCGGCGCGCGATACGTCCTTCAAAATGGTACATCCTCTTTATGTTCTCATTCTTTCTCAATGCACATAACACTTGTCACAACCATGTCTTAAAATAATGCAAATGACATGTTCACACAAATAAAGAGGATATGATCATTTTCATAACAGTGCACAATTCACAGCAACACAAACATGATATCACATCAACAATGATTCAACAAGCCTTCAAACCTTTCTCAACACATCACACATAAATAATTAATCACATTGCCTTTTGTTACCCCTTTTTCATCATTAGAATTAATCAATGTGGACAAGTCAACCCATCACTAAGTCCCATTACTCCAAACATATACCACAAGGAAATACACGCATTCCATACACTTAACAAGAGTTTAGAAATCCACTTGCCTCAATCAATCAAGAATTTACTCTGGAACTTGAGTCTTCCATTTTCGTTGAATTTCCAACTCAAAGCAATCTATTCAAATAAATGAAAACGATAAGATTTAGAAACTAACAACATTCATATTGTTATATCTCTAGCTTAGATCCAAAACCACACGAATTTATAATAAAGTTTCTAAATCTTGATTCCAACCAATTGGTCAAATCTCATATTTTCTGAATTTTAAATCTAAGGTTAAATCTTAATTCATCGAGTAACATAATTCTAATAATATTCTTATAATATACTATACCTAATATTTAATTACCTATCTCAACTTACCAAAACATAAATCATGATAGAATACCTATAAGAATAATTTCAACCAACACGAATTCAACTACCAGTAACGCAATAATTATTCAATATACAACACACCCAAATTGTCTAAAACTTATGAAAATCTTAAGTTTCAAATGAATAGCTCATTATTGTATCCTTAAATTCATTAAATAATAATCATAACTAAATACAATAGGCTGCCATTATTTGTTTTGGCCGACATTTTTTTCCAAACAACCACATCCATGACTATTTCTTAAATGTATACTATTATATTAATGTGTACTACTAATCTTAGAAATTACTTTACATTATAAGAATGTGATCTGAAATTTACCTGAAGCACAAAGTGTTTTTCTTGCTCTGCCGATTGTTCCTCTCTCGTACAATCTTTTTTTTTTCCTCTTTTAAATTGTGGACTAAAATGTTAAACCCTACTAATTTATTTCCTTATTTAATGTATTTGAGCTAAGTAATATATTAAATAAATTATGAATTAAGCTCATTAGCTCCCAAATAAAATTAATTATCTAAAATCACCCCTCTACTAAATTATCGTAATTAACAAATAGCTCAAAAATTTTCAAATCAACTTCACAATTTGATCAAAACTGACTCAGGGAAACTAGGGAAACTATCGAGATGGGCAAAATGGAAATTTTGAATAAATTTCTAAAAATAACCTTTCGGGTCATTACAATGTGTGTATATATATTTATATACAATGAATTGCCCCTTTAATATTTTTGAACATTATCGTTTTGCGTGCCATAAATTTATTATCATTGATGGGTATTAATGGATCAGTGAGTTGGCAGTGATAGATAAAGGATTGAAAAAATTAAGTTATAAAATATTGATTGGGTGATTTGAGTATAGAGGAATTGATAGGTATTGTGGGACATTAACAAAGAGAACGGACAAAAATAAGAATAAAAGGGAATGGAAATTTATAGCCATTCAACGTGGGTTCTGGCAAAAAATGAAAAAAATAATAATAAAACTTTGTAACTAAAGTTAATGCAAAATTTGAATAGTTAATGATGGTCTATGATTGTCCATAACGAGCCAATCATTGGTTGGTGGGAAAGGAGTTGAAAAGAAGTAAACCAAAACACAATTCTTTGGGTGTAATTTTCATAGTTTTGGTTATTATATTATGGTTCAAGTTTTAATATATTGGTATGTATATTTAAATATTAGGTGAATAGTATTTTGTGAGTACTATTTGAATTATGATATTGGAAAAATTGGAATTTAACCCTACACTTGAAATTTGAAAAATTTGATAGTTGAAATGTTAGTTGGCATCAAGAATTACGAACTTGATTATATGAGTGAATTTTAAGGTCAAGGTTAAACACATTATAATGTGGGTGTTGTTAGTTTCGAAACCTTATTGAGAATATATACTTGAATAGATTGCATCGATTCAGAAGCTCAACGGAAAGGGAAGGCTCAAGTCACGGATTGATTATTCGATTGGCTTAGGCAAGTGAATTTTTAAACTCTTTTTAAGCGTATGAAATTCGTGTATTACCTTGTGTGATGTTTAAGAATGATTTGGAGGCTTATTGTTTATCTGTTGGTGTTGTATCACAGTTGCATGGTTGTAAATTGTGTCTTGTTATCAAAATGGTTATCTCCTTATTTTTATTTGAGCATGTCATTTGAAGCATTGATCTGAGACATGGTTGTGATAAGTGTTACGTGATAAGAGGATGTACCATTCCGAGGGTCGTATTGTGTACCGCGATGGATATTATATTTCGAGGAGCGTATCGCGCGCCGCGATGATTACTATTATCGAGGGTCGTATCGCACGCCGCGACGGATGCATGGACAGATATGTCCCCCATGGGTCCCAAACTGAGAGACAGCGGGTGTGGATCATTAGGTCAGACATGCATCACTATATTTGACATTGCATTTCATAGCATTGCACATATTGATCATTGATGAGCTTGAACTTGTTTTTCATGATCTTGTGAGTGATTTTTTGTGAAACTTGTTGCTGACGAATATTGAGTTGTTATTGAGAATTATAATGTGTTATTGAGTTGGGTGCTTGTGAATTGTTAGTTGGGCTGTTTTTATGCAGATTGTAGTGTGAAGGTTCGGATAGGGTGTAAGGAGTACCCTTATTTTGTTCTCTTATCTTGTGTTTAGAGGTTTGCTTGTTGGGTACCGTGTGGTTTGTTATTCACCCCTTGATTCTATAAATTTTTGTAGGTTACGAGCTCGGATCTTCATGATACCTTCCATTGTCTTCGTTTTCGAGGCATCTTGTGGAAAATTGTGAGATAGTTGTTTGTGATCTCAGCGAACCTTCCTACTCCCGTTTATGACTTGTTTTACTTGAAAGACAACTTCATTTTGGACTTGCGTGTTTTATTTCAATTCTAATATTTACATTAAAGACTTGTACACATGACAACCAGGTTTTTGGGATTGAATTAAGTTGAATTATTATTGGAGTTTCATTTTATTTCCGCACTTAATTAGGTGATTGGATTTTAGGCTGACTTGTCTTGGTGGGATAAGACTAGTGTCATCACGCTCATTTTTAGATGGTGACACCAATGTGATATCATAAAATAAATTTTGAATCACGTAAGGATAAACATACTCAAAACTAACATATATATCAAGAACCGTAACCGTGATACTTATGTGCTGATACCTTTTGAAATAGTGCACTCACACCCACATACCACAATTACTCCAATAATTAATCCTCCATTAGCCCACTTATTTTTTTTCAACCAAAACATCAATCTGTTACACAATTTACTTTTTCCCAAAATCGATGTGATAATGGGATTTATTGGTGTTAGTTTCCTCATATAATCCAACCAATATTTTATCTTCTAATATTTCAAAGTAATGATTACAAAGTTGTAAAAGAAAGGAAAATTTCAAATCTCTATTTTTCTCGAACACAATTTGTTACCTGAACAAAATTTGGGTCTTCTCATCATGGCATCCACCGTGCCCTCCGCCTCTCTCGTCCGACGCCACCCAAGTAATTTTTCTCTTCTTCTTCTTCTTATTATTTATTAATATTTTGTTTTCATATAAAAATAATCGTATAAAAGTGATAACCCTACTACTTATTTTAATATATATATATATATATATATATATATATATATATATATAAGAGTCAAATAGTACAGGGTCTTAAATAAATTATCACTTTAACCCATTAACTATCGATTAAGTCAATTATCTATAATTACCCATCAATGAATTAACTTTAATTAAACGAATATTTAAAATTTCCACAAATGACCTTCCGGGTCATTATGAACTACTAAAAATTATGTTCGTCCTCGAACATAAAGTAAAGAAAAGTCAAATACTAGGGGATACCAAGAGCGTAATGTATGACTTTCAGAGTCGTGTTTCTCTCTCCAAGTGAACTCATATTTAGGACCATTCCATCAAGATCAACTATCAAGAACTGAAAATTCGAAACAAAATTTGGAAAATCTTCTAATAAGGAGTGATTACCAAGTCAAAGACTAACACATGAACCCAATCTGTACCGAAACTCACTAGACCATAACACAACCATCAAGATGACTATTTTCTCACATAGCCATGATAACATTCTGAGTCAATATCGACTACAACCAAAAGTGAACTACCAACCACCACACACTCATAATGCACAAACCATCACAGATCTTATCAAGATTTTCTTTTTACAACATAATCTTTCCACGAACTTAAGTTATAAAAATATAATCTTTAGACATCGGGTACTTATCAAAGGAGAATCAAACTTATCTAACCCAAACCATACAGAACCTCGAACAGTACTATTGAAAATTCTAGACCTATAGTCGCGACTATATACAAACCTTATAAATAGTAAAATTATACCTAATATACCTCACATTAAATTACACCTAGTCAGAGCGTGACCTCGACGATGAGATGAATAATCGTACAACTATAACCATTCATGGTGGCTCCCATAATAAGTTCTCATAAGCAAGATTGTGCGTGTGGAACTACTTGTATAGTTCATCTATTCCAAACAACTCTATATCTCTTCACTTCCGAGGCTTTCTGTGGAGACTTTGAGGTAGTTGTTGTCATCTCAGCAGACCTTCTTACTCCTGCTTATGATTTTGTTTTTTTTTGAAAGACAATGTCATTTTAGAATTTTTTATATTATTTCAATTCTAGTATTTACATTAAAGGCTTGTGCACGTAACAATCAGATTTTGGGGATTGAATTAACTTGACTTGTTTTCTGTATTAGTAATTGTTATTGGACTTTTGGTTTTACTTCCGCATTTATCAAAATTATTGGATTTAGGCTGACTTATCTTGGTGAGATAAGAGTTGGATCGTACAACCCATGACATATCTCCAATCATTATATAAAATTATTAATTAATTACTACCCAATCACTTATAACCCATCAAAAATTTATTTTTTCTTTAACAACGAACATATTTTAAACTCAACATAGTGGCTACGTTGTATGCCTCCAATAATAATAATAATAATATGACTCTCCGCTAATTAGAAAATAGTTAATCATCTGCAACATATATCAATTTGAAAATTATTACCTTAATGTATTGCTTCTATGCTAACGGCGCCATGAGTATTTCCTTAATGTGTTTTTTCTTTTCCTTCTCTTTTCAAAACAAACCCTACTAAGTACTTATTTTTAATATTTCAAACTTGACCCCTTAAAATTAAAATAAACAAATTACCCGCAGTTTAATTAACTATAGTTAAATGACGGTTCAAAATTATCAAAAATAACCTTTTGAGTCATTACACCATTTTTATTGAGGTAAATCAATATAATGTTTGAAATACAATATCAATTTTAGATAATTGATGCAACACTGGTAGTGTATATCACCTCCCATCCATGAAAAAACTTTATTTACTTATTTTAAAAAAATTATTTTATAGTAATACTTTAATTTTTAATTTTTAACTAATACTAATAGTTTATTTAATTGTCGTCAAGCTGAAATATTTTTCCATTTAAATGTCATGTAAGAATTTTTAAAAAAATAAAAGAGAGAGTCTAGTGCACACACTATCAACAGATATATGAATATTTTTTTACAGCTTATTAATATGAGAAGAATTATAACGATAAGAAATTACCCTAACTTAATGTAATGAGATAACACATAAAAAGAATCTCTGAACTTGACAGGATAATTTACTTTAACACTTAAATTAGATGGGTGTTTAAATACCCCCTTAAACATCTTTTAATCGGTGAGTTATATTCCTTCCTAGTCCCATTGAGAACTAAAACTGAGTAATACTAGTTAGTCAAAAGGTTGAGAAACTCAACTAAAAGGAAAATGTTATCATAAATTTTGACTCAGTAATTTTTTTACTGGAGAATACTATATTTACAAGTAGGAGGACAAATCAAAGGGCAGAGTTTCGAAATTCAGACTGTATTAATTCTCATGCTTGAGCTTTCTCCTTTTGATTACATTCTTCGTGCAATATCTAGTGTTCATACTAATGATCTTGACTAAAGTTTGTTGGTAAGTTTGCTTAATTAACTGATATTAAATCAATATCATATATTGTATTGGTATCACTAAGGCCGATAATTTTTGGTTAACTGATACTAAATCAGTATCATATATTGTATTGGCACTACAACAAAAGTAGGATTTAGTGGCAATTATTTAAAGGAAATAACATAATTGCCGCTAAATAGTGTTTTAAATAAGTGTGATACAACTGATTTAACTATTTTGGAAAATAGTCGTGATTTAGAAGATGACAACAAGGGTTGGGTAAGAGTTGGAGTTGATGGTGTAGAAATTGTTACGGACTGAAATTTTAAATTCCTCCAATAGAAGGTGAGTGCATATCAACTATTTTTAAGCTATTGCAATTTATTTATTTTTCCAGCCAAGTTTTTGTTACTTGTCTCAAGCTGACGCTATTTATTTTTGTGACTGTTTTAATGTGTTAGCTTAAAGTCACTTTTGATAATATTGTAGTGAGCTGTGGGAACCTCTATTCTTTTCCACTGTCACAGATATACTGAAAATCTCCCTCCTTTTTGCATCTATTATATGTTATGTCTCTCGGAGATAGAACATTGGGATTATGTCATGTATGTCTTTCTTAGAATCTATTTCCTTGTTATACTGAATTTTGAAGCTATTGTCTTTGATATGTCACATCGTAGTCCTTATTGGTAACACTAGGCTTGTGATAATCTCTACAAAATCATGTCTTTAAGTGTGCAAGATTCTAGCCTGTGAGTTTTGTTTGATTTTCGAAGGCCTACTCATGTTGAAATTTTGAAAAAGTTTCCACACCTGATATTGAAAAACCTACAATTACAATGACAACGGTAAGTAATTGGGGCTGTTGAATTGTGATATTTCATTGTTGATCTTCCCTTTCCCAGTATGTTGTATTTCTGATGGCTGGTAGTTATGATTTATGTATGTTTACAAATCTTTTGGCATGAGTAGTCTACTATTGTTGTTTAAACTATTTGGTGATTTTTAAAGTCATAATTTGCTAAGTAATCTGCTATTGCACTCCTTTCTCTGTATCCATATATCATGATTAGTGATCAACTCATTGGCTTTAATCATATTATTTCTCAAATTGCTACATAAATAGCAACAACACCAAAGAAGCATCTCATGAATAAGTATATAGATCATTAGGATATTATATAGTGAGTAAGATATTTGATATGCATATCAATTTTTTGTCGTCTAACCATCTACCAGTATATGTGCACAGTAGAACACTCATTCAAATGGTGAGCTTGTTCAAGGAATGACAGACTGATCCAGAAAACTGGCATATTTTGCATTAGGGAACAAACACCGGCTTAATTGCTGTCACGATCCAAATTCATAAGTCGTGATGACACCTATGTTCCCAACCAATAGGTAAGCCAACCAACATCATTAACCAAACTTAACCAACTAATGAGTAAAAAGACAGACAATTAGCAAAAAAATCTCCAACACTGAGTCCTTATAAGTACGAAATGCGAAAACTAAATAAAATACCACCCCAAGAATACGTGTCTTAAGTACAAGAGCTTCTAAAGTACGATGCAAGTCTGAAACTAAAATGTCAAATCCAACATAAGGGATATTCTGTCTGAATACTATATAACAGAATAAATAAAAGTTAGAGGGAGGTGTGGGCCACGAAACAGCCAAGCAGCTCACCACAACTCCAAGACACTCCAACTCGGACTCAAATTGCTCCACGAGATGTGCTCCTACTCGGAATCGAATCTGAACCACAAAGAGTGCAACAAGTGTAGTATGAGTACGAAACCACGTGTACCCAGTATATTTCATTGACCAGACAACGAAGAAGTAGTGACGGGAGTTTATATAAGAAAAATCAATTCTTTAATTATACAAGTCCATATTACACTTACTAGTCAAGTTTTATCAACTAGAGGTAATCCAACATCAAGTACTTTCCAACCACCAAATAAAACACATAATCATCAAGAATGAAGGATGTGATGAAATACAATGCAATATAATGTCATGAAATGATATGTCTCAGAATACCCAGTACTCTCTCAACCGTATATACATGATACTCTTCGAAAATACATCGAGAGTTCATCACCCATGGAGGACTCGCGAGGTCCATATACCGACACGGACGATCTCCACGTGTCTGTGCGGACGATCTCAACACACTATCATAATATCAAACAATTTTCGCATGGACGATCTCTACGTGCCCAAATTATAATCTTAACATCTGACCATCCCCAGCACGGACGATCTCCACGTGCCCAACTTATACTCAATCTCCTGTCAATGCATGTACACAATATTATCTCAATAAGGGGATGATGATGCACCTCAATCATTCAAGTATCAACATAATACATAACCACCTCAATTATCACAACTATACGGGTGTAATAAAGAAAACACAATCACACAAGGATTTCAAGTCAATAATATATCAGCTAATGCCCATATGCTTTGGCAATTCTCAAATTACAATCCACATTCTATAGTAGTAACTTTCCCTTTTATAACACCGGTACTCGTACCAATGCCCGTCACACCATTGATACGAGACCCCCATCTTACCGCTTTGTCTATTTTCATTTTTTTTATCTTTAATTAGGAAAACGTCCTTCAACAAGTCTAAAAAGTCTTAACATACCTTAGATGCCGAACCTCGTGCCAGAAAACTTCAAGATTTTTCCTTTCCTTTTTGCAAAGATTCGAAACGTTTCCAATCTACTAATTATGCAATATTCGTAAGTAAGCGAGTTTGTAGACATTCAAATTATTATATGTCTATCATAGACCCTAAAACCCACTCATATCTCTAATCAAGCTCCAAATCTTGATATAATTTATATGCCAAAATTATCATACTTGCTAAATTTCAAGTCAAGAATTGAACTTTCATCTCTCCAAATACCCTAAAATTCAATATTAAATCTATATGTACACCTAATAATTAATTACCTATCTCAATATATCCAAAAACTAGTATCTTAATAGATGAATAAAATGACACTGGAACGTGACCCCTTCTTTTTTTTCCTTAACCATTCTGCAATTGCCAAAATTTCTTAAAATCACTACCAAAAATCTTAATTTCAGTACTAAAACATATAATAGGCACCAAACATTACTTACTTATCTCTCTGCATCAAAACTATCATGCATTTCTTCGAGGAAAATAATCTAGATAACTCAATTCTATATACTAACACTTTTTGTAACTTGATTTGTTTTCCATTCAAAAATTTCTAATCATTGTCATCCATTAACTAACCAGAAAATTACATATAACTTTCTTGCCTATATCTTATCATACAAATCCATATCCAAAAATGATGAATCCCAACCCCAATATTGCTGGCACCGATTCGTTGCCAATATTACCTTTTGCACATTTTTTTTATTTCTTTTTTTCTTTTTTTTTTCCGATCACATCCCCACTTTTAGAATAATGATTCACTAGTGGGCATTAATTGCCTCCTTTAGGTTGACAAACATTAATTTTAATAATAAAACAAAGAGGAAAAAAAAATTCATTCTTTTATAAGAATTTTGAACAGATGCTAATATATATATAATTTTTCCACTTTGAAATTAACTAACAATATAATAGTATAAATATAACAACAATCTAATGCCATCTGACAATCTACTTTAATATGCCGAATTAAAAAAAGAAAGGAAATTGCTTGTTTTCACTTGAGCAATTGTTATTGTTTTTTTCTCCTCTCGTTCGTCGCCTACGGTAAGTTTCTGCCTTCACCTTTGCTCTTTTCTAAATAAGAGTTTATTAACTGTGAAACTCAACTAACCTATTATCTATATTAATTGTTTAATAAAAGTTTCATCAACTAGATACTCGTAGTTATCGTATAGTTAAAATACCCACTTTAATTTTTTCGGAAAGAGCCAAAATAATCCTAGTTTTCAAAATAACCTACCGGGTCGTTACATCATCTACCACTTAAAAGAACGTACGTCCTCGAACGGAAAAAGAAAAGAACTCACCTGAACGCTCAAAGAACTGAGGATATTTACTCCTCATGTCTGACTCTGTCTCCCATGTAGCCTCCTCCACTGGACGATGCTTCCATTGAACCTTCACTGGCGCAATTTCTTTTGACCTCAACTTTCAAAGTTGTCTATCTAAAATGGTAACCGGCTCCTCCTCAAAGTCAAATTCTAATCAAGTAACACTGAATCCCATAGAATCATATGAGCACCACCGTGATGATACTTCTTCAGCATCGAAATATGAAATACAGGATGGACACTTGACAAACCAGGTGGCAAAGCCAACTGATACGCCACTTCACCAATACGCTCCACAATTTCGAAAGGACTAATATACCTTGGGCTCAACTTGCCCTTCTTTCCAAATCTCATCACACCCTTCATGGGTGACACCTTCAATAGAACCCTCTCTCCAACCATAAACTCCAAATCACGAACCATCCTATCTGCATAACTCTTTTGCCTACTCTAAGCCATGAGAAGTCTATCTTGGATCAATTTGACCTTGTCCAAAGACTCCCTCAGCAAATCTGTACCCCACGGTCTAACATCAAATGCATCAAACCAACCAATTGTGGATCGACTGACTA
The DNA here is from genome assembly GCA_016801875.1 of Solanum sitiens. Taxonomy (NCBI): domain Eukaryota; kingdom Viridiplantae; phylum Streptophyta; class Magnoliopsida; order Solanales; family Solanaceae; genus Solanum; species Solanum sitiens. The sequence goes on from JABWTJ010000344.1 coordinate 212,627, forward strand.
AGTCTGCACACTTTGTACCAGCTCAGACTACCTATAATTCAGAGAAGTTAGCCAAAATCTATATTTGAGAGATAGTTCGTTTGCATGGGGTTCCTATTTCTATTATTTAAGATCGTGGTCATTTAATGACATTATATTGCATTGCATTTCATCACATCATTCATTCTTGATGATTATGTGTTTTATTTGATGGTTGGAAAGTATTTGATGTTGGATTACCTCTACTTGATAAAACTTGACTGGTAAGTGTAATATAGACTTATATAATTAAAGAATTGATTTTTCTTATATAAACTCCCGTCACTACTTCTTCCTTGTCGGTCAATGAGATATAGTGGGTACATGTGGTTTCGTACTCATACTACACTTGTTGCACTCTTTGTGGTGCAGATTTGATTTCGAGTAGGACCATATCTCGTGGAGCAATTTGAATCTGAGTTAGAGTGTCTTGGAGTTGTGGTGAGCTGCTTGTCTGTTCCGTGGCCCACACCTCCCTCTATCTTTTATTTATTCTGTTATATTCAGACATGATATCCCTTATGTTGGATTTGTCATTTTAGTTTCAGACTTGCATCGTACTTTAAAAGCTCTTGTACTTAAGACACCAATTCTTGGGGTGATATTTTTTTTAGTTTCCGCATTTCGTACTTATAAGGACTCAGTGTTGGAGATTTGTTTGCTAATTGTTTGTCTTTTTACTCATTAGTTGGTTAAGTTTGATTAATTATGTTGGTTGGCTTACCTATTGGTTGGAAACATAGGTGCCATCATGACTTATGAATTTGGGTCATGACAATTGCCTTATTTTCTCCATTGTTGAACACATTTTTTCTATTTTGATAATTTGTAGTTTCTTTTACCTCTACAAGATAAGAAATTGAATGTATTAAGTAGGCGTGTGGCTATGTGATACCATATCATGACATGGTATCGTGAGATGGAATCAGCTGTGATTTTACGTTGATTCCATCTCATGATTCCATATCATGAGATGTGATACCATATTCTCCAAAAAATCATGATATGGGATCATATGGTAATATCATATCATAATTTGAGCTATTTTAATACAAAAATTGATCCACGAGTTTATATTTTATTAAAACAACCCCATATTTATATTTACTAACTATTTATTTCACATGTAATAAAATTTATAATCACATCATTACTTTTCTAATTTATTATTCTCACTGACATAAAATTTATTATTCTCACCAACATATAGTCACTTTAACTCACATTTCACGATTGTTGAGTAATAAAATTTTGAAGAGCCCGTGAAAGGTGTTTCATTTTTACTCAAATATATTGATGAAACAACTACTTAGTGGAGAACAAATAACTTTGTAATAATTTATTATACAATTATATGATATTTGGTTTATTTGATAATATTGAATAAATAATTGGGGCTATTTTAATAGTTTTAGAACTTATGAGATTTTTATGTTCATGAAAAATATACAACACAAAATTTTCATATCGCATGTCCAAACAAAACTTCAATTTCATCTCATGATTCCATATCATGATACCATATCGCATGGCCAAACAGGACCTAAGATTGTTTGTTCTTATTTTAAGTGAATGACATTGTTTTGAGTTTGGTAATTCTTACTTACTACCTTTGAACTTATTTCTTTTGTGAATTTTATTTTTGATGTTACAAAAGAGGGTTCATTATGTGGATCAAAGTGAATTTATGATCAGTTTTAAGTCATTACAATAATTGCTTAAGTAACAATTATTATCTTTGTCAGCAATAGCAAATGCCACAAATGTGCTTGTTTCTAAAGTAGTTTCAGTAGCAATAGTAAAGGTTGCTAAATAAAAGCTGCTAAAAGTAATTACTTTTAGCTGCAATAATAAGGGTCTTTACCGGCACCCGACACAAATGTCTTTAATCAAATATCGATAAATGTATTTGTGGCAATAACTATTGACGCTAAAAGAAAAATTAAATTCCGCTAAAGGTCTCCTTTGGCGCAGTGTGCACTACAACATTTTAGGTCTACAGCCACCCTAGAAAAGTGTGGCCTAAACTATGAAAAAGTGTGGCCTTTGATAAAAGGCCACACTTTTTGACTTTAAGCCACACTTTTTCAGGGGTGGCTGAAAGTCCCGTAACCTTAGAGTTTAGGCAACACTTTAAAGTGTTGCCTTAGCTGCTACGCGTAAAAGCGTTGCCAAAAAACAAAAAGGCCACGCTTTTGCAGCTACGCTTAAAAGTGTTGCCTTATCATCTACACGTTTAAGCGTAGCCTTAAAGGTAAAAAGACCACGCTTTTTAGCTACGCTTAAAAGTGTGGCCTTAGCGGCGACACTTTCAAGCGTAGCCAAATAGGCAAAAGGCCACACTTTCCAGCTACGCTTAAAAGTGTTGCCTTATCATCTACACTTTTAAGCGTAGCCTTAAAGGCAAGAAGACCACACTTTTCAGCTACGCTTAAAAGTGTTGTCTTACCTGCTACACTTTTAAGTGTGGCCTTTGCTACCATATTGCCCACAATTATGAAGTGTTGCCTTTTATATCTAATATATGACAACACTTTGAAGTGTAGTCTTTGCCCATATGCATACACAATTTATATGCCACAATTTCTAAGTAAATACACCAATATTGTTTTGCAATAAATAATCTCAAGCATTAAGTACTCTTACAAATGTATAGATTTTCCATAAACTTCAAAACATAATATGTGTTGTGTACATACACATACTTATAAAGCAATATTCTAAATATGTACACAATAGTTCAAAAAGTACTCTTACAATAGTTCAATATATTCCACCAATGAATATATTCCACAAAATCAAATATAATGTATTCAAACTTTTACAATAGTTCAAAAACTCTTCATCATCCACTTCAAATTTGTTCACCTCCATTTCCCTACACAAATCAGATTGCGATGGTTATAGAATAGGCAAAAAGTTCCATATTGCAACATTTATTGAAGAGGCAAGAAGTCAAGATTGCAGTACTTTATATAATCATTCATGCTTTAAAATATGTTACTCTCAATTTACTATTTAGAGGTAATATTGCTCAATTTGCAAAGTGTACTTACTACTAAGGAACTTGGAAACTCATACTGTATTCCAGATTGCAAAACTATTTTCCTTAAAGGCAAACTGCCCAACCTGCCCAACTATCCCAACCAGCCCAACTATTCCATATTCCAAAAACAGTAATCAGATTGCAACTATTTTCCTTGAAGGCAAAAATGCTTTTTAGCTTTTGGCTACCTGAAGTCAACTATTTTCGCATAATCTCAAGTTGTTACTCGATTCGAATCTAAAATAGTTCTTAGCAGCATGTAACACAATACTATCTGTTTCAATCCCTAAGACTTTGAATCCTAATTGAGAGTTTAGAAAAGAAACCAGAGCCCCTGTTCCGACCCCTAAACAGAGAGCTGTTGGTTTTATCCCTTTTTCAATTTTCCTATTTAAGAGTAAGTGGTTTACTCTCAAACCTTCAATGAATTAATACACTCCTCAAACAGGTCATAGAATGATCTATCCCTACTGTTGCTGTATGTATTTTCCATACATAACTAGCCAAATTTTCAGTAACTAAGATCTTTTCAATGTCATCCCTCCCTGCCCTGTAACAGCAAACTATCAGACCATCTTTTCCAAACGTGTTAAGTTTTTAAAGGCATATGCTTGTGCCAAATAAAATTATTAATAGGATTCTTATATTGGTTTTTCCTAATCCTCTCCCAGGCAAAAGATACTGTAAAACTCCCATCTTCAGATGGAATTCAGTTTCCAAAAATAGTTTTTTAACCAATGCCCCCACCCCCAAAGAGGCAAACAAAACTTTCAACAACAACTATATTCAACAGAAACTTGTGCACTCCAGAGAGCCAGATAATAGCAGTAAATACTTTCACACTGACTTAACATCCTTGAGATGATTCTCGATTACAATCAATAGTGAAAAAGGTAACAGAAGTGTAAAAGTAATTGGTAGCATCACAAGCCCATAAATTAAAAAAAAAAAGGATAGAAGCCGTTTGAATTCCAACCATACCAAACAAGCCACTAACAACAACAAAAAAGAAAACTTTTAAGCATTTAGAGTGTTTCACCAGCATTCAACAATATTCAAAACCATATCGAGATCTCTTTTTCTTGATAGCAGTCAACTAATCACATACCTTTGCAACTCCAACAATGAAAAAATATGTTTTTTCTGTTTCTACGCCAATTTCATATTATTGCAGGATCCCTGTCACACTAGAATATATATACAACGTCAAATATGATTGTTGGTGGAAAACTATCCAAGTAGAAGGAAAATTCTATGAGTTGAACAATAAGTAGAAGCCAATGCAACATCTACCCTATCAAAACAAAGCAACCTGACTATATAGTTGAACTTAGGCTTTTGTATAGAGAAATTGAAATTCAGAGATTTCTCAATATAAATTTCATATCAGTCAAGCAAAAACTAGATCTACTTTGAATGATTCAAAATGAAGTTAAAATATTGCAAATTAACTGTATCAATAAGCCAACTACCACAAAGAAGAATTTCGGAGAAACTGAGAGGACTAATTAGCCAACTATCCCAAATTTACAATCACATACGATACTGTTCTTTAGGATAGTATTTTGTTAACTAATTGTTCTAAAAAGAACATTTGAAAAAGAACTAAATACCTTTTGAGGAATCGGATCATGAGTTGACCCAGAAGATTGTAGAGGATTTTAGCCTTTTACAGCTTGTGCACTACCCGCATCAATAGGTGAAACAACGTTAGATCCAACACACCCTGGAATACCTCGAACATTCAATCCAGGGTTGTTTAGAAGCAATTGACTAAAGAAATGTCGCATTTCTTCTCTTATTTCTTCTTTCACTTCTTCTCTCATTTCATTCATTTCTTCTTTTAGAGAACTGATTTCATTGGCATGTTTCTGTTTTAACTTGTTATATTCCTCATCTTTCTTTAAAGAACTTGTTGTATCTGATCTACCATATCACCTAAGTCGACCAGGCTGCTCCTTTCCAAACACTGTCGTAAAAGCATCATCTGCAGTTTCCCCAGAATTTTGGAGATTTTGAAGTTCATCCTATTGAATAAAATTGACATACATATTAAATGAAAGTACTTCTAATTTCTTTCCAGATTAATTGAGTTTATGGTTCGTTAAGTTAACTTCAATTGACATCCCTTCGAAGCAAAATGTGCAGCGACTCAAGTATATTAAAATAAAATTATAGCCCTCCCAACAATATATAACATTTAAACCTGAATTATATTCATCATTAATTCACTTTAAAAAACTTACTATTGCAACTTGAGTATCGGCCTGAATTTCCTTTCCCCTCTTTATACGAGTTGCAATAAACATTTCGGACTTTGATGGTTCCTCATTGTTTTCTTTGGTTGCACGCTACAAATTATATCAAAAGAAATTTACAAACATATCAATAGTTAAAGGAGTCTTTGTGGGTTAAAAGTTATGGAGACCACAATCCATCTACTTGAGAAATGCAAATGGACTAGAAGTGTATGGCCGAAGATGATACAATGGACAGTGGTTAGAAAGAACTAGTACAAAACTCATCATCTTTATGATCATTCCTAAACAACATGCAATCATTTGGACATGCATCAATTTTCTCATAATCAAGGCCGAGATTCTTAACCATAGACTTGGTTTTATTATAAGACGGAGGAATGTTCAACTCGGGCATCGCCTCTTTTAATAACTCTAAAAGAGAAGTGAATGATTCATTGATCCATCCATGTAGACACTTCAACAAATATAAACGAAGTGTGAATGATAATTTAGAGAATCCTGTACAACCAGGATATAATTCTTGGCTTGCCTCTTCAACTAAGTTATAATATTTTTTGGCATCTTCATTTGGACCATCATAAGCTCCCTCGGCCTGTGCAAAATCTCTAAATTGATCATTCAACAACCCATCAATATCATCACGCGAGCATTCCATATCATCTTCAACATTAAACTTGATATCCCATTCCACGTGATTAATCCATCTAGTATAACCTTTAACAAATCCATAGCATATTAGATGATCATACACTACATTCCTTCGAGTCCAACGAACATTACAACATTTTGCACATGGACACTGAATTTCCTCTCCGTGAGGATTTCCATAAGAGTAAGCAAAATCAAGGAATGATTCAACACCATCAATATATGGTGTGCTATACCTTGCTAAATTCATCCAATCCTTCGATGGGATATTTGAATTCCTAGAAGATATCCATATAAATTACCCGTCATCACAAATACATTTTAAAAGTCATGAGTAAATTATCATATTCAGGTTTGATGAGATTATAAAATTTTCTTACCTAGTCATGACTCTTGTGCTATGTCAAATCAAACCTTGAATCCTCCAAAAATGTTTCTCAATGTTGATTATACTTCTAAGAAAAAATAAGTAAAAATTAATAGAATATACACAATTAAGAAGGAAAGTAAACGAATAGGATAGACACAATTAAATGTACTAATCAAGATTAGAAATTCTATCGAGAAGCATTTTCAAGTTTGCAGATTTGAAGGAAAGAAATTCTCCACTTTATTTAGAAGACCAAAAGTAAAACACAAGCTTGAAACTACAAATCTGCAGATTTGCAGATTTGCATATTGCACATTTGCAGATTTACATATATATATTGTAGATTACAATTTTTCCCCTAAATATAGAACAAAAAGATACCACAACACATTTTTAAGATGCAACATAGATCTGCAGATTTACATATTTCATATTTTTAAGCCCAAGCACGAATAACTCTCCTAATACAGGTATACTTGTTGATACTACTAACGATTCACATGACATTTTGCAGGAATCCCAAGCTACTGTCCATAAAATACAGAACAGAAGCTCAAAAGAGGAGAATCATCAAAATTGTAAGTCTACTCCCTCTAACTCTATGCTCGACCAGTTTACTCATGATCAAAGAAATTGTTTTTTGAAATTACTATATTTGATAAAAAAGATAATTTTGAAATTAGAAGAGACCACATGAAGGATTTCTTGATAGAAATGATACATTGTCTGTTTGACACACAAAGCTAAAGGTACTCGTCTACAAAATTTTATCGTTCCAACTAGTATGAGAGGTCAAGAAAATTGAATTGCAGATGACAATAGCTCGCTCTCCTAAAACTTTTTATCACAGTTCTATTTATTGACAATAGAAGATTACGTCGCTTTAGGCTCTTCTAATTACAGAATCATTCACATGTCCTATAAGTTGATGAAATGCACATTTCAAGGAAACTAAATTTAATGATATTTGCCATAGATTTAAAATGCAGAAACTTGATATCAATAAACAACATCAATGCTTCAAATGAAATCGTTAATGCTTGTACGACAACTTAAGTAAGCACATGATTGATATAAAAAGAACCAAGTTTCCAGAACTATGGTGAAATCAACATTTCCATCATCTGCTAAACATTCTCCACCCTGTTACCTTAAAGATTTTGCTATACATATTTTCTTACAGATAAGTGTATTTCTTCTCTCATTTTTATAGGGGATATATGGCACCAGAATATGCAATGCGCGGCTACTTAACACCAAAAGAAAACATTTACAGTTTTGGGGTTGTTACACTTGAAATTGTGAGGGGGAGAAACAGTGCTAGTTGCAGGCCAAGTGATCAGACAGTTTACCTTCTTGATTCGGTAAAGCCTCAAACGAGAAGTTTCCAATTTCATTCATTGATGCACATGCCTAATAAACAGTTGCCATTGTATTTTTACTTGAATGCCTTTTTCTAATTTGATCGATATCTGCTGGTTCGATTGCAGGCTTATGTGTTGCAAGAGCAGGGAAATTTGATTGATATAGTTTATCCAAAACTTGGAACAGATTATTCTTGGACAGAAGCTAATTCCATTCTGGAATTAGCAATGATGGTTAGCAGTATCGTTAGTAGTATCGTCATATTTTATTTTTCCAGAAAGAAGGAACTTTGTCAAATCTAACCATCTAAGGGCTCCATCAGAACTGTTTTGTTGTCAACAACACAAATGCAGAAAAGTTGAAGACTCGTGTTTAAGGCTCAGGGCACCCAGAAATCAACTAACAAAGCTAAATTACGAGCTAGACTCCCAAAAATTATATAAAAACACAAGAACATCAAAACCCTAAAGCTAAAATTTAGACTTTCAAAGATAGAATTCTTACCCGTTAAATCCTAAATCTGTCTGAAATCAAGTTCTGGAACGAGAAGTCTGAGAGAAAAGTGTGATGGGGAGACTTAACTTCAGGTCATCTTGCCAACAACCCCAATCAATTCCTTCTCAACAAAAAAAAATAAAAAGTCATTCAATATGAAGAAGTTTGATTAAATCTTCAGCTCTTCAGCTCTTACCTTGACGAAATCTTCAACTCGGAGAAGACAAAGCTCGGTCAGCTCGGTGAGTTCTGCAGCTCGATCTTTAGCTCGATCTTCAGTTCGATCTTCAGCTCGGAGAAGAGAAATTGTGAGTTCTTTAGCTCGGAGAAGGAAAGGGAAGCGTGACTTGAAGGAAAAGCTCGATCGTCAGCAAAGGAAAGGGAAAGGGAAAGGGAAAGGGAAAGCTCGATCTTCAGCAAATGAAAGGGAAAGGGAAAGGGAAATCTTCACTGTTAATGAAATTTCAACAAATTTTAATGTTTATTTTTTAATGAAAGGGAAAGGGAAAGGGAAAGATCTTCAGAAAAGGAAAGTCTTTTTGATCTATTATTTTTAGTGTTTATTTTTTGGCCAATAAAAATGGGAGGTAGAGTTAAAATTGTTGGAGGGAATATAAAATTTTGGTGAAAATTTTAAGGCCACACTTATAATGTGTTGTTTTTACAATAATAAAAATAGGACATTTAAAAAGTGTGGTCATATATATAAAAAATTGTTGCCAATTATAACATTTTGTAGCAATATTTATAAAGTGTAGCTTATAGTATTAAAGAGTACACTTTTCAAGTGTTGCCAATATTATCGTTGCTAAAAGTTAAAAAAATTGGCTACACTTTAAAAGCGTTCCCAAAAATACTTTAGGCAACACTTTAGAAGTGTAGTCTAGAATTAGTGTGGTTGTAGACCTAAAATGGTGTAGTGGTGGTATCATTAAGGTTGATATTTTTTGCTTAATTGATACTATATCAGTATCATACAGTGTATTGATATCATTAAAGCTGATAATTTCACTTATATAATAATTAAGTATCAATTAAGTGAAATTATCAGTCTTAATGATACCAATACAATATATGATATTGATCTAGTATCGGCCAACGATATTATCAGCCTTAATGATACCAATACAATATATGATACTGATTTAGTATCAGTTAAGTGATAATAGTTGAGGGATTTATAGTGTAATTTTTAGTGTGTATGAATATAAAGGAATGTATGTTTGTAATTATTTTACTTTTATGGGGTATTTGTTTTGTTTGCCCTTTTTTAAAAGAGAAAATTACCTATATACACACCTTTTTTTCCGAATTTCCATTATTTCCTCTTATTTCTAAAGATTTTCAAAATCCCTTAGTACATTTTAAATCTAAACTGCTAGATACATAACTCACAACTCAAAAAACAAAGTTTATCACTTTTCGATTTCACTCCACAACTTTCTCTTCATTTTCTAGGCAGTTAATTTCTCCATTACTTTTGTTTTCTTAATTTGTGGTTCTTTTAGGATTTGCGTCTGATTAATTGACAGCAAGAAGAAACTGTTGGGTGTTATTTGCCCTGAATTTCTTACCATAAATAAGTCTTTTTTTTTTTAAGAAAAGGTTTAGGATCTGGTAGTCCTTTTCTAGTAGAAAAGGTTTATGACTCTAAAAAAAAAGAGGCTTGTTTTTTCTAACTTAATTAGCATTCACAAAGTAGTCTTAAGGACTTTGAGAGTTTTTGCTTGGGGGGGGGGGGGGGGAATATGTGGGTCACAAGTGTGATACGTTATCAGTTCTGTAAACCTCGCATGTATTCCAAGTGAATTGGTTGAGGTTATTTCTCTATATATTCTCTACTTTCATATTTATAGTGGATTGCTCATCTCTTTTGTGAATGTAGGTCGATGACTGAACCACATTAAGTCTTTGTGTCTTTTGGTATAATTCTCGTTTGTCTTTTTATTCGCGGTCTTTCAAGAATTGCTTTGCTAACTTTCACATGAAATCTTCTTATTTCGATCCTAACAAGTGGTATAAGAGATAGGTCCAATGGTTCATTAATGGAGTCAGGTTAAAATTGAGTGTTCATCTTGGTAGGTGCATTTCTAGCAGCAACCTATTTAACAGTAATGGAGATTTTGTTGGAGAAATTATTTTAGAGAGGTTCTCTGTGTTGAGACAAAGATTTTGTAAAAGAAATTATGAAGAGGAGACACAAAATATTGAAGATTATGTGAAAAAGGTAGATAAATTTAGTTTATCAGAAATTCAGACCGGAGGGGGGGGGGGGATTTCTTGGCATTATTTGCCATGAGTGTTTTACCATATATAGGTTTTCCTTTCTGGAAAAGGTTTAGGATTGGATAGTCCTTTTATGGTAGGAAAAAATTTAGGACTCTATGAAAAAAGGCTTGTTCTTTCTAACTAATCAACATTCACAATGTAGTCTTAAGGGCTTTGAGAGTTTTCGTTAGGGGAGAATATGTGGGTCACAAGCTTGATACGTTATCACTTCTGTGTCTCTCATGTATTCCGAGTGAATTGGTTGAGGTTATTTCGCTATATATTTTGTACTCTCATATTTATAGTGGATTGCTCATCTCCTTTGTGGATGTAGGTTGACTGACCAAACCACGTTAAATTTTTGTGTCTTTGGTATATTTCTTGTTTGTCTTCTTACTCGTGACCTTTCGAGGATTGTTTTGCTAGCTTCCGCATGACAGATTCTTATTTCGATCCTAACAAAAACGTGTTGGCAAAATTTATGGGATTTTAATTGGATTTTCTTTTTTTTTTTTAAGCGTAACAATTTGATACATACTGTATGAGAATTACTGTATGTGGATAATGAGTTATGTATCTGAATTGTGTAAAAATTAAGGAATTATTGTAATTAGAAAAAGAGTAGGAATATGATGTAATTTACTTCTTACAATATGAGATTTATGTAAGTTATATTTTATTTTTTAATTTAAAAATCTCTTAACGGATTTGAATGAATCAGATTTTTGACACAGTCTCTTATTCAAACTCTTTTAAAGACACTTTTATTTTCGAAAAAGAATTGTGCTCCATATTTTTTTCTTCAAAAAAAAAATTAATGAAATCTCTTTCATTCTCCAACTTTATTAGTTACCTAAAGTATTTCTCTTAATTGTTTTCGTTTTGGTTTATCAAAAATTGATAAAACTTATTGTACATATTTTATTTGATTACAGTTCAAAATAACTTCGTAAATATGTGTTGTTGAAATCGAACAGTAATACATTTATAAATTAATTTAAAATCGTTTGAATTTATCATGTTCACTGTTTAATTTAGAGAAGAGTACATGAGCAAACAAGAACATAGAGACATACTTTCTTTATTTTAATTTATTTGTCCTGTTTTCTTTTTTATTAATTTAAAAACTGACTCTTTTTTTTTCTTTTTTCAACAATTTTATTTGACCTACTTTCTTTTTAAACAATTTAAACATAAACTAAGCTTAATTAACAATCAAAAAGTAGCTATTTCATGCAGAGAATGATAGTCAATCATAAAAGACAATCATTACAAAATTGGAACCAAAATCGTGACCATGCAAAGCACGTAACGATTATACTTTTTGTCTTGTCATTTTAGGCTTTGTAAAGTCTACGGAGTAATTATTATTTATTACTTCCCCCGTCTGGTTTCGTGTAGCATAGATTAAATTAGGCATAATACATATATTAGACCCTAAACTTAATTTCAAATTTTAATTTTGACCTCAAACTTTTATAATGCACAAATAGGCACTTTAACTATCCTATCTTTCAATAAATAAACACGCGAATATTTCAATCAAAACCGTGTTACACACATGCTCTGACGTGGAAAAGTAAACCACTCAGTTGCTGCCAACTAATTAAAAAATTTACACGTATTTTTTTAAGCATAATACATAAATTGGACCCTTAACTTGGCTTCAAATTATAACTTTGATCTTTAACTTTGATAGTGCACAAAGAGACACTTTAACTATCCGAAATTTAAACAAAAAAATACGTGAATATTTCAATCAAAACGCGTGTTACACACATGCTCCGACGTGAAAAAGTAAACCATTCAGTTGCTGCCAACTAACTAAAATAAATACACCTAGATTTTAAAAATTATAAAAATAAATTATAATATAGAATAAGGTGGAAGTGAAAATAAATTCATTTTTTAGGTAAAAAAAAGTTATTACCTCTTTTCTTCTCTCTCTTAAAAATTCCTAATCTGAAATTCATGTTCCTTATATTCAAATCAAAGAAAAAATTATTTAAAATATTTGCTGTAATTTAATTTTCGAGTTATCTATTTTTCTTCCTCAATTTAGTCAAGGTAACAAGATTCAACATTTTACAAATAAGAATTTGCATATTGTTGGTCAAATGTTCAAACTAATATGAGAATCTCTAGAAGAAACTAATGTTTTTATTGCAAAATTATTTCAGAGCAACCCATAAATATGGAAAGACATGAGATTCAATGAACTTCTCCTTCTTTTCTTTAGTTTGAAGTATATTTGTGCTTTATGTTGTCAAATATTTGACTGAAAAAACAGGGTGCTTTGTGTATTGTGATTGTCATAGTGAAGAGAATTGCAATTATGAATTTTGGAGGCCAACAAATGAACTTACAGTACTAAAAATTATTAAGTGAAATGGTGCACTTAAAGTATTTGATAAATTGTCTGATAGAACTTTTCACATATTTTTGTCAAGTTTGAGTAGCAGTCTGATATCTAATCAAAATGCCTTCAAAAATTGCATTCAATTTGTATAATTGTATACTCACCCCATCTTGTCAAAAAAGACTTCATTATAATTTTTTTCATAATAACAAAAAAGTAATTAAATGTCACTTGCATTTTGCAATGAACAACAAATAATGCAAAAAAGAGGGGAAAATTGTTGAAAAATTAGAAAGAGAGTTTAATTGTCATTTCAGTGTTTTTTTTACTGTTGGGCACTCGATTTTTACATCTGACGCGCCTAATTTGAGTGAATTTTACGTATTTTGCCATGTAGGATCCGAGTATTTTTTTGTTTAAGTTTTGGATAGTTAAAGTGACTATTTGTGCACAAACAAAGTTAAAGGTCAAAGTTATAATATGAAGCCAAGTTAAGGGTCCAATTTATGTACTAATTAAGGGTAGAATTGTCATTTTAGCAATTTTTTATCGTTTTGGGCCTCAAAAATTACCTCTCACTCGCGCAGAATGCGTGTATTTCACGCATTTTGCCAGGTAGGAATCGCGTATTTATTTGTTGAAAGATAGTATAGTTAAAGTGCCTATTTGTGCACTATGAAAGTTTGAGGTCAAAGTTAAAATTTGAAGCCAAGTTTAGGGTCCAATATATGTATTATGCCGTTAAATTTTGAGGGTAAATTTTTTAATTTTAATGGTAAATTTGGATATATATATTTTTTTAAAAAAATAAAAGTTACATAAAAAAGTATTCTAACTTGTGATAAATAACAATTTAAAATATTTAAATAGCACATAAATATATTGTATTTAAAGAAAAAGTTGTTTAATTCTCAACATTTGATATCTCATAAATTGAGAGTGGTATAATTTTTCCATATTTTCTTGTCCACTTTTCTCGATGTGACAAATCTCAAAGAAAAAACTAATTTATGTAATTATTAGAATCACCTAACTTGATTATGACACATAAATATCCCATATTGTTATCATACTAATTAGGAACATCATTTTTCTTTTTTCCATTCAAATAAAAAAGAATATCATTTAATATTGTTCTTAAAAATTTACTCCCATTTTGGACTAGAAATTTGAAAGACACCGCTTTCCATAGTACTTCACTCAAATTTTAAAAGAATATAAGATAAAAATAAAATCTATTTGATATTCAAATTGAGTCTAAAATGTACGTATAATATTAAAATTGATTGTCAACGTAGAAATTTTCTTTGATCAAGTCATATTTGAACATGGAAATTGTTTAATATAACGAATTTTGTAAATTTGGAAATTAAATATGATTATAAATTAGGTATAAGAAATTTGTCATTTTGTTTTTGTGGGGATGCAATTATAAATGTCTACAAAAGAAGCTAATAATGTCTACCAACTTTTGACTATAGAACTATTCTCTATTATATGGTACAAAAAATAAATCAACATGCTTATAATGTCAACAATAGTGACTGGTTAATTTGTTTTATACGAATTGTTTTCTTTCTTTAATTTCCAATCTAATATCTTTCTCTAATTATGCCAATGGCTTTCATAATCTCAATTAGATCATAAAGTCCAACTAATTTATTCTCATAATATGTTTTTTATGTCATTGTGATGTCCTGGTCTAAATTAAGTTTATCCATGGTCTAACATTTTTGACATACTTCACACAATTTAACATTTCCAATATGTTATATTTAGGGTCCGTTTGAATTAGCTTATTTTAGGTATTTTTTATTTTTAAATATTTTTAAAATTTTTGAGGCGTTTGGAAAGGTTAAAAAATATTTTTAGGCCAAAAAAGTTTTAAAATAAGGCAACAGTAGGATATCTTCTAGTTAGTTATGACTTCCTACTAGCTAGTTATGACTTTTAACTTTTTACTTTATAATTGACAGACAACAGAGTATATTATGTAAAGTTAATCTTTTCCGATAAATTCAATGCCTTAAACATGCATTAAAAAATATTATAGTAACCAATAGGGGTTGTGGTAAAAGTACGTTCATCTTAATCTTTATATAAAGAGTTATTGAGTTTGAATCTCTTTGTTACGAAATCATATTTATGATAAGTGTTTATCATCAATTTGAAACTTTTTGACGTGATTTAAATTTAGTCAAACTCATGTAAATACCAAACACTTAGTGGGAAATAAAAAATATTATAATAATTAAAGTTTTGTCTTGATTATGAAATTGAAAAAAATAAAATGGACAATTACTTTAGTAATTTTAGTCAGATGTACAAGTAAACTTAGTAAAAGTGGATAGGAGTGTACTTTTGAACCACAATTGGATGAGAAATCAAATCATCAATTTGATCTACTTTCTCATACAGAGTTCTTTTTCTACGTCATGATCATACCTTATTACTTTATTTTTTTCAATTTACGTCACATTCTTTATTTTTTGAAAGTTAAATAATATTTTCTTTATTTTAAAAAGGATAATCTAGTTTAACTTTGAACGGAGTTTAAAAAAGAAAGAAGACTTTTTAATCTTGTGATTGTAAATTAAAATTATGTCAAATATACCAAAATGCCGTTTAATCTTGTGATCTTAAACATGCAACGTGAAAAGTTAAAATTAAAGTGTTACCGAAAAAAGAAAGGTGTCATTCTTTTTGGAACAAATTAAAAAGGAAATAGGATCATTCTTTTTTAAACGGAGGGAGTAATTCAATTGAAAATTCATGCATGAAGTCCTTAATTTTTTAATCTGAAATTTAAATATTTCTAAATTATGAAAAACTACTATAAATCACAATAAATGATAATTCAAAATATTTAAAAAATATATGAAAACTTTATGATAAATAAATAAACTAATTCAATCTTAAAATTTGAAATGTGCCATATAAATTAAGACAAAGACAAATACAAAATACGCAATGTAATAAATTTTTGTTTGACTTTAATGTCACTTCCCTTAATTATGATTTACCAATAGGCTTCATCCTGTGGCCAAAAGGATATTTGATAGAACACGAAGTTGGTATATGTTCGTTCATGTTTCTTAGCCAATAGAGTAGGATTTAGGATTGAACGACTTTCACGTAGAGCAAATATAATAATATTTTTTTAATTCAATTTCTATTATTTACTTTTTTCAGTTAGTTATGATATATTATTATATTATGTGATAATTTAGCTTTTAAATATTTATTCTATTCTTAATAAAATAACTTATATTTATATAAATTTTGATCTTTTATTTTAATTAAAAATTGAATAAATTTTTTTTATAAACTTTGTGTCAAGTTAAATTATCATTATTAAAAAGCGTATATTGTTTGGACACTTCGATCTACGAAACATTTATGAATAATTCTGCTCCATCCTCTACACCACGTTATCACCGGACTTCATTGTAGTGCCACAAGTCCACTCTACATAGATAACCACGTGTATAACTTTATTTTTCCCAAATATTTTTTTATACTATAAATAAATATTTTAGTTTAGTTGTTTATTTTAATAGATAAATAAGTTTTGTTATTTATTCTCACCAAGACAAGTCAGTCTTAACCCAACGAAACGAAAGAAATATGAAAAGACAAGACAAGAACAAGTTAAAAGCGGAAAAACTTAATCATTTTATTAACACCCCCAAAACCCAATTGTCATGTGTACAAGTCACTAATACATAAGTGTGGAGTTAATAAATGAATATAAGTCTCGAATCTTTGTTTCTTAAATATAACAAAGCATAAAAAAAGAACTAGAGGGCCCAATGGGATGATAAACAACTACCTCTCAACAGCTCTTTGACAAACCTCAAAGATGAGAGAGAAAGAGAAATCACACAACACTGGACTCAGAACCTACACAAGTATAGAAGCAAGGAGTGAGTACCAATAACAAATATCCAACAACAACAAGTACCCAACAAGCAATCTAATATAAAGCAACCTCGCTAGAAAACGAATACTCATTTCATCCCAATCGAACCTCTTCAAACTACAACCTGCACAAGAATTGTAACACCGAATGCGGAAATTAGCAGACTTAACTAGAGCCAAGAATTAGGGTTCTATAGGGTGTTGTTGAAGATTTGTGTCGTAGATGAGACTTTTAATGTCTAGAATAAGGGGTTAATGGTTGAACGATATGGTACGTGTTAGCCCTCGTAACTTAGAAGACTTTTTAGAGTATTGGTTTAGTTTTGAAAGGGCATGTGCCAACGGAAAAGGGCAAGCCTTAGCCAAAGGGCCAAGGCTGCCCAATTATGGTAGCACACTGCCCAGGACCACGACCACTTTCACGGCCAGTGGTGAAGACCACGGACCATGAAAGGGTCCCTGAAGTTCCATTAGTTCCTTATAGGTTTGTTCAAAGAAAGCCACTGCCTAAGGATCTACGGACCACTTCACGAACCGTGGTCAAGACCACGGCTCGTGGGAAGGCTCGTGGTCTTTCCTTAGTGCATTGTTAGCTTGGAGAGGTGAGGTAGCACACTGGTCAAGGGACCACGGGAACCTTCACGTGCCATGGTGCCCTTGACGGCCCATAGAGAGGGGTGTGATGCCTGACACCATGCTGCCTAGTCAACGACTTTTGGGTAAATTCTCAAATGTGCAATTAAATTATGGGGTCATTTGTAAGGTGTTTTGTACACCCATATAACTATTTGAAAAGTATTTTAACACCCTTTGAAGTCACTTAGAATCAAAACTCCCAAATCCCTCTCTCTCAAATAATTCTCTCTCTAAGGTTTGAGAAGAAGCTAGGGCTTGAAGATTGGGTCATGAATCACCTCCATTGTTGACAGCTTTCTTTAAGTCTTTGATCTGAGGTATGTGAAGCTTGTTCATTCATAAAGTTTTTCCACCCATGGAGCCCCCATAGTTGTCCTCCAATTGAAAGTCAAAAATCCAAATTCTAGTTAGGATTATGCTTGCATTGTGGGTAGTGTGTGGGTGTGAACCAAACTAGTCGATATCACCCATTTATGATTGATTTAGCTTTGTTTAGTGATTATATGATGAAATTATGTGATTTCAATGGTTAATCCTAATTTTCTTGTTGAATTGCATGATTTGTGGGTTGATGCCATTAGAGGTGAAATTGTAGGTTCATGAGTGACCTTGAATTATGGTTTGTATAGAAACTGATCATAAGTTAGGATCATCTAATTATGAATTTAAGTAGACCTAATTGATTATGATTGATCTTGGCATGTAATGATGAGTTTGAACCTTCATGGCTAATTTTGACAACAATCACCTAGCAATGAGGGTTATGAACAGAAAACCTTTGAAGTTTAGCTATAAAGAAGAAATTAAGAGAGAAACCTTGAAAGTAAGGTTATGATCATGATAGCTAGGATGAAGCTAATATTATTAAATATTGATGTAAGGGCTTTGAGTAAAGTCTTAAAGAAAAATAGAAGTTTAATAGGTTGGATTATGGTGAAAGACCTATACTCACCTAGCTTACCTTATGAATGTTTGAAAGTATAAAGTGATAGAATCACTTAAGTATGAATTGATTGTCAAGGATGTTCTTCCATAAGTAATGAGTGTTAAGAAAAGATTAACAAGTAAACCTTGGGGGGGGGGGGGGGTGCTAGGCCCCAAGTGGATTCTGACAATGAGACGGGGTGTCACACAAGAAAGGGTACGGGCTCCAAGTAAAAAGGAGAACCACACCTAGTTGATGTGAGGATTATCCAAGTTCAAGGGGAACTCTTACGTAGTAGAGTGTGTGTTTTCCCATAGTTAGGTCTCATGGGATGGGATCCTTCACGTAGTTGAGTCAAGGTTCCTAGTAGCAATCTTCATATCCATGAACTAAGACATGCTTAAGAAGCATCTCGTAGTGTTCAAAGCATAATGAACTAAGACTTACTTAATGAAGTAACTCATAGTGTTCTAAAGTATAGATGGACTACATGCTTAAGATAGTATCTCATAGGGTCCATGTGATGAAGGAACTTAGACATACTTTAGAGAGTATCTCATAGTGTTCAAAGTATTAATGAGGATAGACATACTTACTAAGTATCTCATAGTATCTATGCTAATAATGAACTTAGACATACTAAAAGTGGTTTCTCATAGGATTTAAGTTATAAAGAACTAACATATGCTTAAGAGAGTACCTTCTAGTGTTCTAAAGAAAAAGAGAGGAATTAGGTTCCAAACCAAGAAGTATTGGTCAGAGGACCCAAAAGTGATACTTAGCATGATTAGTACTATGGGATGCTATTGTGTATTGCACAAATATGACTTAAGGTTACCAAATAGAGTAAGTTAGGATAGGATTGTGCCATAGTTGCCTTCCTTTCTATAGTTGACTAAAGGTGAGAGATTCTCTTTGTTGCGTTCAAATCGCATACGCAAGTGCACTTAATCGTGCAAGCAATATAATGGTTCTTGTTAAGGAGCCGGGTATCGTACCCACAGGAACTTCAGACTAGACTCTATTAACTTTTCTAACTCTTAACTCAACACAAATGCAATTTCCAAAATTTTATAAAGAATATTAACTACTAATTCTATGTAACTAAAAGTAACTACAGTGATTCAATTTCTCCGTTTCCAACAATAATATGAGAAAGATCTAGGACTGTGACTTTTATCAAGAATCATGAAGTTGTTATTCTTTGCTAACGGGTTTTATTTTGGAATTATCTCCTCGCTGAACCACAGGGTTAGATGTATGATCATGGTCTCTCGACTTCTAATTGCCTACAACAATTACCATCCTAACTACATCGTTGAGCGGGGATAAAATGAATAAGAGTTGAGCATTAAGTTATCTTCCTGTATGGTGATCCAAACAAGGTTTCTAGGTATATCTCTATCCTAGAAACGAATCAACCCTAGCTATTTAGAGTCAACCAAACTTCCTACAATCCACGTTGTATCCTCTTCTTCCTCTCTCGAATTCAATTTGGACAATAAATTTATTTTGTGGTGGCCAATCATGAAATACAAATAGCAAGAATTTAAGAACGAATCATCGATAACTCATAGTAAAACCTTTAACAATTTAAACAAGTTTCATTCATCCTATAGCCACAGCCCTAGAACTAGGGTATTTAGCTACTCATAATCTTCAGAACGATATTCAAAGTTATGTAAATCATTTCCAAGAATTACAAGATGAAAAGAGATAAAACATAACCCTACACGCTGCCAAGTATCGTTCTTAATGCTCCCAATCGAAAATTAGAAAAAGAATCCCTATAAAATTACAATACGACCCTATTTATACTAAAGTCGATTTTCTAAATTGGAGCTCCAAGCGCGCGACGCGGGGCTGGCAATAGGTGCACTGCCTCGAGATTAATTTGAAGATTAATATTCTTTCACCATTTGCGCAGCGCGGAGGCTACACGTAGTCTTCTGCTTCGAAAATTAATTCGAAGCTTGAGAATTCTCTCCTTTCTGCGCGACGCGGGGGTAATAAGAAAATGCCTTTTAGGACTTTCTTTCGCTTCATTTTACTTTGCTTCCTCTTTAGATTTTCATGTCGCTTTATTAGCTCCTTTTAGTGCCTGTTTCTTTCACCTCTCCTTCCTGTATAACTAATCGTGTGTGTTAGTTTGGCAACACAGAATTCACATAATAAGACTCGTAACCTAGACTTAACGACTCCAAACTAAGCATAACTATGGGCATAATTAACATTATGGGCACACAAATATGCGCAAGATCACTACCCCACACTTAAAAGTTTTGTTCGTCCTCGAACAACTTCTAATGACTCTTAGACATGACCACTAACAGGATTGTGCTTCTACCGTCTTCTCAACATTCTTCCATCTTATGATATGCCACTGATTCCATCATGCTAAGACAACTTTACCATACGCGTGACTTCCTATGTACTCTTTCGTATCACTTTACTTTCTGTAACAAGCGTCTCTCACACCAAAGAATAGTCCGTTTCACACAACATACAGTTTTAAATAATCTAGGGACTTATCCCAAAACATCTCACTCTAAGGAAATGAAGTCATATGCATGCATTGAGAATCATAAGCTTTCCCATTATGTACATCTCTACTAATGACATGTGTTATACCCAAAGATCAACCAGGACTTGTTCAGGTTGTAATGTAGGCTCAGGGTCACGAAAGATTCATGTATATGATAATAATGACTTGTTCTCCCTAATGCACTATGTTTAGATTCGACTCTATAATCCACCTTTTCCTTTGACGCCTTCAAGTTTAGCTTGTTTTCTCAAATCGATTCTTGCCCCTTTTTCTTATTTTCTCTTTTTTTATACTACTCTTGGCTTAAAGATCATTAAGATTACAATCAAGGTAGTTTACTCACTTCTTATACCAGGGCATTATTTTACCTTCTCCTTTCATTTACTCTTACCACTTACTTCATCTCTTTCTTTGAACTGTCTGTTATTCAGCCTAACACAGTGCATTAAGGATCGGGATCAACCTAATGGGATCAATAAAGGGGATATGACTTATTTTCAAGGTTTCAACAAAATGTAGGTTAAAGGCTCAAATGGGCTGACTAGGGATAATATAAGGCTCAATTTCTACACTAATGTCCAAAAAAGGCCTGCTATCATCTATTGGGTACAAAACAGTTGTATTTCGCTTCAATAACAACCTGGGCAAGTTCTAGACTCAACAGCATAACACGGATTATATCAATAGCTCACCACTCATTGCAAGAGTTGCATTCATAAAGATCAAAATCAGCACATTATCTGCACTTAGAAGGTTCATTTACGCATGACAAACGTATGTCTCAATTCACCATCTCTTGCGTACATATATTTTTATAGAGATATGATTTCAGCACAACCCAACCTAAGACTCGATTGACGAAACTTCTCTTAAAACGGTCGTCATCCATCTATCATTGGGCTGTCTAACTCGATCTATGACTACTACAGACTCAATCCTACCAATACCATATTTTTTTGT
This sequence comes from Solanum sitiens, assembly GCA_016801875.1. Taxonomy (NCBI): domain Eukaryota; kingdom Viridiplantae; phylum Streptophyta; class Magnoliopsida; order Solanales; family Solanaceae; genus Solanum; species Solanum sitiens. The sequence continues at coordinate 234,444 of JABWTJ010000344.1, forward strand.
ACGGTTTAAAGGGACTATCCTTGGCTAAAGAACTGTAAACAACTACCAAGAAACCCAAAAACAAAACATAGTCATGAAAATGAATAAAACATACACAGAAAATGTTCTACCCCACCCCACACTTAAACAATGGCACTGTCCTCAGTGCACATGAAAAACATATCAAATCAAATCACAGGGTAAGGGAAACACTCCTTGACTAATCCTCCATGATATCATCGTCTCCTGCTTGTAGATGTTCGATTTCATCCTCCGAGTACGAATCAACATCCGAGCTAGTGCATAACTTGTACTTGTCAGTTGGGACGTCATCACCAAATGGTTTAGTAAACGCCGGCCCAATCCCCAACAACGCCTCAACATGCACATTCAAGGGGTAGCGGCGGTGACCTTATGAAGCTCGCACCAATTTGATGGTCGACCACCAGTGTTGTCACACAACATCTCTAATCCGTACATCCTAGCCATGATCAGCTCGTCCCATTTATGCCGCTCTGCAGTGGTAAGAGTGGGGCCTAATTCAGTGTCAGGTCCTTTTGTTCTTGTAACATCCACAACTACAGGGTATAGTGGGGCCATGTAGTCCAAAGTTTCCTCCGGAATACCTGCATGATAACACATTTTAGTGATAAGACTACCAAATGCATACTTGTGACCCTTATGAACCCTAGCCTTCCTCATAGCAGATTTAATGATCGCCCCAACATTCAGCTCCGTGTCGGTCATCAAAGCGTACACCAGACACACCCGATCACGTGTAGCATATGGGCGTTCGGGAGCGTCTTATGATACTTTTTTTGACTGTGCTTCGTCCACTGGGCCATGGAATAAGGTTCACACAATAAATGGTGGATTGCCTGATACGGTGGCCTAATATTCAACTAAGTCAACACCAACAGGTTGGTGTCTTCAGCTGTGCCCAGAATATCATTAATATTGGTCGGTGTGATGGGCACGTTCCGACCACAGACAGTGACAAGGTGAGAGCGAGTATCCGGAATCCAGTTGGCATAAAACTAGCGAACCATGCTCAAATTACACTCGTCCGGTTCCTCAAATAGGAACCCAAGCTGCAGCTCCTACATCCGCCGTACAATCTGGTGGAACTCGCAGAGCAAACTATCCCGATCAACACACATGTCAGGGAAATAATATGTCTCAGTGTGCTTCTTGTACCAAGTTTTGCCTTCTTTGGATACTGACTTTAGTCCATATAGTCGATTTTGCCCTCTGGGAGCTGGGGTAGACAGAGGGACATTTCCTCTCCTTGGCCTCTTCTTCTTGGAGGCTTGAGCAACAGCTTTCCCTAGTCTCTGTGAAGTTGACCTAGTTACCTAAATAAGTACACACAATTCAGTCCCAGGGTTGTCTGTGCTCCAACAAAACATGGGTGGTGTGCATGTAATCACCCCACACTTAGCACATAATTCAGTACTCAGACTTCCCGAACGATGTGTCATAACGCAATCAACCCCCAACATTCATGCAGTGATTAACCATATACTCTGTTACTACGTACAATATATCAACACCAACATAATATGATACGGGATGCAACATAGCCAAAAATCATTGTGTTGTCTACTCAAACCTTCAACAACAATAATAAGCATAACTAATTCCCATAGTACACACATAAAATTATCCTTCTCAACTAATAACCATCAAGTGTGCTACTCAAGAATTTGACACACGGGCCTGCATAAACAATGGGACATCTCGACTAACATCCTCCTTCCTGTCAAGCGCCTACAATGCCCCCTAATCACCAAAACCATGTACCCCATACCTCAAATAACAACCCTTACCCCTTGTTTGCAACCCTATACCTCAAATATCCTTTATCCTTACCCCCTTGTCCAAACCCCATGAAAATAATGAGAAAACATACCTGAGCGACATGAAGAAAGTAACCAAAATCGACTGAGAGACTCTGCTAAGCTGCGCGACATGAAGGGACGTTGAAAATTAAGGATTTGGGGGAAGAAATGGGGAAGGCTTTACGATAGAAGGGGAGATAGAATGGGAAAACCTGGGGCAGAATCGGGATATAGTAGGGGCTTTGGGGGGCTGGGTCGGGGTGTTTTAACTAAAAACGGGTAAGACCCGTCTTAATTAATGAAATACACGAAAACTTACCTGTCTTTGCGTCGCGCTTCCTACACGTGGTCTTCTAGCATTTTAATTCCAGTTGACCAACTATTTTCAATCCTGCTCGTGATGCGGACCCAACACCCACAGTGTTTTCTGTGTTGTAATAACAATTTACCGTCGAAATCAATTCTGGCATCATACCTCGCGGCGTGGAGCTGTCACGAGGTATTGCCTCAAATTCTTTAAGCGAGGCAAGATTCTGAACTGGCCCCACGATGCGCGACCTACACGAGGTTCACTGCCTCGACTTTCTGCACTTTTGTACTAACAACTCATTAAATCGGGGCTCCAGGCGCGCGACGCGGGGCTGACACGAGGTGCACTGCCTTAAGATTAATTCGAAGATTAATATTCTTTCACCAGTTGCGCGACGCGGAGGCTGCACGTAGTCTTCTACTTCGAAAATTAATTCGCAGCTTGAGAATCCTCTCCTTTCTGCGTGACGCGAGGATAATATGCAAATACCTTTTAGGCATTTCTTCCGCTTCATTTTACTTTGCTTCCTCCTTAGATTTTCATGTCGCTTTAATAGCTCCTTTTAGTGCATGTTTCTTTCACCTGGCCTTCCTACACAACTAATCATGTTGGTTAGTTTAGCAACACAAAATTCACTTAATAAGACTCTTAACCTAGACTTAACGACTCCAAACTAAGAATAACTATGGGCATAATTAGCATTATGGACACACAAATATGCCCAAGATTACCCTTAGTTATGAAATGATAGGTGAATAATGAAACCAAAGTAGGGTGAATATGACTAGGATAACTTTAAAGTTATGTTTAGGGTGAAGGGTATTATGGAATGCATTTCATGCATTGCACAAGTGTGCTTTGAGTTGCCTAGAAATATGATGCCCTTATGGTACTGAAACCTAAAGACTTAGACTACGTATGTAGACTATGATTAAGAGGACTAAGAAGGGATACATGGCTTGGGCAGTATTATGGGATGCTATTTTTGTCTTGCACTTGTATGCTTTTGAGGTTACTTGAGAATGGTGATATTATAATGTAGGTGACTGAGATTCAATTATATATGTATGATGCTTATGATAAGGAATTGGCTTATTATGATTATGATGTATCTCCTATGCTCATTTACTATGATTTATGTTGACTTACGTTTATATGAGGCTTATATGGACATTATGCTATGACTATGATGACCATGCTTACGTTTATCATTATGATTTTCTCTTATGATTATATCTTGTGTTGACTAACCATTTTGAGATGCTCTTATCATGTTGTGTTAGCTTCCATACTTAGTATGTTTTGTACTAACGCATATTGCCTACATTGTAATCAAATTTAGGTATTGGAGGTTAGAGTTGCTTGAAGATATTGGTTTCTAGCAGGCTAAGAAGATTGAAGACTTGGTGAGTCCTCATACTTTCGAGGACAAACATATTACCTTTATTATGTCATTTTTTTATGTTTAAGACTTTGTATGGGCTGCGTCCCAAAGTTTATATTTCAAAGCTGTAATAGATGGTTTGAGACATGGTCTAGAAGATTTCCACACTCTTTTATAAAGACTTAGATTATTTATTTTTAAAAGTTTTAAATTCCTCCGTACTTTTTATTATCTTATGTTATGATTATGGTAAGGACTTGTATGAGACCCTTAGGGGTCAAGTACGCCACTCACGTCTAGGTGGTACTCTCGGGGCGTGATAGTATTCAGTCCAACCTAAAAGTTCTACAACACACAGCTCACCAGACTCAATAATCATAGTCCAATAGTCACAATTCAACAACCAAAACGTATCAAACAAGTAAGTCAATCTCTATGTCAAATAGACCAATCACACGTAACAAGTGCATCAATCATAGTTAACAAGTAAGTCAAACATAAGCATCAAAATGCATCAAATCACAATATTCAATCTCTTACCGAAATCATTTTCCTTCGGCACAAAATGACTATCCAGAACCATTTCCCATTAGCTTTATATCAAATCACTAGCGGAATCATTTTCCATCGACTTTGTTATATCATTTCACTAGATGGAACAATTTCTCATCGACTTTATATTATTTCACTAGCTGGAATCATTTTCCATCGGCTTTATATAATTTCACTAACCAGAACTATTTCCCATCGAATTTATATCACATGTCTCATCACGATATATAACAATCAATGCACATAAGCAAGTTCACACCATAAGGAACAAACAACAATTCAAGCAATTCAAGTCAACAATCATGTTATCAAAGCATTTAATTTTATCAATTAATTAATAATCACAATAAGACAATTCACAAGCATTATGATAAACACATAGCCTTTTCATTTCAACCATTTTTTATTCATTAAGATTTATCAAGTGGAACAATTAACTGTTCACCACACTCTCATTATTCCTAAGACACACAATGAAGAGAATACACGGATTTTGCTATGATATTAAGGTTTAGGAGATCACATGTCTTAAGTCAACCAACTAGTCATTACAAGCCTTGAGTCTACCCCTTTTGACAAATGTCTAAGGCCACACAATCAATATCAATCAAGCATTTACAATAAACTTTCGGAAACAAAATATCCAACTCATATACTTGAAAAATGTGTCAATCAACAAAATACAATTTCGAAAATGAGGTTTGAATTCGAAATTTAATACTTGAAAAAGTTACTCAAGGTCTTAAGAACATATTGATGAAAATCATTTTGAAAAAAGACTTAAAGTCAATTCACAATTTCAATTTTAGTTTAAAACTTGAGTTCTTGAAAAACTTTGTCATTTGCCAATTAAAATTTCAAATTTTGATGTTAAAATTCATAAATAATTAAAATAAAATGAAGTTTTAGGGTCACAAAAGCTTACCCAAATGATTTAGCACAAGAGATCTTTTCAAAAATTGCCTCCAAGAATTTACCAAGCTAAAAAATGAAAAAATGGGACTTAAACGGTAGTTGAGTGACTTACTAAAAAAATTACCTTTAATTGAGTGACTTTTGCTTTATAAAATAAAGTTGAGCGGTTTTTAAAGAAAATTATCCATAGTTGAGTACTTTTAAAAAAAATTATTTATAGTTTAGTGACTTTCAAAGATAAGTATCCGTAGTTGAGTGATCATCTGAGATAGTTTTTAAAATATCTTTACAATGAAATAACCGTTGTATAATATAGTAACAGTAAAATTTAGAGTTACAAAATATCATTAATAATATAAATTTTGTAAAATATACTTTCAAATAAAACTTTCGATTTGTCATGTCAATATAAGTCAAGTAGCATTTGACTAACTTAAAACTCATAGAAAATTTTAACAGTGGATTAAAGGTACTTGCCCTATAATGCCTTAAAATATTTGTCCAACGACCATCTATTAAGACTGTTTAGATTATTACAAGTTAAAAGAACAACTCACAAATGACAGTGCAAAAGTCATACTAAAACGTTGAAACTGGAAAACGACATGCAAAAGTCATACAGAATCTTCCTTAATTATATTCCAACTGTGCCTCTAAAGAAAGAATTTTCCTCAATATTATAATATTAATTGTGCAATTTTTTCCTTAATTGATCAAAGGATTTTCCAACTTTACTGCTTTCACACAAATATGTCTTTGCATGATGCCTATTAAGTCAAATATTGGATTAGGATCTAAAATTCCAACAAGGCCGCATATACTACCTTGAGGGAAAATAATTTTTTAAAATATACTACAATGATTATTCAATACAATTTAATTTGATTGGGCATATAATTTCTTTTCTTAATATTAATTATTTTAATTATTTAAATTGATATAAAATTATTTCGATTTCAAATATCCTTAACGTCAATCTTTTTGCTAAACAATATTTTTATTTTTAACGATCCATACTCATAAGATAAATGAAAGGATATTGTATCAAATCTCATAGATTAATGAAATTTTAGACCGTTCTACGTTAGAGTAATTGAAATTTACTTAATATATTGACGCATATAGTTGATATGATTTTGAATTTCATAGTAAATTATATATAAATAAAAAAATGGAAAAGGGTCAAAATTGCCCCTGAACTATGCGAAATAGATCACTTATACCCTTCGTTACATTTTGGGATCAAAAATACCCCCGCCGTTATCCCAAAAGACCACAAATACCCTCCAAAGTTAATACCCAAATTTTTAATGATATGACAAGCCACGTGGACTACTCCCTCCACCTAAGCTGCCAACTAGGAATCCCACTGACCCATACCTACTAACCCATCAATTCATCCTCCCAGATTAAATCTTAGTTTTGAGAAAAATTAAATTTTTCCATTAAAGTTTCAAGAAATGGGTATTTTAGTTTAGTTTTCAAGAGGTTTCCATTAAATTTTATTTGTTCATCGGGTTTTTAAGTTTTGAAGATAGTTTCTAAGCAATGAATTTTTTAGTTTAGTTTTCAAGAAATGAGCAAGATGAATAAGGTTCTATCGGGTCGGAATTGATAAGGTTGAGAAATCAAGAAGGTATACTTTGTTGATCAACATCGGCGGATCTTGTGAGCTCTACAAAGTGAATAAAACTGGATTAGGTCCGCTGGATGATTTAGAAGGGATCGAGATAGGTCACAACGAGAGGCTGCCGATGACACTTATCGGAGACCGCGGTGAGACGGTGACGGCGGAGGCACATTTCACGCATAAGAGGTTTGGAGAATGAATGTGGAAGAGGTGTGGAAAAGTAGGGATTTATGAGTTTAGTATGGACTTAGTAAAGAAATATGAAAGGAAAGAAGAAAGGCCTTTCAATCATGATTTTCTTCAAGATATATAAATTTTATCCAATGGTGATTGAGATTGGATTTTTTTAATTTTCCTTATTCAATTTTTTTTGAGACGGGAGATTAAACAATTTAGCTAACTTGATTTGATTTTAGAGGTGTAATGTCTGGACTTTTTTGATGCAATTAAATTATCACTTATTGAATTTATGAAGGAAAAAAAAAAGTTCTGGTGATGGTAAGGGTACAATGAATAATGAGGGGAATTTAATTTAATTTGGATGGATGAATAGATGGGTTAGTAAGCATGTGTTAGTGGGGATCCTAGTTGGCAGCTTAGGTGGAGGGAGTAGTCCATGTGGCTTGCCACATAATTAAAATTTTGGGGTGTTAACTTTGGAGGGTATTTGTGATCTCTTGGGATAACGGCGGGGTATTTGTGATCCAAAATGTAACGAAGGGTATAAGTGATTTATTTCGCATAGTTCAGGGGCAATTTTGACCCTTTTCCGAATAAAAAAATTGGTCATTTACTCTGTACACTCACTTCTCCACGCCCCCGCCCCCGCCCTGCAGCCCCACTTCCTCTCTCTTCCAACTTTTTTCTTGAAAATGAAATCATATTTTATAATCTATGACATATGTGGTATTGTGATGAAAAAAGAAAACAGTTATAACAACACTTTGCAAATCCTATAATTATCCGAATAAAAACACTTTAAAAGAACTTAACAAGACATTGTTTTCTTAGCACAAAATTAAAAAAAATAATATAATTTGCAAGTTCAAAAAATAATGACTAAATCCTGTGGGGTCCATTCCCATGTACCAAACTTTGAATTATTTTCTGCCAATTTCAAAGTTTGGCAGAGTTGGTAAAGAAAAAATTGTTTTTTCTTCAATTTCAAAGTTTGGCAGAGTTGGTAAAGAAAAAATTGTTCTTTCTTCAATTTCAAAGTTTGACAAGAGTTGGTAAGCTATGCAGAAGAAAAAATTGTTTTTTCTTCTGTAGCACATTTGGAAGTAGTGTATTTGTTCTCTATAAAAGGGAGGACAATTCTTCATTTTCAATGTACAAGAAAAATTACAAAGGAGAGAAAAGAAGAGTGAGGCATCACAGAAGAAAATAATCTGTGAGGAAAAATAGAGAGTGCGAGCGATATTGTAGTGAGGTGGAAAAATCAAAAGAGGGTTATTTCTTTTGAGTGTGTAGTGGTCTTTGGAGTTTTACTCAGACCTACAAGTGTAAAAATCCTTACTATAGTGATATTCGTTGCTCCTCTTGGGTCGTGGTTTTTTCCTTATTTAGGAGGGTTTTCACGTAAAATCTTGGTGTCATTATTTCTCTTTTTATTCTCGTTGATTAACCGTATTGTTGTGTTCCGCTTTTATTGCTTTTATCACCGCAAATATTATTTCTATTACGAGTTTATTCCCAACAATTGGTATCAGAGCACAGGTTCTGCTCATTTACAGAAATATTTTTTGCAGCTTATTGTACTATACTCAGCGGAAAAAAAAATGTCTGGAGTAAAGTACGAGGTAGAAAAATTCAACGGTGATAGCGGTTTCTCAATGTGGCAGAGAAGGATGAGAGACTAGCTCATCCAACAGGGTTTGCACAAGGCACTAGGCGGCAAATCCAAAAAGCCCGAATCCATGAAACTTGGGAATTGAGAAGAACTGGATGAAAAGGCTGCCAGTGCAATCAGATTGCACTTAACAGATGATGTAGTTAATAACATCATCGATGAAGAGAGTGCATGTGGCATTTGGACAAAGTTACAAAATCTATACATGTCCAAAACGCTGACAAATAAATTGTACCTAAAGAAACAGTTATACGCGCTACATATGGATGAAGGTACTAATTTTTTATCTTATTTAAATGTACTTAATGGACTAATCACGCAGCTAGCAAACCTCGGAGTAAAGATCGAGGATGAAGATAAAGCCATAGTGTCTCCTAAACTCGTTGCCATCTTCTTACGATACTTTAGCAACAACCATTTTACATGGTAAGGACTCCATTGAGTTGAAAGATGTCACATCAGCCCTTCTGCTTAATGAGAAGATGAGAAAAAGGCCTGAAAATCATGGACAGGCTCTCATCACGGAAAGTAGAGGCAGAATTTACCAAAGGAGCTCAAGTAACTATGGTAGATCCGGAGCTCGTGGAAAATCCAAGGGTCGATCAAAATCGAAGGCCAAAAATTGCTACAATTGCGATTAAACAGGACACTTCAAAAGAGATAGTCCAAATCTAAAAAGGGGCAAAGGGGAAAGCAGCGTCCAGAAGAATGATGACAACACAACTGCCATGCTGCAAAATAATAACAATGTTGTTCTCCTCATAAATGAGGAAGAAGAATGCATGCACTTGACAGGTGTAGAGTCGGAATGGGTGGTCGACACAGCAGCATCTTACCATGCCACACCGGTAAGAGATTTTTTTTGCAGATATGTAGCCGGTGATTTTGGCAATGTGAAAATGGGTAACACTAGTTACTCAAAGATTGCGGGGATCGGAGACATTTGCTTAAAGACAAATGTTGGATGCACATTAGTGTTGAAAGATGTGCGCCGCGTACCTGATTTGCGGATGAACTTGATCTCAGGAGTTGCTTTGGACCGAGATGGATATGAGAACTACTTTGCAAATAAAAAATGCAGACTCACCAAAGGGGCATTGGTGATTGCAAAAGGAGTTGCTCGTGGCACGTTGTACAGGACAAATGCAGAAATATGCCAAGGTGAATTAAATGCGGCTCACGAAGAGAATTCTACAGATTTATGGCATAAAAGAATGGGTCATATGAGCGAGAGGGATTGCAAATTCTTTCCAAAAAATCACTCATTTCTTTTGCCAAAGGTACAACAATAAAACCTTGCAACTACTGCTTATTTGGTAAACAACATAGAGTCTCATTTCAGACATCATCTGAAATAAAGTCGAATATACTTGATTTGGTATATTCTGATGTATGTGGTCCAATGGAGATAGAATCGATAGGAGGTAATAAATACTTTGTTACCTTTATTGATGACGCTTCTCGAAAATTGTTTTATATCTTGAGAACCAAAGATCAGGTGTTTCAAGTATTTCAAAAGTTTCATGCTCTGGTGGAAAGAGAGACAGGTCAGAAGCTAAAACGTCTCCGAACTGACAATGGAGGTGAGTACACTTCAAGAGAATTTGAAGAGTACTGTTCAAACCATGGAATAACATGAAAAGACAGTTCCTGGAACCCCACAACACAATGGTATAGCTGAGAGAATGAATCGCACCATTGTTGAGAAGGTGAGAAGCATGCTCAGAATGGCTAAATTACCCAAGACATTCTGGGGTGAAGCAGTTCGGACAGCGTGTTATCTTATCAATCGTAGTCCATTAGTTCCGTTGGAGTTTGACATTCCGGAGAGAGTTTGGACCAACAAGGAGATGTCTTACTCGCACCTAAAGGTATTCGGTTGCAAAGCTTTTGCACATGTACCGAAGAAGCAGAGAACCAAGCTAGATGATAAATCAGTTCCCTACATATTCATCGGATATGGAGATGAAGAGTTCGGGTACAGACTATGGGATCTTGTAAAGAAGAAGGTCATCAGAAACAGAGATGTAATCTTTCGAGAAAGTGAAGTTGGAACTGCTGATGATCTATCTGAGAAGGCCAAGAAAAAGAATGGTATAGTCCCTAATCTTGTTACCATTCCTTCTTCTTCTAACCATCCCATAAGTGCAGAAAGTACGATCGATGAAGTTGCTGAGCATGAAGAGCAACCTAATGAGATTGTTGAGCAGGGGAAGCAACTTGGTGATAATACCGAGCAAATGGAGTACCCATAAGAAGAAGAACAATCTCAACCTCTGAGGAGATCAGAAAGACAAAGGGTAGAATCATCCAAATACCCTTCCTCAGAGTATGTCCTCATCAATGATGAAGGGGAGCCAGAAAATCTTAAGGAGGTGTTGTCTCATCCAGAAAAGAGCCAATGGATGACAGCCATGCACGAAGAGATGGAATCTCTACAGAAAAATGGCACATACCAGCTAGTTGAACTTCCAAAAGGCAAAAGACTGCTTAAGTGCAAGTGGGTCTTTAAACTTAAGAAAGATGGAAATGGCAAGTTGGTCAGGTACAAAGCTCGATTGGTTGTAAAAGGCTTCGAACAAAACAAAAGTATTGATTTTGATGAAATTTTTTCACCTGTTGTCAAAATGACTTCTATTCGAACTATTTTGAGCCTAGCAGCTAGTCTAGATCTTGAAGTGGAGCAATTGGATGTGAAAACTGCATTTCTTCATGGAGATTTGAAGGAAGAGATTTATATGGAGCAACCAGAGGGATTTGAAGTATCAGGAAAGAAACACATGGTGTGCAAATTGAATAAGAGTCTTTATGGGTTGAAACAGGCACCAAGGCAATGGTACAAAATTTTTGACTCTTTCATGAAAAGTCAAACGTACACAAAGACCTATTCTGATCCATGTGTATACTTCAAAAGATTTTCTGACAACAATTTTATTATTTTGTTGTTGTATGTGGATGACATGTTAATTGTAAGACAAGACAAAGAGCTGATTGCAAAGTTGAAGAAAGATTTGTCCAAGTCATTTGACATGAAGACTTGGGCCCAGCACAACAAATTCTAGGGATGAAGATTGTTCGAGAACGAACAAAAAGAAAGTTGTAGCTATCTCAAGAGAAGTACATTGAACGTGTACTAGAACGCTTCAACATGAAGAGTGCTAAACCTGTTAGCACGCCTCTTGCGAGTCATCTGAAGTTGAGCAAACAGATGTGTCCTACAATAAAAGAGGAGAAAGAGGGAATTGCTAAAGTTCCTTATTCTTCATCAGTGGGGAGTTTGATGTATGCGATGGTGTGTACAAGACCTAATATTGCTCATAAAGTTGGTGTTGTTAGCAGATTCTTTGAAAATCCTAGAAAAGAACACTGGGAGGCAGTTAAGTTGATACTCAGGTACCTAAGAGGTACCACAAGATATTGCTTGTGTTTTGAAGGATCTGATCCAATCTTGAAGGGCTATACTGATGCTGATATGGCAGGTGACCTCGATAATAGAAAATTCACTACTGGATATTTGTTTACATTTTCAGGGGGAGCTATATCATGGCAGTCAAAGTTGCAGAAGTGTGTCGCACTCTCTACAACTGAGGCAGAGTATATTGCAGCCACTGAAGCTGGCAAAGAGATGGTATGGCTGAAACAATTTCTTCAAGAACTTGGATTGAATCAAAAGGAGTATGTCGTCTATTGTGACAGTCAAAGTGCAATAGACTTAAGTAAGAACACCATGTATCATGCAAGGACGAAGCATATTGACGTGAGATATCACAGGATTCGTGAAAAGATAGAGGACGGATCTATGCAGGTCATGAAGATCCTTACTAGTGAAAACCCTTCAGATATTCTGACCAAGGTGGTATCAAGAGACAAGTTTGAGCTATGCAAAGAACTTGTCGGCATGCACTCAAGCTAGAAACCTAGAGCTACGTCCTTCAGGTGAATGGGTCTGGAGGGGGAGATTGTGGGGTCCATCCCCATGTATCAAACTTTGAATTGTTTTCTGTCAATTTCAAAGTTTGGCAGAGTTGGTAAAGAAAAAATTGTTTTTTCTTCAATTTCAAAGTTTGGCAGAGTTGGTAAACAAAAAATTGTTCTTTCTTCAATTTCAAAGTTTGGCAAGAGTTGGTAAGCTATGCAGAAGAAAAAATTATTTTTTCTTCTGTAGCACATTTGGAAGGTAGTGTATTTGTTCTCTATAAATGGGAGGACAATTCTTCATTCTCAATGTACAAGAAAAATTACAAAGGAGAGAAAAGAAGAGTGAGGCATCACAGAAGAAAATAATCTGTGAGGAAAAAATAGAGAGTGCGAGCGATATTGTAGTGAGGTGGAAAAATCGTAAGAGGGTTATTTATTTTGAGTGTGTAGTGGTCTTTGGAGTTTTACTTAGACCTACAAGTGTAAAAATCCTTACTATAGTGATATTCGTTGCTCTTCTCGGGTCGTGATTTTTCCCTTATTTAGGAGGGTTTTCACGTAAAATCTTGGTGTCATTATTTCTCTTTTTGTTCTCGTTGATTAACCGTATTATTGTGTTCCGCTTTTATTGCTTTTATCACCGCAAATATTATTTCTGTTACGAGTTTATTCCCAACAAATCCAACATTCTATCAAAGCAGAAATTTAGAATGGATATTTTTTCAATTGCATTAACTAAAACAAAGGAGGAATATTGAAGCTGTTTTTAGTTGTTTAAGTAGTTTTTAGCAAAATAAGTTCTTAAAATTAAAATGAATTTAAATTTTAAATTTTAAATTTTAGTTAGGTTGTTCGAACTATTCATATAGTTTAGGTTATTTTAAATTTTGAATTATAAAAAAACTGATTGTTATATTAATTATTTAAAATCGAATACCTAATCGAAAGCCATCGAAAGCCATTTCAATCCATTAAAATATTTCTAACTAATCCTTTTTACTACCCCATTCTTAATTATTACTTGAAGGGGGATAAAAGTCGGTAAAGATCACTTGGAAGTAGTGAAATAAACTTTACAACAATTTTAATTAAAAAAACTAAATAAAATACCACTGCAATATGTTGACTAAATAAAGGGAACCACTGTTGGGAATTTTTTTAAAGAAAGAAAACAGTGATTGACTTGGTCAAGTGAAATTAAAATAGTGCAGAGTGTACTACTTCAATATTTTATTTTTATTTTTATTAAACTAAGCTTCTATTTATTATTGATGATTAAAAGTTACAAATTGAATTTGACATCCCAAATGATTTATATGATCAATGAGTTTAATACTTCAATTATAATATTTTAGGTATATTAGAAATTTTGAAATTAACTATATTAATTCTCTAATTCATTTTAAGAAATAGTTACTCACTAATAAGAATAAAAATTAGTAAATGAATATATAATTTTCTTAATTTACTAATGTGAATAAATTGAAGAAAAACTATATTTTTTTTAATATACTGAAGAAAGTATTTGAAAATAGTTGGAATATAAAATAACTCAAGTAAATTGAAAAGTGAAGTATGCTTAATTAGTACTCTTATCTTCCACTCCAAATAATGTTTGAAATTAAGGTTTGAGTTGTGACAGATACAAGTGTTGAAGCGTTATTGGTTACTCTAAAAGCGGTATTATTAGAGCAAAACAACAAATCTATATGTGAAAATATGAATAAACAAGTTGGCATGAGACTATTTCAGCTACATTTTATAAAACATGAATTACACACTCAAAAAAAATCTTTAGTCATGAAATTGTAATCATAAAATGAAAGTTTCTTATTTATTTTCTGATGTTCGATAAATAAGAAGAAAATATCATTACAGTGGGAGATAGAATGCGAGATATGTGTGTGGGGTTTGGGCTCATGTATGGTGTGTTAATTAGATGGTGAGAAAATACAATAATTATGGAACATTATTTGTGAAACTGTTTTTTTTTACTTTTATTAGAAAATATACTTAAATAATTTTAAAAAATTTATTTTCTAGAGAAAATATTTTTTAAAAATACAATCTATCAAACATGAAAAAAAATTTAAAGTGTTTAATTACTTCGTGCCAAACACACCCGAAAGCTTTAAAGAAAATATCTTGTATACAAAATTTCCAATCAAGGAAGTTTGCAATAATTGATATGCACTTTATATTTTTTTTAAAATACAAAAATGACAAACAAAGTATTAAAAAACGAAAAGTTACACATGATAAATTGGACAATTAGGTGGACTCAAACTACTATAAATATGTGAAGGAGCATATTGCAACTTACACACACTACTAAGAAGCAAAAGCATTTTTTCTTTCTACTTAGTAGTTACTACTCTTTCTTTTTTAGTAGCTATGGCTAACATATCATTGGTTTTACTTATAATATTTCCTTTTCTTCTTAGATTGAGCTCTGCTCAATCTTTGTCCGCCAATTTCTACTCTTCATCATGCCCAAATGTCCTCTCGATTATTAAAACCGCGGTGAATTCTGCCGTTTCTAGTGAGGCTCGAATGGGGGCTTCATTACTTCGTCTTCATTTCCATGATTGTTTTGTTAATGCAAGTCACTTTTTAACCTTAGTTCCTTCTCTAGCTAATATATAACATTCTTGCTTCATAATTAGTGTCCATGCATGCATATATTCGTGCAAACAAAATTTTTCCCCTTTTCGTCATATAGATAGATGACTAAAACACTCTAATTAATATGACCCTTTTGTACATATTTAGTGGAGTTTTTAGCACATGTATACATAGGCTATGTTAAAATCTATATATGGTTCCGCTTGAACCTATAGGTTATGTATTTTATACGTCTGTGTGTGTTGAACCTGCCTTATTTGAGATTGAAGCATAGTTGATGGAGTGATATATATGAAACTTAAATAGTTTGCATTTTTTTTTTTGAGATTACAGTAGCACTAGGTAGGTATTGTATAAGACACTGATATTGACCACTAATTAAGTGTGTGTGTGCGTGTGTTTTGACTTACACGCCATTGACTTTCAAATAAGTTCTTCAATCTTGAAAATAACATATTAACTAATTAATAATTCTTGTCTTCTTCTCCATGTTGACTATTGAAGCTACTATACATGATGATGAGATTAAGATAACCTTGAGATGACAAGCAACGACTAATGTGACATACACTAATTAAATTATTATGTGACCAATTAATTTATATTCATAACAACTTTACTTTGATGTGAAATAAATTAAACATGTCATATGACATTTTTACCTAATTCATCAGGGTTGTGATGCATCCGTGCTACTAGATGATACATCAAACTTTACAGGAGAAAAAACTGCTGGACCAAATAGTGGATCGATTAGAGGATTTGATGTGATAGACACTATCAAAACTAAAGTGGAGTCTTCCTGTGCTGGCATTGTATCTTGTGCAGATATTTTAGCTATTGCAGCACGAAATTCTGTTGTTAAAGTAAGTGAATATAACCATTATTTTGAAATTTGAAAAAAAGTAATTTTATTTTCAATACGAAAAATGAATAAATTGTGGATTTTGTTAGCTTGGTGGCCCTAGTTGGACTGTTTTACTAGGCAGAAGAGACTCAACTACTGCAAGTTTGAGTGCAGCAAACAGCAATCTTCCTGGACCAACTTCGAATCTCAGTGCACTCATTTCTTCCTTCTCTAACAAAGGGTTAACGACTAGGGAAATGGTCGCTCTCTCAGGTTTGTTTTATACACTCATCGAATAAAAAATATTTATACAATCAAGTCACTTATATTTACAAGTAAATCTCTTTAATAAAGTAATTGTTTACCTGGTAACTAAACAAGCTAGCACATGTTAAAAATGATATTATGCCTCACTTGCATGTTGTAGCTTGCATAAGGTAATTAATTAACCCTAAAATTATAATAGAGTAAATAACTTGCAATAGTAAATAATACTTACATTATTAGAGTAAACGTCCTTTTCATTGTTCATTTATATTACTTAAAAAAGTGTCAATTATATATAGTCATTTGTTTGTTACTTATTGTCAATATATGTCCATTAAATATTCCTAGCAAATTGATTATTAATCTTCATACTTGTCCTCAACTTTACCAATTATTTGGTACTCCCTTCGTTTTAAAATATTCTTGTCATTTAAGACTATAATTATCAAATATTCCATGTAAATAAAAATACGATAAATATTCTGAGACGAAGAGTATATGATTCTACTTTGTCACATACATATTTAATTTCTTGGAATATTTCAAGAAGTCACACAATAGGCCAAGCGCGATGTACTACTTTCAGAACGCTTTTATACAATGAAGCCAATATAAATGCCTCATTTGCAACAACAGTAAAAGCAAATTGTCCACAAAGTGGTGGTGACAACAATCTTAGCCCACTAGACATCACAAGCCCAACTTCATTTGACAATGCTTACTACAAGAACTTGCAAATTCAAAAGGGCCTTCTTCATTCTGATCAAGTGTTATTTAATGGAGGATCTACAGACTCCATAGTTAACACTTATAGCTCCAATCCCGCGACTTTCTCCACTGATTTCGCAAATGCTATGGTGAAAATGGGAAATCTTAGCCCTCTTACCGGCACCAATGGACAAATCCGTAAAAATTGCAGGAAAACAAACTAAGATTTATGAAAAGAAAAAAATGAGTACCAAATATTGATTTCAAGTTATTAAGGGTTGCAATGTTTACTCCCTTTTTCTATCTATGTTATAGCCAACTTTAATGTTTTGCATTTTTGGAGGTAAAGGTGGTAAGTAACGCCCCCTCCAAATTTGAATATGTAAACGTTCCAAGTAGTGAAATAACAGTGTTTAATTTTATATCTTTTTTACTATATTAAAAAACAAGTGTTTATTTTTCATAGAATACTAAAAGGGATACTGACTTATAAGTCAATGACTTTAGAATATTATAGGGAAATCTTAATTTGGTCTCAATTGACAATCAAATACTCTAAATTTGAGGACACACATTTAGACACTAACTCATTTCCATGGTGTTAATTGAGCACTCCAACTTACAAAATGATCATATAAACACCTCCAAATTATTTATGTGTCACATTAGCATCGAGTGTCCACACGATATGATTAGCGAGGACGAGCTGATGTGACTAGATATGCATTTTTATAGTTGGAATATTTAGTTATCAGTGAGGCCAAGTTAAAATTTATATCTAAGTAGTATGCCAAAATCAATCATAGCCAAAAATTGTTGAGGCCAAGTTAGTGTGTATATCTAAGTAGTATGCCCAAATCAATCATAGCAAAAACTTATTGAAGCCAATCAAAGGTATATTATAAGAGATATATGGGTATACATGAAGAATATACAACATATATACAAGGGAATATTCATTGATATATATATGAAAGATATAGTCTTCTTCAATGTTCAATTTTAAATAAAAAAATAAATTAATTAAAATCTTCCTAAATCATTTCTAAACATCTCCAAATTTTATAACGAAGAAAACATAATATCTCTAAATCAAAACAAATCACCAACTACACAGGATTGAGAGAGAGAGTTTAAGAAGAAGAAAAGAAAGAATATTCATTCATGCTTTTAATCTGTAAACTATCCTATATATATACAATGCAGTAAGGCATAAATGCCAGTTGTTTGTTGTAACTGCTTTAATTCATTTTTCTAACTAACTTTAACTAACTAATTCTACATTAACTAACAGTAACATAATACATGATCAATTACAAGTCCTTTTAACTATCCCCCTCAAACTAAGAATTGGAAAATACATTTTTCATTCCTAGCTTGTCAATCAATACTTCATGTTGTGGTCTGCACAACCCTTTAGTAAGTAAATTTGCTTGTTGCTATCTTGTACATATGTGTTGTGTCTGAATTAGCCCTTCAAGTATCTTTTCTCTCACAAAATGACAGTCTATGTCAAAATGCTTTGTTCTCTCATGGAAGATTAGATGGGCTGCTATTTGAATGACAACTTTGTTGTCACAGAATAACTTCACAAGCAACTTAACACTCATTCCAAGCTCTTTAAACATACCTCTTAACCAGACTATTTCAGCCACTGTAGTAGCCATACTCCTGAATTCTTCTTCTGCAGAACTTCTTGAAACTGTACTTTGCTTCTTTGATTTCCAAGACACCAATGCACCTCCTAGCTTTATCATATAGCCAGTTACTTACCTTCTTGTTTCTACACCCCCCCCACACACTAGTTCATTCTCTTTGTTGCTTGGCATAAACAGTCCAAGACCTGCAGTTCCTTTAATATATCTCACCACTCTAAGTGCTGCTTCCATGTGAGATAGTTTTGGTGAGTGCATGTATTCACTAAGAACTTGCACCACAAAGGATATATCAGGCCTAGTCATAGTCAAGTATAATAACCTTCCTATTAACCTTTGATATTTCCAACAATCATTAAGAGGTATGTCTTCTGTGTTAGAATTCTTTCTTTTGTGTTCATCAAACATAGTAGAAGTTAAATTGTGATTGAACTCCAAGGGAGTGGAAGAGGGTTTACATCCTGCTAACCCCAACTAAGATGCTAGTCCTAGTGCATACTTCCTTTGATTCATCAGGATACCTTCTGTAGACATGGAGAATTCAATTCCAAGGAAGTATTTAAGCTCACCAAGGTCTTTCATTTTGAACCTATGTTGTAAATCCTCTCTTATTGTTTTCTGTATACCTTGCAGACTACTTCCAGTAATAAGGAGATCATCAACATATACTAGAATAACTAGGAGTTCTTTTCCTACAATCTTTGTAAAGAGTGAATAATCATAATGTGACTGTAGGAACCCCATATCAATTAATGTCTCTTTAAGCTTTAAGTTCCATTGCCTTGGTTTCTTCTTTAATCCATATAAGGACTTATGAAGCTTGCAAACCATGTGTTTCTCCCCCTTGTTTGCAAACCCCTTAGGAATTTGCATATAGAATTCTTCAAGTAGATCTCCCTGAAGAAATGCATTGTGTACATCCATTTGAGATATAAACCAACCACAAGAAGCTGCTAAAGCCACTACTGACCTCACAGTAACCATTTTTGCTGCTGGTGACAAAGTTTCAGTATAATCTAGACCTTCTTGTTGATTGTAGCCCTTAGCCACTAACCTAGCCTTATACCTCTCTAGCTTCCCAGAAGCTTTGTATTTGACTTTAAATACCCACTTACACCTAATAGAAACCTTTGTGGAAGGAAGAGAACATCAGACCATGTATTATTATCTTCTAATCCAGTAATCTCAGCCTTCATAGCATTCACCCAATGAGGATCTTGATAGGCTTCCATATATGTTTAAGGCTTAGAGATTGTAGAATATGCAGCAAGAGAGGCTCTGTAAGTAGGAGTTAATTTGGAATAGAAAACATATTGAGATATAGGATATATGCATGCATTTTTTGCACTATGAGTTACATATAAATCCAGCCACACTGGTGGCTTAGACTGTCTAGCAGACCTTCTGAGAGGTACCACAGTTGTTTCAACATCAGAGGAAGACTCAGACTGTGTAGAAGCTATAAGATCAGGGATAGGCACATAGGATTCTTGCACAAATGTATCAGTAGGTGAACTCTCACTAAGTGAGTTATCAGAAAGATCAAGAACTGGAAACAAATGATCTAGAGAAGACTGAAGATCTTTAAAAGGGAATACCTCCTCCTTAAACATAGTATCCCTACTTAAAAAAATGATTTACAGGCTAAGTTGTACAAAACATAACCTTTCTGAGTTAAAGAATACCCCATGTGAACTGCTGGAATAGCTCTAGGTGCAAACTTGTCTAGGACCTTAGGATCTGTAGCATAGCACATACTCCCGAATACTCTGATATGTCGAATACAAGGTGCTTGCCCAAATATTTTTTCGAATTTACTCTGACCTTGTAACACTACAATAGGTAATCTGTTCAGCATATACCCAGCAGTAGTAACACAATATCCCCAAAACCTTAGAGGCACCCCAGCTTTAAACCTTAGTGCTCTAGCCAAGTTAAGAATAGACCTATGCTTTCTCTCAACCATTTCATTCTGTTGAGAGTATAAACACAACAACTCTGATGTATAATTCCATATGTCTTGAACAAATCAACTACTTGAGTGTTAATATTTTTTGTCCCATTGTCAGTTCTTATACATTTTATTCCTAGGCCAAACTGATTCTTCACCATGCACACAAACTCTTTTATTACCACTTCACTGTATGACTTGGTATGCAGTAAAAAAAACCACGTATACCTAGACATGTCATCGACTAGTGTTAAAAAATACCTCTTACCATCATAATTAGGAACTCTGTAAGGACCCCATACATCACCATGTACAATATCAAAGGCTGAAGCAGAATAAGACATACTAGCAGGAAAAGGTAACCTTGACTGTTTGATAATTGGACAGACAGGACAGTTATGATCATGCAAAGGTACAATGTTCAAGTTTTTTATTCTACTGAGTACTTTTAAGGGAGCATGCCCTAGTCTCTTGTGTCATAGGATCGTTACAGAACTAATAGTAAAGGTAAAACTAATGGGCCTAGTCCTTGTACATGCAACTTCATTTGTACTTCCTTCAGAAGACTCTTGACCATAGCAAAACTTTGTTGTGACATCAGTATTGAGGATATACAGGCTTTGGTTCTCTTTACCAATCCCCAGGAAGAGACCCTGAAAGATGCAAAATTCAGAAAATTATACCACAGCACACTTCAACTGTTTGGTTAATTGTGATACAGATAGAAGATTATACTTGAACTCAAGAATAAACAATACATCTTTTACCAGTTTGTCTTTAAGAAACAATGACTTACCAATACGACTAATAGAAACCGGATCACCAGTAGGCAAGTTTACCTTCATATTACCCTTAACATCAAGATTTGTGGACAGACTCTTTAAACCAAAATTGTGAATCATATGATTGGAGGCACCAGTATCTATGATCCAATTATCATGATACATATCAGTCATGAGAGCTGTAAAATTACCTGATGTTCTTAATGTTCCTGCAGTAGCCACATTAGCCATTGTGTCCATCTCTTTACTCCTCCCTTTTCTGAGCATCTGTAAAATCTTATTGTATTTTTCATGAGTGAATATTGACATACCCTGTGTCCTGTTGAAGTAGGATTAGTAGAAGAACAAAATGCTCTTGAGTTTAGACCTATAGATGAATCAAACACTCCAGAGTCATTGCTAGCAGAAACGTTGTTTGCATGAGAAAGAAGTCCCTCCTTTCTTTTTAGGGTAGCCATGAAGTTTGTAAAAATGTTTCATTAGTGTGTCCTTTAAAATGAAAAAATTCACAGGAGAGCTGAGACCTTTCTGTAGAGTAACTAGCCCTTCCATCTCCATAGTTTCTATTCCTATGTCCACCATTAAATGAACCTCTTCCTGACCCTGAGGATGTACTACTTTTATTGTAGTATCCACGATTTGTAGACTGAGATCCAAGAGACATTCTGTTACTCATGAGTGTTGTTTCTGGCAAAACTTTTGTAGAAGAAGAACTATTACTCGCACCATGCATTCTTTGACTCTCAACATTAATAATCATCGCATAATGTCATGTCCCGCCACTATTCCAGTCAAATTTTGCATCTAGAGAGGCGTAGAAGACTCTAGAATTAAGGGGAGGCTTGCGGAGAATTCTAGAACACCTTAGATATTTCAAAAATGCCTTAAAATGTCCTAGAGTATGTAGAATTCTCTAGAAAGAGGACCATTGTGTAAATATATTAGGGACTTACAAAGTAAATATTAATTGCACTTTAGTCCTTAGGTGATGGTATAAATAGAGGTGCCATTCATTTGCAATACATCACTCAACTTGTAAAGCATTCTCCAAAGCAATATACAAGCCTTCTTCAAAGTTTCCTCTTTTGTTCTTTCTAAGTCTTTTCCAAGCATTCTCTTAGCGATTCCAAATCTGAGCTTACAAGATCATGAAAGAATAGTAAGTTGTTGAGGGCCCACGGAACTTTAGCAAATACTCTAAATCCGTGACAACTTGGTATCAACGCCAGGTTTGTACTAAGGGAATGGCTATCGATAGAGACGTAAATGGAGCAAGCACCACCAACGTCCGTTTGGATGGTGGAAAGAAGAACCGAAAGGTAAAGAAGCATCAAAAGGGTAATGAGGAAGTGCTGCCCGATCCCACACCAAACGAGGCGCTAACATCTCATCCACCCTCGACCACCAAAGCAAGTGACGATGAACTTGGCGAAGACGCTATCGACGTCACCGCTAGTGAAGAATGGGTCGCAAGGGTGGAAGTGGAGAGGCAGGCCGTGGATATATTAGGTCAGTGCATGAATGTGGCTGACGGCAAGTTCAAGACCCTTGAGGAATTCACCCTTGGGAAGACCGAAAACATCCATAAGGAGTTGGAGGGTCGCCAGCGGGCCGAGTTCGAAATAAAGGAGGTCATCACTTCCTTGAAGTGTCGGCTCATGGAGGCACTAAGCACGATTGAAAATCTGAAGGCCGAAGTAAAAGCGCTCAAGAAAGTCGCGGAGATTAGAGGATCTACGTCAACGACCGAGATAAGGAGGCCAGGGTTGAGGCTCCCAAGCTACCCATATTCAAAGGCGTTTATGACGCTCAAGAGGTGGAAAACTTTCTGTGGCACTTGGAGAATTACTTCAAGTGTAGTCGGGTGAAGAGTGACGAAAATAAGATTGACACTGCCGTGTTGTATCTGCTCGAGATGGCCATGCTATGGTAGAGGAGCAAAGAAATCGAGATTGGGAAGGAAACATGCACCATCAACACGTGGGAGCAATTCCGTAAGGAATTCAAGAAAGCCTTCTTCCCTAACAAAGACGTTTAGGAGGATAAGCACAAATTCTGAGAATTGAAGTAAACAGGAAGCATTCATGCATACGTAAAGGAGCTCACAACTCTAACACTTCATATTCCCAACCTCACAGACAAGGACATGATGTTCAACTTTATGGATGGGCTGCAGAATTGGGCCAAGACGGAGTTGGAGCGGTGACAGGTCAAGACCATAGACGAAGCTATCACACAAGCTGAGTCCTTGACGGACTTTAAGCATGAACGACATGACAAGGCAAAAGGCAGGAATACAAGAAGTAGTCATGCCAAAGGTGGGGGAGATTATGGACGAGGCAAGGAGCAACAGGCTCACCCCAAGCAGCACTACCCCACAAGCCGGACAACAAGCGGTTCGTGCGCCAGAACTACACGGAAAAATGAGCGCAGACCAACAAAGAAGATGGTTGCTACATATGTGGTGGACCGCACGGCTATGCCAGGTGTACCGAGATAAAGAAACTTGGTGCCATCCTACGTAAACGGAAGGAGAAGGACGCACAAGAGAAAAGGAAGGACGCGGGTACGACACAGTTGGGCATGGTAGGACTATGCGGTGTGATTTCCAAGTAGACTGAGAAACCGGAAAACTTCAGCATGTAATATGTAGACATCTCCTTTAATGGACAAACATCTCGGGTCATGGTAGACTCTGGGGCCGAAGCAAATATCATGACCACGTTGGCGGCAGAGAGGTTAGGGCTGAATAACGTGCCAAGCAACACCTGCCTCAAGACGGTTAATGCCTCACCGACTCCCATGTGTGGGGTCGCCCAAAGAGTAAGCATCACGTTGGGTAAATGGAAAGGTAAGACACACTTTACCGTCGCTCCTCTAGCTATATTTGATGTCATTCTCGGGCAAGAGTTCTTCCAGCGCTGCCACACAATGATCAACCCTACCTCTAAAGACTCATGGTCATGGAGCGGGAAGGGTCATGCATGGTACCTCTAGTTAAGGTGCTGAAGAAAGAAGGACACGCCCACTTATCGGTTATGCATATTGTGAAAGTCCCAAAGAAAGGAGAACCAACGTTCATAGCCACCATTGCAAGCTCGGGAAAAGACAATGGTGCTGAGGAGTGCTTGCCATCGATCATAGAAAATGTCCTTGAAGATAACAACTCCATGATGCCGGACGAGCTACTGAAGACTCTACCTCGCAGGCGCAAGGTAGATCACAAGATAAAGATAGAGGTTGGAGCCAAGCCACCCGCACATGCACCTTACCGTATGGCTCCACCCGAGTTAAGAGTTGAGGAAGCAGTTGAAGGAGCTCCTCGAGGCCGGTAACATCCGTCCATCCAAGGCACCTTACGGTGCGCCAGTTCTATTCCAGAAAAAGAAAGACGGGTCATTGCACTTATGCATCGACTACCAGGCGCATAATAAGGTAACAATTAAGAACAAATATATTATCCCTCGCATCACATATTTGTTTGATAGACTTGGGAAAGCCAAGTACTTTACCAAGATGAATCTCCGGAAAGGCAACTATCAAGTGAGCATCGCAGAGGGGGATGAGCCAAAGACGACGTGCGTGATGAGATACAGAGCTTACGAGTGGTTGGTGCCCTTCGGCTTGACCAATGCACCCGCTACCTTCTGCATACTGATGAACAATATAATTCATCTTTATTTCTACCAATTCGTGGTGGTGTACTTGGATGACACATAGTCATCTATAGCAACACCTTGGAGGAGAATGTGGAGCACCCTGAAGAGAGTCTTCCAAGTCTTACGGGAGAACTAGCTCTATGTAAAGATGGAGAAATGCGAGTTCGCCCAGCACAAGGTACACTTCTTAGGACATATCATCAGCCAAGGCAAACTACAGATGGACGAGGCAATGACACGGGCGATCCAGGAGTGAGAGGTGCCCACAGAGGTGACTGAGCTTCGATCCTTCCTTGGACTTGTAAATTACTATCGTAGGTTCATCAGTGTCTAATCCTAAAGTCGCTCCGCTGATTGAGTTGTTGAAGAAGAATAAGTCGTGGGTATGGAGCGAGGAGTGCCAAAAGGTGTTCGAAGGTATCAAGGACGCAGTGACGGAAGAGCTGGTCTTGACACTGCCTGACTTCTTAAAGACCTTCGAAGTACATACGGATGACTTAGACTTTGCCATTGGGGGAGTCTTAATGAAAGATCGACACCCAATAGCATTCGAGAGTCACAAGCTAAATGAGACCAAACGGCGATACACGGTGCAAGAAAAGGAAATGAAGGCCATCGTACATTGCCTACGCACGTGGAGACACTACTTACTAGGATCCAAGTTCGTGGTAAAGACTGACAACGTGGCCACTACCTACTTTAAGTCACAAAATAAGATCACCCCGAAGCAACCTAGGTGGCAAGACTTTCTAGCAGAATTCAACTACGTCTTGGAGTATAAGCCGGGGCGAGGCAATGTCGTGGTCGACGTACTAAGCAGAAAGGACGAGCTTGCTGCCATCACTATAGCTCACTGTGAAATTCAAGATGCAATCAAGGATGGCATGCAACACGATCCAGAGGCCAAGAAGTTAATGGAGCTGGCTGCCCAAGGCAAGACTAGGCGCTTTTGGGGTGGAAGAAGGCCTGTTGCTCACCACCGGTCGGAGGGTCTACGTACCCAAGTTCGGATGGCAAATTATCAAAGAAAACCACGACACACCGTGGGCTAGGCATCCGGGGAAGCGACGTACAAGGGCACTGATCGAGGCTATATATTTTGGCCACGCATGTGGGACGACATCAAGTGCTATGTGCAAACTTGTCTGGTGTGCCAGCAAGACAAAGTGGAGCAGAGGCAATCGGGAGAATTACTGGAGCCAATACCCGTAGAGGAATGCCTATGGGAGAGCGTGACCATAGACTTCATCACTTCCCTGCCTAAATCCGACGGATTTGGAACTATCATGGTCGTGGTGGACAGATTCTCGAAATATTCTACCTTCATACCCGCCACAGCCGGTTGTACCGCAAAGGAGGCTGCTCGATTATTCTTTAAGAATGTAGTGAAATATTGGGGGCTTCCAAGGAATATCATCAGCGATCGAGACCCCCGCTTTACTGGAAACTTTTAGAGAGAGTTGTTCGACATACTTAGCACGGATCTTCACTTCTCCACAAGTTTCCACCCGCAGACCGACGGCCAAACAGAACGCGTCAACACCCTGCTAGAGTGCTACCGAAGGCACTATGTTATTGCGCATCAGAAGGATTGGGACAAACTCTTAGACATGGCACAGTTCTCCTACAACTTACAGAAGAGTGATTCCACTGGGCGTACACTATTTGAGTTGGCGACAGGACAACAACCCCAAATTCCGCATTCTTTATCGGTTGATTTCAAAGGAAAGAGTTTGGGAGCCTACCATCTTGCCAAGGGATGGGAGGAACAACTTGACACTGCCAAGTCCTACTTGGACAAGGAAGCCAAGAAGATGAAGAAGTTCGCCGACCGCAAGCATCGTCCCACAGATTATAAGAAGGCGACATGGTCTTGGTGAAATGCAACCCAAGACAGTTCAAAGCACTAAGAGGCGTCCATCAAAACTTAGTGCATAAATATGAGGGGTCATTCAAGATCGTTGCCAAGGTGAGTACGATCTCGTACAAGTTGGAGTTACCTCTACACTTCAAGATCCATTTGGTGTTTGATACAAGCGTCCTCAAGTTGTACCATGAGAACAATGAGGATCCAAACTGGAACCGATTGCAACGGGCACCCATGCCAGTCACCGCCTCGCATGACCAAGAGATTGAAGCTATCATAGAATATCAGGCTAAACGGAAGCAAGGTCAATAAGCGAGTGCCATATTCCTTGTGAATCGGAAGGGACAAACTCCGTAGGAAGCCACATGGGAGAAATACGAAGACTTGTGGCAGTTTTGAGACCAAATCCGAAAGTTTCTGTAGCAGCAGTGCGCCGCGGTTGTCGCATCATCGGGTAGGGGAGAGTGTCATGTCCCACCACCATTCCAGTCAAATTTTACATCTGGAGAGGCGTAGAAGACTTCAGAATTAATGGGAGGCTTGCGGAGAATTCTAAAACACCTTAGACATTTCAAAAATGCCTTAGAATGTCCTAGAGTATGTAGAATTCTCTAGAAAGAGGACCAATGTGTAAATATCTTAGGGACTTATAAAGTAAATATTAATTGCACTTTAGTACTTAGGTGGTAGTTTAAATAGAGGTGCCATTCATTTGCAAGACATCACTCAACTTGTAAAGCATTCTCTAAAGCAATTTACAAGTCTTATTCAAAATTTCCTCTTTTGTTCTTTCTAAGTCTTTTTCAAGCATTCTCTTAGTGATTCCAAATCTTAAAAGCTTCCTTGAGCTTACAAGATCTTGAATGAATAGTGAGTAAGTTATCGAGGTCCGCGCAGAGCTTTAGCAAATATTAAGTCTGTGACAATAAACTTGATTTACATTTGGTATAGGAAGCTACATCAAAACTTGACTTCTAGCATGTGCATATGACTTACCATAATTTTTTAACTAGAAGTGCTCTGAGTATTGCTTAGACTCAGGTCTAGCACAAGAAGGGTGAGGAATTAGTTTTTCAACTTCATCCCACAGCTCTCTTAACGATGAAAAATAGACCGAACAGAAGAAGTTCCTTGTGACAAGGTTACTATTTCGTTACGAAGATAAAAGGCCCTAGATGCATTCACCTTGTCAAATCTTTCACGTAGATCTTCCCATACTGTATGTGCATCAGATCTACAAATCACAATACGAATCATACTTTTAGACACAATATCCATGATCCACCCTAGAAAAATAGCATTACACCTATTCCATACAACATATAAAGATTCAGAATACATTTCCTTTTACAAGTTCCTAGTAGAAATTCCGACTTATTTTTTCCAAGCAACACAAGTTTCAAGGATTTACTCCACAAAGAATAGTTTTCAGAACCTAGTAATTGAATTGAAATTAGAACAGAACCTTGTGTATCTAATTGATGAATGAACATGGGATGGTTATGGTCAGTTGGTGCTAGAATTACCCCTGGAAGTTGTTGTTAAACTTCAACTGGAGTTTCGTCTGTGGTTGAAGGCATGATTGATCAAGAACACTCTTCAATTGCTGCAGAATTCGAGAACACTACTCGATCTTTAATCCAAGAAGCCACTCAATCTCTACTCAAGAATTTGAGAAATTCAGATGTTTAGAGCAATTAACAACAGGAACACCGGAACTCGTGATTCTCCTAGTGCTCTGATACCATGTGAAGAAACTTCATTAATGGGAGTTTAAGACAGAATGAGAGAGAGTTTTTAAGAAGAAAAGGAGAAAGAATATCCATTCATGCTTTTAATCTGTAAACTATCCTATATATACAATGCAGTAAGGCATAAA
Source organism: Solanum sitiens (assembly GCA_016801875.1). NCBI lineage: Eukaryota > Viridiplantae > Streptophyta > Magnoliopsida > Solanales > Solanaceae > Solanum > Solanum sitiens. The sequence goes on from JABWTJ010000344.1 coordinate 263,065, forward strand.
TGCCAGTTGTTTGTTCTAACTTCTTTGATTCCTTTTTCTAACTAACTTTTACTAACTAATTCTACACTAACTAACAGTAACATAATACATGATCAATTACAAGTCATTTTAACAACTTTGAACCAAGATTCAATGGTGTTTACCTAGTTGGAGGATAAATATTGGGATTATTTGTGAGTGTTGTTTCAATGACACATTTTTAAAGAGGTATTGTGCATAATATTCTCATACTTGAAGTTCCAACATTATATAATGTAATGACCCATACCCGAAATGTCATTTTTGATAATTTTTGGATAGTCATTTAATTATAGTTAATTAATTTGTGGATAATTTTGTTATTTTTAATAATAATGGGTCAAATCTGAAGTATAAAATAGGTTATTAAGAATTATTACTTTTAATACCTAATTAATTTCGAAAACAAAAATAAAGAGGAGAAAGCAATTCGTCTGTGCTTGCGGCGAGCACAAACACAGAGACCGACACCATCATCCAAGTAAGTATTTTTTTTTTATAGAGATTGAGTTCAATGTTGGAATTATATCCATTAGTTTACCATGTTTGAGTATAATACAAAATTCAATTATTATATAAAATTAATTAAATTGGTTGATGGTAATTAGTGGTGACGTTTTGAATTTATCGAAGGCAACCATTATTTTATTTTTCATTATTAAATTAGTGTAGTGGTTATAATTAAGGGAATGTGGCAGCGATGAGGTCATATGATGCTGTGCATCATTTTGAAAATTTTGGAGAAATAGAAGACAAGAAACAATGTTATTGTTATTAGTATTATTATATTAATTTATGTTATCAATTGGTCAGTTAAGGATTGATTAGTTAGGAGTTTACATATATTTATATTTTCCATACATGCTATGTACAATTTCAAGTAGTTAGTGGAATACTTACTAAAGGGCTAATGATGGTAATCTTTACGAATGATAATATTATAAGTAGAAACATACAAGTGAGAATTTATGTCTTGGCTTCCTGAGACTTTCGAAATTTTTTTAGAAATTCTTATTTTATCATCATTTTATAATTAAGTTGATAAATGGAAATGGGTATTTAAATATTGGGTTACTGAATTATATGAATGTTATTCGAATTATGATATTGAAAGAATGGGATTTCACCTTATACTTGAAACTTGGAAAATATGATACTTGAAAGGTTAGTTGGCATCAAGAATTATGAACTTGACTATAAATTTGGGTGTATTTTAAGGTTAAGGTTAAACACATAATAATGTGGGCGTTGTTAGTTCCAAAATCTTATTGTGAATATATATACTTGAATAGATTTCATCGATTCAGAAGTTCAACGGAAAGGGAAGGCTCAAGTCCCAGAGTGATTATTCGGTTGGCTAAGGCAAGTGGGCTTCTAAACCCTTGTTAAGAGTATGAAATTCGTGTATTTCCTTGTCTAATATTTGAGAGTGATTTTGAGGCTTATTGCTTATTTGTTGATGTTGTATTACGGTTGCATTGTTGTGAATTGTGCCTTGTTATCAAAATGGTTATTTCCTCATTATTTGTTTAAACATGTCATTTTGCATTGCATCTGAGACATGATTGTGATAAGTGTTATGTGATAAGAGAATGTACCATTTCGAGGGTCGTATCGCGCGCCACAATGAATATTATATTTCGAGAGGCGTATCGCGTGCCGCGATGGTTACTATTATCGAGGGTCGTATCGCACGCCACAATGGATGCATGGACAGATATGTCCCTCATGGGTCCCATACAGAGAGACAACGGGTGTATATCATTAGGTCAGACATGCATCACTATATTTGACATTGCAATTCATGGCATTGCACATTTTGATCATTGATGAAATTGAACTTGTGTTTTGTTGATCTTGTGAGTGATTTTCTGTGAAACTTGTGACTGACGAATATTGAGTTGTTATTAAGAATTGTAATTTGTTAGAGTGTTGTTATTGAGTTGGGTACTTGAGATTTGTTAGGTTGGGCTGGTTTTATGCAGTTTATAATGCGGGGGTTCGAATAGGGTGTAAGGATTACCCATATTTTGTTCTCTTATCTTGTGTTTAGAGGTTTGTTTGTTGTGTACCGTGTAGTTTGATACTCACCCCTTGCTTTTACAATTTTTTTTAGGTTAGGAGCCCGGATCTTCGTGATACCTTCCATTCTCTTTGTTTCTGAGGCATCTTGTGGAGAATTGTGAGGTAGTTGTTTGTCATCTCAGCGAACCTTCCTACTCCCGTTTATGACTTTGATTTTACTTGAAAGACAACTTTATTTTAGACTTGCGTATTTTATTTCAATTTTAGTATTTACATTAGAGACTTGTGCACGTGACAACCAGATTTTGGGTATGGAATTAAGTTGAATTATTAGTGGTTTTTGTTTTATTTCCGTACTTAATTAGGTGATTGGGTTTTGACTGACTTGTCTTGGTGGGATGATACGAGTGCCATCACCCATTTTTGAGTCGTGACGTATAAACTTAATTATATATATATATATGAAACGATAATTACTCTTTTATCTGATGTCAAATTAACAAGCGGTTTATGTTCTGAAATCTAAACTCAATTATGTTATATATATATATATATATATATATATATATATATATATATATATATATATATAATAGGTTTTATGAGTACTTCTAATTCATTATAGATCAGGAGATATGATCTCCCAAGTTAAATCACAAATGAGATTATATAAAAATATTTATCATATTTCAACTTAGTTCTTTAATTACGTCCATATTCATTTCATAGTATATATGGTCAGTCACTTGGAATTTCATTTTCCCGATAATTCGTCACCTGACAAGGTAAATCAGAAAATTAATTCGACACGTATGCCTACAACTTAATGGGTTAATTGTTTTAAATTTATATGGTGTTACATATTATTTCATAATATATACGCTATTTATTGATAATATGTATATAATGATACATTTGACAAAGCACTAGTCCCATATTATTTCCAAATACCATGTTTTTGGCTGGAATTACAGTCACAAGCTCATTACATTCATCAAAATCAAAGAATTAATAAAAACCAATATGATACATAGGGTTGATTTCTTGGATTGTTTCGGTCAATAGAATTTTAACCAAAGTAAGTTATTATTACAATAAATTCACTAAAATAATACGTTTTTTTCGAAATCTTACAAAACTAGTATAAACGTAGTTCACAGTAACATTTTAGCTTATATTTTATTCAAAAAACTTGAACAACAAAAGACAAAAATTTGACATAGTAAACATACATAAAACGCTATTGTCAGTAACATTTTATAATTCGTTACTCTGAAGCACCTTTTACAGCTAAAACATAACTCACGATATCGTTTCTGTGGAATATATAATTTTCTCTTTTTCGTCATTCATAGATACTAATACTTTTGCAAGAAAAGAAAGAGTGAGAAGGGATTTTCTATAATATTAATTAATTTTTTTTTAATAATTATTTTGCTTACTTATTATATTTTTCCCCTCAAAATTCACCTCAGTGAGAGGGGGTTAAGCAGACCCCTACATGTTCATTCCATCAGCAAAAGAGTGTTACAAGAAATGGAAGATAGTCCTTTGATGGAGGTTAATAAGGATGAAAATTTCATCCTTGTACAAAAGTGTCCTATAGATAGACTTGTAGCTTACTTATTACATCAATTTAATCCAATAATTTATTTATTGACAGTTTAATAATTAATAATTATAAAAAATCAAATTATCTAATAATTGAAAGGATGATATCTTAGGCTAGAAAAAGATCTCTCAGATAATTTATTTAGAAAATTTTGAAATAGAAATGATACAAGACAAACTCCAATTTGTGCAAAGTCTTCTTCACTTTTTTTTGTTTTACAAATATTGTCCATGTAAAAAAGAGAGAAAAGAGAAAATCATATATATTTCAAGTGAAGGTATGTACAACTATATCTATCTATTTTAATAGTGGAAATTTGAATAATGAATGAGTCATGTACAAGATTGAATTTCAATTTTCAGTCATTTCAGAGAAATGTTACTATGAGTCACGTTTTAGTTGTAAAACGTGCTTCACAATAACGAATTATAAAACGTTACTGACGATAACGTTTTATGTTTGTTTACTCTATCAGTTTTTTGTCTTTTTGTTATTGAATTTTTTGAATAAAATATAACCTAAAACTTTATTGCGAACTACGTTTATACTAGTTTTTTAAATTTTAAAAAATAAAAAAACATATTATTTGGTGAGTTGATTTTAATAATGACTTACTTTGATAAAAAAATTCGATTAATAATTATTATTTTAGAAGATTAATTTTATTCTAGATTTTAATTTTCTTCAACAAAGAAAATAATTTTATAAGATAAAAATGGGCAAACTACATAAATTCAACTAATTTAAGTACTAATTACTAAGATTCCCAGTGCTTTCATATTACTTCCTCTACCATAATCCGTGCTAATGATAATGAGTCTGAATTCGCGAGATACATCTATTTGTCGAATTTTTAAAATGAGATACATATTTTATTTATTCAAATTAATTGGTTGTAACTGATTTCCTTTACTACAGGAGTAATTTAGGATTTTCAAAATATATAGATAATTAATTCTAAAAATCTAAATCAACTAAATCCCTTAATGTGAGGCGACAATCAACGAGTGTATCTATATTTAATTAATTTTATTTATTATTCTTTAAAACAATAAATTCATTAATATTAACAATTAAAGACAAAAACATGTATATCTTGGTCATGTAATTAGATGAATTTCATTTGTTGCTCTTAAAATAATAAATTTATTAATTTGATGTATCTATTATCAATATACAATGTATCCAATAAACTAAACATTTATATGCATGAGTATCATACAAGTACATTCATATGTATCATAGAAGTATCAAATATTCATTTTATGTATTTGTTATCTGTATCTAGTATTAATTTCATGTATCTGTTTATATGGTCTAATATATATATATATATATATATATATATATATATATATATATATATATATATATATATATATATATATATATATATATATATATATATATATATATATATATATGATAATATTAAGATACATATAACAAAACTTGGATACATGACAAAACAAATTGTGTAAAATACATGCATAAATCTCTAATATATTTATTAGATACGTACATACTTAATAAGATACACTGATAGCGCTTGATCTGACGGAAGAAGTGACGCGAAGTTTCCTTGTTGAGTATGTAGCCAACACCATTATCAACGTTGAATTTGAAAAATCTATTAGCATGAAATCTCTACCTAGAACGATACCCATTATCTTTGCGTGTGAGAGGAGCTAGTCTCCCCTTGAGAGAAAAAAATGATGGGTTCGTGAGATTGTTTGAGAGAGAGAAAATCAAAAGCTAAAAATTTCACGTATGTATTGACAACCCGTAGAATATCCATTTTAATACACTATTTCTACTCACTGACTACTGATCAAGGGAGGAGAAAGAGGAAGAGTTGGAGTTATACCCGAACTCATATTTCCTAAGAGAGATATTTGTTTTTAATTAAAATGTTACTTTAAAATTTAAATGTAAAAAAAATTCAATAATCCTAATTTTAAAAGAGGTGAATATTTGATTGTATCTTTAATGGTATATGATATAAAATATTAAAACTAATAATATATACAAATGTTTAAAAATAGAGGTAAAATTAATCTATATAGCATTGATTTATGTCTAGTAAAATAGTTTACCTAATAACTATTAATCGATAATAACTATTAATCGAGAAATCAACTTTGACAGAATTGGGACTTCCTAAACAAGACACCATTCTTTACACTTAATGGCATATAACATATTTATTAAGTAAACAAATTAACCCTCTTGAATAATAAAGCTGATGATCAAGTGTATTTTCTTTTACCTATGTCTTCATATTTTCTTTTTAAAAAATCAGTTATTTACTGTATAGTTATTATTTTAACAAAAAAAATTAATAGTGCAGTTAGTTGGTTGGTTGGATTTTGAACTCTAATTTTAAAGTTCAATTTTTCACATTATAATCTTCTATTTATAAATAATGTCGTACCAATTATTTAAAATATATTTTTCTTTTCTTCTTCATAATTCCTTTTTTATTCCTTTTTAAAAGGAAAATAAAGAAACGGTTTTTAAAATTTTTGTCTTGGTTAGGGGTGTTTGTGATTCGGTTTTGATTGGATATTGATTAAAACCAAAACCAAACCAATTTAGTCGCTTTTTTAAATTTCTAAAACCAAATCAAATCAAAAGAAGAAAATAACAATCGGTTTTGGTTATTGTCGGTTTGGTTCGGTTTGGTTCAGTTTTTCTGGTTTATTCAGTTTGAAAGTAATAATTATTTTGAGGACGTACGTATCTCGATAGACACAAACACCAAGTACATGAACAATCTACAGAAAAACTAATGTCGGTTCAGTCAAGCAATTAAACAATATTAGAGTTATCATTACACAAACAAAGTGATTTATTTAAGATAAAGTGTGACTATTTTATGTGAGAGTTAATATCTCAAAAGGTCACTCAACTTTGGAAATTTATCTAGCAAAGTCATTGAACTTTATTTTGTATCAATAAAATCACTCAACTTAGACTTTTATATCAATAAAATCATTTAACAAAATTTATCACTAAAAAAACATTTGATATAGTAAAAAAAAATATTTTTTATGTCATATAAATATGAACCCTACAAATGAATAATAAATAAATTGTTAATAAATATTTATGAACAAACTTAATTAATGAAATACATACTTTTATAATATTAAAGTATGTAAGCATTATGACATTATTATTGTTGACACCCAAATTTTGATCTCCCCGATAATATTTAATTAACGAGCTTCTTAATTCCAAAACGATTGAGAATAGTTAGTTTATAAAATTTGAATTCTTTTCAAAGTCGTTTAGGTGATCTTAGTCGATTGTCATAAGTTTTAGTTAGTAAAAATAATTCATAGGATTTTATAGATATAATTGGTATATTTCATAAATGTTTGGAAGTCATGTCAAAAAAAAATTACATTTTAATTTAAATGCTCAATTAAATTAATTTAACTTAAATTATTTATAACTTTGAGTTTTTGATTCATTAAGTTAACTATTTCATTCCGTTGAAATTAAGAAGATTGTTAATTAATATATGTTAATTCGTCTTATTTAAAATTTAATCTGGCCATTTACAACTCAATTTGGTTAAATTAACAACCCACTTGACCGTTTTTCAAAGACGAATTTTGGGTCCTCTTCTTCTTTTTTTTAGTAACTTTGACCCATTCCTAAAGACCCAATTCCCTTTAATCATAATATCTTGGGCCCTTTTTCCTTTCCAAAACCACACAGGCCCATTGTTTTTTCTTTTTTTTTTCCAGAACAGCCACCCCAAACCCAACGAAGTATGCCAAACCCAGCCCAAATTCCTTACCCAAATCCCGACCCAATTCATTTTGGAAACTTACATAAATATACTATAATAAAAAAATATTTACCATTTATAGCAATAATATATTTTTTTCACTTGATCACTTTTAATTCATTTATAATACAAGCTTAATTCATATTACAGAATAATTTTTTATTCATTATAATATAAAATTTAATGATAAATAATTCATTTATCACACATTTTAATACACTTATAATTAACGTGTCAAATTTTTACCAAACAAACATAATATACTTTAAAAATAATTATAATTCATATATAATTTATATATATTGCATACATAATTCACTTTTAATACATATTACAGATTTAACATAGTATTACTATAAATGATAATATATAAAAAATATTACTAAAATCAATAATTATTTATTAAAATATATTAATTTTTCCATTCATTTTTCCTGGTCCAAAGAAACCCAGAAGCGCACATCTGCAGTACGCGTCTCCAACAACCAAACGCAGATTCACAGCGGCAAAACCACGCGAGGGCAGTTCGCGAAGAAACCCAGCGCGTACAACTCAGTTCCAGCGAACGGCGAATTCGCAGAGAGGCAGCAAGATATGAGCGCTCCGTTTTCGTCATCTGCCATATCGCCCCCTTTTCGTACGAGTTTCAGCAATGGCAGATCACGCGGAATCTCTTTCCCCCCCGCGAGTGTGCCACGTCGAAGCTCAAGGACGATGGGATTCATCTAGCCATCCATTCCCCTCTCCTTTCTGAGAAAAAGTTGAAGAACTCAGAAAAGGGTGTTTCACCAAATTGGTGCAAGAATCGGAATTTCAAATTTTGAAAGGGAACAAGGATTTGATCGGGTATTTCACCCAATTTCCGAAACCCTAATGCTTCCCCTATATATATTATCTTTCTGATTCACTACAGGAGGATTTTTTTAGGGAGTTTCTGAAAAATTTCTAAGAAAAAATATAATAGTTCTTTCTTCATAGGAAAACAGTTATAGTAAAGTCACAGGGGATATACATATATTTTGTTTTGTTTGTCAAGGATATCATAAATAAGAGAATAGAAATGCATTAAGGATCGATAAATATTGGCAAGGAGAAAGTATTTCGGCTGAGTCTTTGCTCTTGTTGTTTCCTGCTGCTCGTTGAACTCGTAAGAGCCACATCTTGGTGGTGGAAATTGCTTCGATTTTCGTTCGTACGCTCGCCTCGTCACAGTCCTTAGTTCGCTGTCCGAAGGAGGTAACGTCCTTTATTTTTCTTTTTCTTTCTTCTGATGTTTTTTTTTTCTTCACCTTGGCTCAACTTAAGGTGATATCTTTAGTTGTGATTGTCGATTTTTTTATCGAGTTTGGTTATCTAAACATGATGAATGGATGTCCTTTATTAGTTTTCTGATGTTGTATCTCGTCTGAGATGATCGTTGTTGGGATATTTCACATTTTTAAAATGGTCGATTTAGTTTTTTGGTTAGCTGAGTCTTCTGTCGAGAGCGTCGGTTGTCCAGACCCACCTCTTCATTATCTACCTGTGCTTTGGTTGCCTTCGTTTATTGTTTGACCAAGAATTAGCGAATTCCCGCCAGATTATAAATTTACATGAGATTCATGACCACTCTTGTGCCACAGGAATTTTCTTCATGTCTCTTTTGAATTTTATCTTTGCACCTTAGTGTTTGAAGTTTTTTCTGTGAAGCTTTACGTCTTAAAAGTACCCCCATGTTGTCGCTTGTTCCTCGGTTTAGCCATTCAGTTGAGCGACCAATACGATGTCACTCCCTGGAATATTTTGTCTGTCTATATTTATCTGTGCTCGCATTCAACGTGTTAGTTTGAGTTGTGTCTTTTGTGATCAGTTTCAAGACACCCCTTGTTACTCCCCCTTTTCTTGAAATCAATTTGGTTTGTTAGTGCCTCCTATTTTCTGTCAAAGCATATTAATTTAGCTTCACTAAACTCCCTAAATTAACTGGGTCATGATTCTTACTGAGACATTTTTTTAGCAATGGTAATCTGCTTCTTTCCCCTTTATTCTTATATTGTTCACTGCATGAACCGTGTTGGGTTGGTGAAGTTTTGAAATGAAGCATGTGCTCTTGATCTTGTTCATAGGTTAGTCGCGTTATAGCCTTAGGATTCTGCCATATTGTATTCTGATTGGTCGTTTCTTTATGTCATTGTTCTCTGTCTCCTGCATCCTGGGAAAGGTTCATTTAAATGTAGCAGGTATTGTTCTTATAATAATTTCAAAGGCATTCAATGATCTAATGGGATTGTTGGCTCATATTTTGTAAGGTTCGTTTCGTTGTCATTATGACTTAGTATGTACGAAACTGCATCGTGCCTCATCTTCCAACTTTCTTGACTTGTTTGGGGCTTATAAGATGAGATCAATTCTTTTACAAGCCATGATTTGTTGATAGATTCCTGTAATGTCGTGTTTAAGTATGATAGCATGTTCAGTCCTTGAGCTTATATTAGTTCCAACTTGTTTTCCTTTGTCAATGAGTCAACATTTTGTTTTGGTGTGTGATTTTTCTATAAGAGTTTTTTTTGGTTTAGCAGCCTAAATAAAATATATGAATGAATAAGTTGGCAAATTTTGGACTATAACTAATAGGATTTATTCTTATGTGTCCTGTTAATGGACTTAAAATTTTAAATTAGCCGTGTGGAATGGATGATACGCTTCCTAATGACGTCTCTAAATCACGAGGTTTCATGTAATGTGACCGATTTTAAATTCTATTTTTTAGTGTTATTGCTCTTTGCTAATGTATGCTAAAAAAAAAATTAAATAAATATAATAAAATGGTCACTATTTGTTTGTTGCGGATTTCAAAATAGTAGTTTAGGCAATCACTACTTTCTCTTTAAATAGGATGACTTTCGGTGTCTTTGGAGTCGGTATTTTATTTAGAGTTTATGTTGTTTCAAATTGGAGTTGTTGACTTATTTTGATTTGAAGGGGGTTGCAGTAGTGTGCTTAAGGTGTATTTTAGTTCTATCATCAATTGCCGATTCTCACCTTTATTATTATTTTTGTCGCATGTAAAAACGATCCGAGTTCGCTGAGAACTCGCTCATCTCTTGCATTTTCGAGAGAGCCATAAAGGATCAAATTCCCTTCTTCGAGTCAGCCGGCCAATAAAAATCGACGTACAAGTCTTGATAATTAAAGAATCGGAGGAAATCAAGTGGAAGAGTTGAAGATATTGGGCCACGGGGCCAGCTTTATTTTGTTCTTTTACCTTGTATTTTATTGTTTTTGGGCCTAAGCACTTATTATTTTGTATTATTTTTTTTTAGAATTTAGGACAGGTACAATCGAATGGGCTTAGGCCCAAGACGAAAATGGATCCAAATATCGGCCCAGGCGGACAGATAACCCGGATTTGGACTCAACTCAACTCTCTCTCTCTCTCCCCCCTCTCTCTTATTTTTGTTTATTTATCTGCTTTTATTTATGGTTAGTTTTAAGGTTAAAGAACCCAAATCCCCCGCAAACGCTGTAATGTTTTATCAACTTAAAATTAATTTCAAACGGGGAATAATTTGCAAGCCAATTCTTACTTAGATAGTAAAATTAACTACTTTGTTTCAAACAACTCCAAACAAAATTTTATTTTAATTAGAAGTTAAGTTTCAGCCAAATAGTTAGTTATCGGTTAATCACAAGTAAGCGGACGTCTTAGGTGCTTTTTTTTTTTATCAAAACCTTCCTACGCTGTAAATAAGAATCTCCGAACCCTTTAAAAAAAACTTTCAAATTGATTCTCTGTTTTAGTCAAATTGAAAGAATGGTTTTCTTAAAAATTAAGTGGCGACTCTAAAGTCAAAAATTCTTGAAACAAATATTTTTGAATAAAACAGAAATGACGACTCTGTTGAGGATTAGGAGGATTCTAACCTTAAAACTAATATTATTTGGCTTTAATTGCTTATTGTTTACTTTATCTTATCGAAATATTGTTGCATCTTCATAGCATTCTTCCGCCAAATGGCAAATAGTTTGCATTCGGAAAACGGAAGTTACGTGACTTTCCACGGCTTCTTTCAGAAATACACCAAATATTCATTTGGAAGTATCAAACGAATAATTGAAATGCGGTCATCCGACGTCGTTTGGTAGCTTCACCCCGTTGTCTGTCCGACTCGGGTAACCGTTACTTTGAAACAAATTCTAGTAAACCTAAGATAGAGCGAAACCAAAACCAAAACTTACGCATTAGCCTAAGACGGCTTAATACCCAAGGCGTATTAAGTCCATTAGTTAAAACCACCAAAACCGTGTCCAAGGTCTCCGACCTCACGACACATCATTTTTGCTTGACATTTGAATTATGTACGTGTGATGTACGTGTAAGCTTAACTAGCTTCCGTTTTGTAGGTATGGATCGATTCTCAAGGTTCGACATGATCGTAGAAGCACCGCTTCAACTCAAGATGTGGTATAATGATCTTGACATGTATCATAGAAGGACCCTAAATAAATACGTAGGTGCGCTAACCAAGTTGATCAACATGAAGGTTTGTCCGGAACTGATTGAGGTCCTCACAGGCTATTGGGACAATCAAAGGATGGTATTCCGATTTGGAACCGCGGAGATTACCCCGACTATCGAGGAGATCCGAGATTGCTTCGACACAGTGGATACTGGGATAGAAAGAAAGGCAAGAAAACAAGAGGATATTTTCATCCCTAATAAACCTTCCGTAGAAAAAATCGCAAACTGGCTTGGGTTGGGGAAAGATTTTGTGTACTGGTGCAAAGATTCCAACATATCATTTAGAGACATCTATATCAAATTTGGGCATGCCAGCTTCTACGCCAATTATAACCGAGAGTTCAAAGTCTCCTATAGAGAGTGAAACGAGATTCGTCCCTTAGCATTTGCCGTGGCACTGTTAGGAACAATGGTCTTCCCACACAGACCGAGTCTGAGCATCAACACGCATGTTATGACACTCGCGCACACTCTATTTAAAGGCTACGAGAACCAAGGGCAAGTGAAATACTATCCTGTTGCTCCGGTCATATTGTCCGACATGTATCGAGCCCTGAGAAAGTGCAAAGAAGGGCATCGATACTTCCAAGGGTGCAACCTACTCCTTCAGTGGTGGATTCTGAGTCACTTGACAAAGGGTGCTGGGACTCGGAAATTGCATACTCTCGATAACAAGAACACCCTTAAAGATTTGAATGACATGTTGTACTGGGCAAATATGGATAATCGGAGAACTAGGGGGAGATGGGCTCAGATTTTCTCTGAATTGAGAGAAGAAGATCTCCAATGGATGCTCGATCGCTTCATCTCTAAAGAAGTCGTCGTGGAGAGCCGCAGACAGCTTGTGCTTCCTCTACCAGGTATTCGGGGAATTCACCCTTATGCACCCTTTCGAGTCTTGCGACAGTTTGGGAGGAGACAAACTATACCTGAAGAGGCGTACTATGGACCTTATGTATACGATATTAGAAACGATAGGGTACACGAAGCGTCAGAAATATTGAGAGAATGGAAAGGTGCAAAGCGGATGGATAAAGACACCATTTCCCCAGATCGATTCAACGCTGGATATGATGAGGGTTACAAAGAATGGCTGAAAGACAACATACGAAATATCTCCTCCCCAACTCCGCGCAGCTTTCGCAGCGTGACAGACAAGGAAGCCAAAGCAGTGGTCGAGCTACGAGAGGTAAAAAGAGAAGCCCAAGAAATGTACGCCAAATTTATTGAAAGCCGAGATGCTCTTGAAAAGAAAACTCAAGAAGTGGAAAGTCTAAGGCGCGGTTACGATGATTTCGATTCGTGGGTCAAAGAGAAGATTGAAAGAATGCAGTACGAGAGCTGGGAGGAAAAGGGACGCTTGGGTGAAGGTTTCATGCTGATACTACGTTGCATGTTTCAGCAATACAAGACCCAAGAGAACAACGATAGAGCAGGGCTATCTGGGACGACATAGTGGACTTCACCTCTGTGTGGGTTTTTCTACCTGTATTTTGTCATTTTAGCCCCTGAGTGGGTCTGCTTTATTTCGTTTAAGTACATTTAAATGGCCCCTGCGTGGGTCTATCCTTTTATATTTTTGCTTTATTTTTGCTTGTGAACACTAAATATTTCATTTGTGAAATTTGTTTGGGGGGTTTGATTTTATGGTTCAAATTCACGCGTACATCATTCAAATGCGCTAGGCCTACCCTTGGCACAAAAGGGTCCCCCGTATGTTTAGGACGCGATTATATGTTTTAATTGTTTATGTGCTATGTTGCTGTGAATGAGGATATCGGAGATTCACTCCTTTTCAAAAATTTCCAAAAGAAAAAAATACAAGTCACTATTGCAAAATGTCCGATCAAATTTTACGAGTCTTAAGTTTATCACCCAAAATACAAATCCCACCTCCAAATCCTAAACACTACTCTGCTGTCTCAGGAAAAGGAAAAATCACCGCTATGGACAAAGGAAAGAGTATCCAAGTTGAGCCAAGTGAAGAAGAGAGGATCGACATACAAAAGCAGCGTGGAAAGCGTCTGTATGACTTATTTTTTCCTCCTGGAAGCCCCGAAGAGGAAATCAACGAAGAGAGTTATGAGGAAGCACTTGCCCGCAAACCTTCTTTCGAAGGACGTCTGGCAAAAGAAGATAAGAAAATTTCTCTCGAAGCATATCCACACGAATGCCGAAAAAGGATAGAGGTCATTTCGTGCGCACTCGTTTTCGAACACTATCGATCTAGGCATATGCTGGGACCCATCGAAAGAGCGTCATCCCAAGAAAGATCAGGGGATCTCCGCAAGACGTGTGAGTGTCATCCCAACCAAAAGGGGTACACGATAGAAGAATGCATAGAATTCAAGAACGCAGTCCATCGTTTGTTCAGTATGGACAGTATTCCGAACACTTGGGATGGCGGCATCCTCCTTGCATGTGATGAACCACGGTTTGACATACCGGTCACAGAGAAGACCAGATTCTTTCATTGCTCGTTCACGCCTTTCAAGAAAATGATGATGGAAATCTACTCAGAATTAGTTCACAATGGCATCTTCACCCATTTCTACAGGGGCATGGACATGCAATACTCTCTTCAGTACGAAGTTAGGAAGCGTTGTCCCTATTAAAACGCCAAAGACCACAACATTAAAAAGTGTCTTAACTTCTGCCACGACCTTGAATCCCTCATCGACATGGGAAAGATTCAAGTCGAGATTGTCCCCCGTGGTTGAGATGATATAGAGAAGAAGAATGACTAAGATTAGTCATCATTTTATCTTTAAAGCTCTGTTGTTGCCTTTCAATTTCCTTGTAATCGTAATGAATGAATGAAAATATTTTCCTTTGTACTCGAACTACGTTGGGCCTGAATTCTCCTTGTGAGATACGTAGGCAGCCTTCAAAGGCCCGGCCCCTATCATTAAAAATTTTCATTCATTCTCCCCTTTATGTCACGAGGAAAGGAGAAGACCAGATCAACGGACATCGAAGAACAGCTGCAAGAAGACCATAGCTCAATGTGATTTAGCCTTTTTGAGAAAGTGTCAAACTAGAAACAAGCGAATTCCTGCTTGTTAAAAAATCTGTTTCCATCCTTACTCGTGGGTTGAAGATATTCCTCAAACATAGCAACTTGTGTGTTTATCTGCTCTATGTGTAATATTATGCATTTTGTATTCTAAATCCAAACTGACAAATTTGCCTTTGAGTTGTTTTCCTCCTCAGGTACTTTGAAACTGATCTGTGTTGATTAAGCTGGTAGATCATCCCTACTATACCAGATCGAAATGTCCCACAGATTCCTTCCCTAGACAAAACTCAGCTAGAGGAAAGACAGTTATGGGAGATAGTAATGAAGAAGTAAGTCTCACCGATGTTGTGGTGGCTCAACCCACCATAGCGGACCAGAATGAGTTGATTCTGGAATTGATGCAACAAATTGCGGAAATGAGGGTAGGGATGCAGAGAAGACAGGATTTGCGTCTCCCAGGGTATAATGGTAATGCTGCAGATGGAAGGCCTCCTATCTATTTCCCTTCTTCAAGTATGGATCCGACCCAGAACGTGCCACCTGCTCCGAATCCCTCCACTATAGACCTAACCGCTCAAAATCCCCAATACGCTGCAACTTCCTACCAAACTCCACCACCTACTCAGAATAACCCTTCCCAAATGCCATCTCATCCTCAAAATGCCCAACATCAAACCGCTCCACCACCTCAAAATCCAGGTCAAAATCCAAATCAGAACACTTTTAATCTCAAAACATTCCACCACCACTTAAATCAGAATACCAATCCTCAGACTTATCCACAGAATTACCAAACCGCTCAAAACGCCCAAAGTCCTTCCGTAGCTCCACCCTTACTTAAAAGAACCACTTTCCAGATTCCCGTCCCTACTGAGCACGACGTACACGATTCTGAGTTGGACAATTACGAAGAACAGGAAAGAGAATGGAGGGCGAAGGAAGAGACAAAGATGGATATAAAAGAGGAGATCAAGAAAGCCATGAAAGACCTCCAATGCGTCCCTGATATCGCCGGTCTTAGTTATGAAGATATGTGTATTCATCCAAATCTGGACCTTCCAGAAGGGTTCAAGATTCTGAAATTTGATACTTTCGGACGAGTGGGGAACCCTATGGCTCATATGAGAGCCTACTATGACCAGCTTGTTGGAGTTGGTAGGGATGAAGCTCTATTGATGCGGCTCTTCAGCCGAAGCCTGTGCGGGGAGGCTTTAGAATGGTTCACCTCCCACGAAACCAGGAAATGGCCTAGCTAGAATGCTCTGGCAAAAGAATTCATCGATCGATTTGCTTACAATGTAGAAATCGTTCCTGATCGATACTCTTTGGAGAAGATGAAGCAGAAATCAACCGAGAGCTATAGAGAATTTGCCTATAGGTGGATAAAGGAAGCTGCAAGGGTAAGACCGCCTATGTCTGAAAGGGAGATTGTCGAAGTGTTCGTGTGGGTGCAAGAGCCCGAGTATTATGACAGAATTATATTGCTCGTTGTAGCAAAATTTGCTGAGATAGTCAAGATCGGCGAAACTATCGAAGATGGCTTGAAAACAGGAAAGGTAGCCCGTGTAGCCGCGTCGCCCGGATCTTCAGGATTGTTGAAGAAGAAGAGAGAGGACGTCGCCGCTGTCTCATATGAGGGAAAAAAACCCCCCAGAAGATCCTCCTACTCCCAAGGCTGTCCTCGACCTTCCCAAAACTCCTACCAAGTTAGTCAGACAAATAATCCTCCTCCAGTATACCAAATTCCTCCTCCAGTCTACCAAAATCCACCTTCAATTTACCAAAATCCATCTCCCACTTACCAAAATCATCCTCCACTTTACCAAATTTCGTCTCCTCATTATCAAGGTGTTGCTCCCAATTGTGCTAACGTGTAGTCGAGCTACAGAGCACCCCCTACTGTTTATCAAGTCCAAGCTCCACTATACCAAAATTCCCCTCCCAATTACCAAGCTCCATTGCCAAACTACCAAACAAATCCATATCCCAGAAATCAAGCTCCCCGTCCCAACAATAGAAATTATCAACAGATGCCTCCTTCACAAGGCAGTTATGATCCGCCTCGACCTAGATTTAAGAAGAAGCCTTCAAGGAACTTCACTGCGCTCGTCGAAAGCCAAACAAAGTTGTACAAGCGACTGGCTGCAGCCGGATATATCCATCCAGTAGGGCCCAAACCAGTTGATACCAGTTCTAAATTCTATAGGCCAGATCAAAGATGTGCTTATCATTCCAATAGTGTTGGGCATGATACTGAGGACTGTATCAACCTCAAGCACAAAATCCAGGATCTAATCGACCAAGAGGTGGTTTCTCTTCAACCAGCTGCGCCTAATGTCAACACCAACCCTTTGCCGAATCATGGAGGCGGCAATGTTAATATGATAGAGAGAGATGATGATTGGTGCGTGAGAAAAGTGATAACTCCAATCGTTCATGACGAGTTGGAAAGGGCTGTGGCTTCATTGAGCATCAAAGAGAAAAAAGAGTTCGTTATCTTGACACCTGCAAAGGCTATTGCCTTGGTGCCATCAGAAACTTTTGTCAGGCCAAAATTTGTGATTGACATTGCTGCTGCTCAAGGCATGACCCGATCCGGGAGATGTTATACTCCCGAAGAGCTGTCTCTTGGAGGGAAAAAGAGGGATCAGGCTAAAAGTCCAATAAGCAAAGGCGAGGCAGAGGAATTCTGGAGAAGAATGCAGCCAAAAGATTATTCTATTGTTAAGCATTTGGAGAAGACTCCAGCCCAGATTTCCGTGTGGGCCCTGCTGATGAGTTCTCAATCGCACAGACAGGCCTTGATGAAGACACTCGATGATACATATGTGCCCGTGGGCACGAGTAGCGATAACGTGGCCTCTATGATCCACCAGGTTATTCAAGGGCATCGAATCAGCTTTTGCGACGACGAGTTGCCTTTTGAAGGGAGGTCCCACAATAAGGCGTTGCACATCACTGTCGTCTGTCGCGAAAAAGTCATAAATCTCGTCTTGGTGGATGATGGATCCGGTCTGAACATTTGTCCGTTGTCGACATTGAAGCAGTTACGTTTTGACTTGGAAAGTTGGAGAAAAACCAAGTCAACGTGAGAGCCTTTGATGGGGTTCAGAGAGATACCTTGGGAACGGTGAATCTAGTCATCCAAATGGGTCCAGCAGAATTCAGCGCACAGTTTCAAGTCTTAGACATCGACACCAGTTACAACCTTCTTTTGGAAAGGCCTTTCATACATATGGCTGGAGCTGTGCCTTCTACTCTTCATCAGATGATGAAATTCGTTTGGTAGAGCGAAGAGCTGGTTATTCTTGGTGAAGGGTATCACTCCGGAAGAGAGGCGTCAATTATCGATGAAGTGTCTCAAGGTACCGATTTCTATACGGTGGAGCTGGTAAATGCCACCGGTGAGGATTTGGCCCCACAGCCTCCTATGTCTGCCGTGTACAAGATTATAGCAACTGTGATGCTGCAGAATGGTTTTGAACCAGGTTTCGTATTGGGAAGAAATTCTCAAGGAATTATTGAGCCTATCCCGGTCCCCGTCAAAGGAGCTAGATATGGTTTGGGGTACATCCCCATAGATGATGATATGAAGGCGAAGAAGAAGATTGATCAAGCATTGGTTAAGCCAATCCCTCATCTGTATCAATCATTCCCGTTCTGAGAGTATGCCGAGCATGACGACCTTGGGGAAGGAATTTGCGGCCTTTTCGAAGAGATTGATGTTGTTATTGAGGAAGAGGTCGAGCTAGCAGGATTCTGCGATGCTGAGCCTGGGGAGATGCTGCAGAATTGGACCTCCACGCCGATTTTGATTCCCCAAACTCCTTGGTAGAAGGACATCATTATGCATATTTAAATCGGTGGTAGTCCGGAAGAGGCCCGAGACCCACCATTTTTGCATTTTTCTTGATTGCTTGAATTTTAAAATTCCCTCGTGATGTTTGAAAAAGGCAACATGACCCTTTGCCATAGCCAAAGTTTGCATTATTTTCAATTTAATTGAAAGCCTCTTTTATTGAAATTTGTTTATTTACTTATTTGTTATACTTTTACTTGTCTAACTTTGTCTATTTATGGTTTCAGTAATATAAGTATTAAATCTGCCAATGTCATGTCATGTCACGAACTGAACGAACAAAGTGAGGCAGGTAATCACGAGGTTTCATGTAATGTGGCCGATTTTAAATTCTATTTTTTAGTGTTACTGCTCTTTGCTAATGTATGCTTACCAAAAAAAGAAAATTAAATAAATATAATAAAATGGTCACTATTTGTTTGTTGCGGATTTCAAAATAGTAGTTTAGACAATCACTACTTTCTCTTTAAATAGGATGACTTTCGATGTTTTTGGAGTCGATATTTTATTTAGAATTTATGTTGTTTCAAATTCGGAGTTGTTGACTTATTTTGATTTGATGGGGGTTGCAGTAGTGTGCTTAAGGTGTATTTTAGTTCTATCATCAATTGCCAATTCTCACCTTTATTGTTATTTTTGTCGCATGTAAAAACGATCCGAGTTTGCTGAGAATTCGCTCATCCCTTGCACTTTCGAGAGAGCCATAAAGGCTCAAATTCCTTTCTTCGAGTCAGCCGGCCAATAAAAATCGACGTACAAGTCTTGATAATTAAAGAATCGGAGAAAATCAAGTGGAAGAGTGGGGCCAGCTTTATTTTGTTCTTTTACCTTGTATTTTGTTGTTTTTGGGCCTAAGCCCACTTATTATTTTGCATTTTATTTTTAGAATTTAGGACAGGTACAATCGAATGGGCTTAGGCCCAAGATGAAAATGGGTCCAAATACCGGTCCAAGCGGACAGGAAACCCGGATTTAGACCCAACTCAACTCAACTCTCTCTCTCTCTCTCCCCCCCTCTCTCTTATTTTTGTTTATTTATCTGCTTTTATTTGTGGTTAGTTTTAAGGTTAAAGAATCCAAATCCCCGCAAACGCCGTAATATTTTATCTACTTAAAATTAATTTCAAACGAGGGATAATTTGCAAGCCAATTCTTACTTAGATAGTAAAATTAACTACTTTGTTTCAAACAACTCCAAACAAAATTTTACTTTAATTAAAAGTTAAGTTTCAGCCAAATAGTTAGTTATCGGATAACCGCAAGTAAGCGGACGTCTTAGGTGCTTTTTTTTGTCAAAACCTTCCTACGACGTTAATAAGAATCTCCGAACCCTTTTAAAAAAAATTTCAAATTGATTTTCTGTTTTAGTCAAATTGAAAGAATGGTTTTCTTAATTTTTTTATTAAAAAATTAAGTGGCGACTCTAAAGTCGAAAATTCTTGAAACAAATATTTTCGAATAAAACAATTATTATTATTATTATTTTAAAAAAGTATTTACACAAAATTGACTAGTTAAAGCAAAAGTTTAAGTTGAAAAATTAACGTTATAAGAAAAGATCAAGATTAATAGAGCCAAAATAATTTTAAGCTTCAATGAAGAAGTATAATAATATATAACATTTTTTTTTTGAAAAAAAGTTACAAAACAAAAAAGACAATTTATGAGAGCACTGTTGTTAATTTTTGCATTGTTAAAGAAAAACTATCAGTTATATTGAGGTCACAATTTTAAATATTATTTTAGTACTCTTATTCTCTGATGATTCCTAATTAGATTTGTAAATACAAATTTCATCGATAATTTATTTGTGCTAATCCTAAAAAACAAATACACTAGTGGACAAATAAATAGAACTCCTAATTATTTCTTTTTATTTAGTAATTAGTATATTAAGACAAAGAGTATTTGTTTCACTAAAGAAGTTTCCCATAAAAAATTTAAACTAGTTTTCTTAATTTTATTTATTTGTAGGGGCTATTTTATATGAAACGAAAAAAATTAATGCTAAATTTTGTTTAGTGATTTAACTAGCACAAATGTCTAAGTTGAGTTATTTTATTGATATAAAAATGTAAGTTGAGTGATTCTTTTGATACTATACAAACTTTAATGACTTTGCTAGATCAATTTCTAAAGTTGAGTGATTTTATTGATATAAAATCTTAGTTGAGTGACTTTTTTGATACAAAACAAACTTTAATGACTTTGCTAGATCAATACTTAAAGTTGAGTGATCTTTTAAGATATTAACTCTTTTATGTGAAGTACAGTAAGTAAAGAGTAAAATGAATTTTGATGGACTTGGATTTGAGATTGTTATACCTTGGCTAAAGTGTTAGGCTTGAAAAATGTAAAGTTAAAGACTTAAGTTAATTAAAATTTAACAAAATATTTTTAATTTATTTATGAATAATATATAAATAATTATAAAATTTATATATCTAATTTATCGGTTCGGTTTGGTTATTTTTGCGGTTGTTTTTTAGTAAAACCAAAACCAAACCAAATAGTATCGGTTTTTAAAATTTAAAAATCAAACCTAAAAAAACTAAACCAAATATCATTTTTTTTAATCGATTTGACTAGAATTATGATTTGATTTGGGTGTTAACCATAACCATGACCAACCCTAGTCTTGATATTGACTACACCTCAAAGGTAGGATATTATTGTACAAGCAAATTTGACTTTAAAATGTCAAAAGGCTGAGTTGGGCAATTTAGTTTATTATATTATCATAATATTAGCTCAACATTAGCTAGTCACCGTCAATCATGACAATAAAATAATTTGCAGCCGGTTAGCACAGTTTAAAATTTCATACAAGCTTTGGAAAACAACTTTCTCCAAAATACTGTGACATTTGCTCTTTATTGCAACAAGTTTTCATAGTTTAAAATATAATATAAGCTTTGGAAAATAACTTTCTCCAAAATACGTAGAGTCGTTGACTTAGGCTATTAGTTTCTTTTAGAACAATTATATCATTTATTACGAATAATAATATGTGAAAGACTTTTTCTTCTTAATTGAAAGCACCTTCATGTAAATAGGAAAAAGTAAACCTCTTGACCATATCCACGCGAAATTTACTCATTAACAAATTAGTACTCACTCTCCCCTTAAGAAAAAAAATTAAAAAAAAATTATAATCTAAAATAAATTATAAATGTTTGTGTGACTGTAAATTATTTTACTTAGAGTAAAATAACATTTTAAAGTTAAATTATTACTTTATATTAAAAATGTGTCATTTTATTGGACTAACTAAAATAGAAAGTAAATCATATAAATTGAGACAAAAAAAATAAACAAGTGTGTTCTCATAGATGGAAAGTTAAATTTATCACCGTTAAAAGATTGTAATATTCCTTCATAAAGAAAAACTAAATTATCAGAGTATTATATTCTAGGACAAGGCTCATTCCCATTATCCATTCTATCAATTTCCTCAAAGTTTCTACTTTGGAGGGAAGCCACATGTCAATTGAGAATTAAAAATTATAATTTAAGTATCTAAAACAAGATCTTAATTTTGATTAAAATAACAAAAAAATAATAATTTATGTGCTTTTAAAAAATTGCCAAATATCTCACAAACTCTTAAATGTGACATATGGCTTCCATCCCAATAGTAGAGAGAATGAGTAACGCATAAGAGAGCATCCTCTCTTCTATCTGTATAGTACTATTTTTCTTAATAAATCATCAATATAAAAAGTGAGTATTACCATGTTCTAAGAAGCTTTTAACCTTAAATACAATATTCTTTTTCCCACATTCTAATCCTCTAATGATCACAATTTCTTTTACAACTACAATTGTTGCGTACTCATTTTGGCTATTATATTGTTGCGAGTGGTATGTTACTAATGTCTTCGTAATTTTAGGGTTGTGATGCTTCTATTCTTCTAGTCTAAACAACTACAATTATTTCTCTCCTTATATCAACTTTCAAAGTTTAAATATTTTTAAACAAACGAAATCATGATTTTTTTATATTTAACCACAATACTTTGTGGTCAAACTAAGTATTGAAATTAATTATTGTTCTCAAATGAAAGTATAACATCCTCCATATTACTTGCTTGAGTCATAATTTATAAATTATTGCACAATATGTGAATCAATACACACAATTTTAACTTACAGACAATATAGCACGTCACATTCCTTATTTTCCAAGTAAATTACTAATTCATTAATTATGACTACTAACACGATAGTATAAAAATTATTTTTCACCATCCGCGTATATAAAGTTTATTTCTACATATACTCCTCTTATGATACTAACAAAGTAATTATTATAAATGTTGTATATAGTTAGGAGGACCATCATGGCAAGTGCCACTAGGAAGAAGGGATTCAACCACAGCCAGCAGAACACAAGCCAACAATGACATTCCATCTCCATTTATGGACTTACCTTCACTAATCAACAACTTCAAGAATCAAGGATTGAATGAGAAAGATCTTGTTGCACTCTCCGGTGGACACACATTAGGGTTTGCTCAGTGTTTCACCTTCAGGAATCGCATTTACAATTAGACTAATAGCATTGATTCAAAATTTGCTAAACAAAGACAACTAGTTGTCCAAGAATAGGAGGTGATTCAAATCTTGCACCACTTGATCAAACTCCATCATTTTTCGACACAAAGTATTTCAATAATTTGGTAACAAAGAAAGGGCTTTTGCACTCTGATCAAGAACTTTTTAGTGGTGGTCGAACGGATAATCTTGTTAACACTTATAGCAGAAACCCTTGGATATTTTCTAAAGATTTTGCTAATTCTATGATTAAGATGGGTAATATCAAGCCATTAACTGGAAATCTAGGTCAGATTAGGGTTAACTGCAGGAAGGTGAACTAAGAGGTGTAGACTATGGTGAAGAAATTAATTAATTAAGTGTTTAAAGAATTATTTGGAGTGTGTGATAAAGTTGAGGAACTTCTATGTTCCACTTCTATCTATAGCGACTTTGAAAATTTGATTGTTTTTTTTTGTAATTGAATATGCTTTTAAGGCACTACTTGTTGAATGAAATAATTTCCTTTTAGCTAAGTTTTGTGGTTTGAACGTGTATATTACACGTTTAGACACGATTATAATAAAGTGTACACCAGTTTATCTAAAGAGTAAAGTTGTGTGAGCCTTACCAATTGTTAGCGGAAACGTGAAATTAAAGAACAAGGAAGAACAACAATATTTAACGTGGTTCGGATCAAAATGATCCTACATCCACCAAAGAACAACTGCACCAATATTTATTTCACTCTACAAAGAATACAAGTGAAATACTACAAGAGAGAGAACACAAATGCCTTAGAAGATAAGAAGGCAAGTGAGAGGATGATTTGAAAATGAATTAAGAGCTACCTATTTATAGGAATAAATTCATCCTATTGATGTCATCCATGACATCACTATGTGTCAAAATTGTCAAGGTTAAGATAGCAAACCATTTTATGGTTTGCCTAACTTTCACCTACCAAGATACAATCTTTGACTTGTATTTTGTACTAATTATCTTCCTACCAAATATTCATATTAATTCATCTTCCATTTAGTTTGATTCCACAAGAACCAAAACCAACTCTTTCAATCTCCACCTTGGTTTGTGTTCCAAGCATGCGTATAAACAACTCCGGCCAAAACTTCTAAGCTTACTGGGCAATCCCATTGTAAGAAACAATAAGAATCAAACCTTTGTTGAACATACCAGCTCCACCTAGCAGTTGTTCTCTTAGAGTTGCATCAATTGATGCATACTCCCGCCAAGTCCTTGCAGTGTGCAAACTTGGCAAGCGGGACTATTTTGGTCAACATGTCTGCAGCGTTATCGTCTTTGATAACCTTCTCAACCTTGATAGCTCCCTTTTCAACGACATCTCGAATAAAATGAAATCTGACATCAATGTATTTGGTGCGCTCATGAAATCTTTGATTTTTAATCAAATGAATAGCACTTTGACTATCACATTTTAGAATTGATTCTAGCTGAACCAAACTCAATTCTGCCACCAAACCTTTCAACCAGATAGCTTCTTTCACTGCCTTCGTTACTGCCATATATTCTGCCTCTGTTGTAGACAAAGCGACAATAGACTGTAAAGTCAATTTCCAACTAACGGCACTGCCAACGAGAGTAAAGATGTATTCAGTTGTGGACCTCCTTCGATCAAGATCCCCTGCATAGTCAGAATCTACATAACCGAGAATTGAAATACCTTCACTTTTCCGGAAGGTTAGGCCAACATCAGGAGATCCTTTGAGATATCTCAATATCCACTTGACAGCTTTCCAGTGCCTTTTTCCTGGATTTGCCATGTACTTGCTTACCACACTTACAGATTGGGCAATATCTGGACGTGTGCATACCATGGCATACATAATGCTACCAACTGCCCTCGCATAAGGAACCTTTGACATATGATCCACCTTATCCATAGATTGAGGCATTTGTAACTCTGAAAGCTTGAAATAAGAAGCTAACGGTGTACTTACAGGCTTGCTCATATGCATATTGAATCTTTCAAGAACTTTTCCGATGTACCTCTTCCGAGAAAGATGTACAACACCATTTTCTCTTGAAATTTCCATTCCAAGGATTTTCTTTGCAACTCCTAGATTCTTCATGTCAAATTCCTTGTTCTTTAGTTTCACGTTTCCGCTAACAATTACAGGCTTGCTCATATGCATATTGAATCTTTCAAAAACTTTTCCGATGTACCTCTTCTGAGAAAGATGTACAACACCATTTTCTCTTGAAATTTCCATTCCAAGGATTTTTTTTGCAACTCCTAGATCCTTCATGTCAAATTCCTTGCTCAACAGTTTCTTCAAAATATTTATCTCTGTGATGTTGTTAGCAGCAATAAGCATATCATCAACATACAACAATAGATAAATCATAGAGTTACCAGACATCTTCTTGTGATACACACAACTATCAAATGCACTCCTCGAAAATCCATGTGTAGTCATGAATGCATCAAACCTCTTGTACCACTGTCTAGGGGATTGCTTCAAACCATACAAAGACTTCTTCAGTTGGCATACATGGTCTTCTTTTCCTTCAGCTAGGAAACCTTCTGGCTGATCCATATAGATTGTCTCTTCTAGATCACCATGTAAGAAAGCAGTTTTGACATCAAGCTGTTGAAGCTCTAAATCAAATTGTGCAACCAATGCTAGTAGCATGCGAATTGAGCTATGTTTCACGACTGGAGAAAAGATCTCATTGTAGTCAATTCCCTCCTTCTGACTGAAACCCTTTGCAACCAATCTCGCCTTGAACCTAGCATCTTCCACTTCTGGAATACCTTCTTTCTTTCTGTAGACCCATTTGCATCCAACTGTCCTCATCCCCTTTGGCCTTTTAACTAAGACCCATGTCTCATTTTTGTGAAGAGACTCCATCTCTTCCATCATGGCTAACTGCCATTGTGCAGCATCTTTGCAAGAAGTTGCTTCAACATACGAAGAGGGCTCGAGATCCTTAATCTCTTCTTCTGCAGCTACGAACGCATGTGCAATCAGATTTTCTTGCTCTATAAGACGTTCCGGTTTCCGTATCTGCCTTTTGTCCCTTCCCTTCGCAATTGTGTATGGTTCATTGGAAGCAAGTTCTTTAAGATCTGCATCTTTTGACTCATCAATTTGAGTCTCTTGATCCCGTTCCTTGGTAAGCTCCACCGGTAGCTCCACCTGCTCGTTATTCTCGTTTCTAGATAACTCCACAGAAACTTTACGAGGATCAAGTATAGAGGATTCATCAAAGGTAACATCTCTACTAACTACAAATTTGAGTAAAGACAAACACCATAGTTTGTACCCTTTTACTCCATCTACATACCCTACGAATATGGCCTTTTTAGCCCTTGGTTCAAGCTTACCTTCATTAACATGATAATAAGCTGGACACCCAAATATTCGCAAGTATGAATAGTTAGAGGGTTCACCTGACCAGACCTCATTCGGAGTCTTAAAGTCAATCGCTGATGCTGGAGACCGATTGACAATATGAGAAGCAGTATGAACTACTTCAGCCCAAAATACTTTGGACATCTTAGCTTGTAAGAGCATACAATGAGCCTTCTCAAGAAGAGTTCTGTTCATTCTCTCGGCAACTCCATTCTGCTGTGGTGTGTGCCTGACCGTCTTATGCCTTGCGATCCCATGAACCTTGCAGAAATCATTGAACTCTTCACTGCAAAACTCCAAGCCATTGTCCGTGCGAAGATACTTGATTTTCCTCTCCATTTAATTTTCAACCAAAATCTTCCACTCTTTAAATGCTTCAAAAGCATCACCTTTTGTCTTCAGGAAATGCACCCAAACCTTTCGTGAAAAATCATCAATGAATGTGAGAAGATACCTCTTTCCTCCCTTCGATGGAAGCTTAGAGGCACCCCATAAATCTGAATGGATGTAGTCTAGCACCCCTCCCGTCTTGTGCTTGCCAGTGCTGAAGCTGACCTTTTTCTGCTTCCCTAAGACGCAGTGCTCACAAAATTCAAGTGTGCTGATCTTCTCACCATTTAAAAGGTTGCGGTTGCTCAACATCTCCAATCCTCGTGCGCTCATATGGCCTAGTCTCATGTGCCATAATTTTGCCTTGTCATCATTAGATAACTGCACTGTAGATGCATTTACAGAGCCAATAATGGTGCTTCCCGCAAGTGTGTAGAGGCCATCCTCCAGCTTGGCCTTCAACATGACTAAAGACCCTTTAGTCACTTTCATAGTACCTCCTTCACTCATGTACTTATAGCCTTATTTATCTAAAGTACCCAGGGAGATCAAATTCTTCTTTAGATCAGGAACATGACGGACTTCTGTAATAGTCCTCACGATTCCATCATGGCAGCGAACATGAACTGAACCAATGCCAACTATTTTACAAGTTGCATTATTGCCCATTAATACAGTTCCTCTACTTGTTTCATAGCTGCTGAACCAATCTTTTTGGAATGTCATATGCAGAGTACAACCAGAGTCTAAGACCCATTTGTTGTCATAGACTCCACTATTGCATGATGTTGTTAGTACATAATCATCATCATTATCATGTACTTGCTCAACAATGGATGTGCTCGCCTTTTCTTTGGACTTCGACATAGGGCAATCTCGTTCAAAGTGCCCCTTCTTGTGACAGCCCCAACATTCCGCATTCTTTTTGTTCACACGAGACTTTGATTTGCTCCTTCCCTGTTGGCTAGTACGACTTCTTACAAAGAGTCCACTAGCTTCGTCACTTTTGTCTCCTTCAAAATGCATCCGCACATCACAAGAGTTTAGTGCTTGCCGCACTTGCTCAAGTTTAATAGGTTGTTCGCTATACATCATTGAATTCTCAATATCACGATATTTTAAAGTCAATGAAAATAGCAAAGAACATGCAAGCTTCTCCTCGTCCTTTTTAATTCCAGCAGATTGTAGGTCCATCACAAGTTTATTGAACGCATCTAGATGGTCTTGCAACAAAGTACCTGAATCCATCTTAAATGTATGAAGACGCCATTGTAATAACATCCTTGTTGTCACTGACTGGTCCTGGTAAAGCCCTTCCAGCTTTTCCCATAACTCTTTGGCCGTCTCTTCGGTACTTGTACTCACTTCACAAAGTACGTTAGGTGCAAGGGACAGTTGGATTGCACTCAATGCATCTCCTTCAATCTTTTCCTTGTCGGAATCCGATATCTTATCGGGGTACTTTCCATCAATAGCATGGATTGAACCTTCCCTCCGCAGTAACGCTATCATCTGGATTTTCCAGATATTGAAGTTGTTACGCCCACTAAATCTATCAATTTCAAACTTCATGGAACTCATTTTTCTTTTTTACTTGTTCTTCCTTTTGTACTACAATGTATTTGGAACTACAAAAAACCAAAGTAATCCTTTTCTGATGTGGAAGTTCAGACTGTGCTGCAACCACAGAGCATACTCAGACAGAACCTTGGCTCTGATACCAATTGTTAGCGGAAACGTGAAATTAAAGAACAAGGAAGAACAACAATATTTAACGTGGTTCGGATCAAAATGATCCTACGTCCACCAAAGAACAACTGCACCAATATTTATTTCACTCTACAAAGAATACAAGTGAAATACTACAAGAGAGAGAACACAAATGCCTTAGAAGATGAGAAGGCAAGTGAGAGGATGATTTGAAAATGAATTAAGAGCTACCTATTTATAGGAATAAATTCATCCTATTGATGTCATCCATGACATCACTATGTGTCAAAATTGTCAAGGTTAAGATAGCAAACCATTTTATGGTTTGCCTAACTTTCACCTACCAAGATACAATCTTTGACTTGTATTTTGTACTAATTATCTTCCTACCAAATATTCATATTAATTCATCTTCCATTTAGTTTGATTCCACAAGAACCAAAACCAACTCTTTCACCAATATTCTTGACGTATACACCTATTGTTGTTGTTGGTCTTTTGAATATTTTAAATATTTATTTAGTGTTAATTTTGTCTCATAATGACCAGGCCTAATTACCTTGGTAAATATTTGGAGAACATGGTAATAACAAACATTGGTTCATGCTGCTGAAGGACATTTTCTTTATTGCTTTTCATTGGCACTTAAAAGAATGTATACCATGAATTGTGTCCTTGGAGTTGATATGCACGTTGAGGTGCATTTGTTGCCCTCATCATTACTTCTCCAAATTATTCCTTTCATTATTCTATGTAACCTATGTAACTCCTATTGTAACTTATGAAACTCCTAAGGCCATTATCTTCACTATTTACTACACCACTTATCTTCTTATTCATTGCTAGGAAGACTTCTTCTAGTATAAATAGTGGTGGTCTTCATTTGGTTTGATACACACAATACACAAGAGAAAACATAGAGTGAAAGAGTTAGTCTAAAAGAGAGTTCTTATTAGTTGAAGGGAGGTGTTCTTTTTTGTGGAGCTTTGGACTCAACTCTTGTCCAGAGTTGTTGAGTTATAATTTGTGAAGGCTGTTGTATCCTGGATTGGACAAGTAAAAGAGGACTACTGCTGGACCGGTGAAAACATTTGCTGCAGTGGGCTTGAATCTCCTTAAAGAGAGCGAGATATCCGCACCTCAGCCTGAAGAGATTTTATTTCTTCATTTCATTTTCAGTTGTAATCTTGTACTTTTGTTATCTTGTAAGTTTTTGCACTAACAATTTTAAGGAGATTCAAAATGGCTACAATTGAAAAAATCGCGGATGTCAAGATGGGAGACCTTAACAAGCCATTTCGGTTCAATGGTAACCATTTTAAGAAATGGAAGGATAAAGTACTTTTCTACTTAAGTCTTCTTAATGTTTCTTATGTGTTAACTGACAAGAATCCTAATAAAGAATACATCACCTCTATGAATGATGATGAAATTATTTCTCATCTAGAGAAAGTGGAGAAGTACGATGGTGATTCCTATAAGTGTCGGTATTATCTTCTTAATTGTCTATCTGATAATTTTTATGATTATTATGATAGAACTTACTCTAGTGCAAAGAAAATTTGGTAATCATTGCAGAGTAAGTATGATACTGAAGAGGCTGGAGCGAAAAAATATGCAGCTAGTAGATATTTTTGTTTCCAAATGATGGACAACAAATCGGTGGTAGACCAAGCTCAAGACTTTATCATGATTGTTGGAGAGCTTAGGTCCGAAGAGGTTAAAATTAGAAATAACCTTATTGTTTGTGGCATAGTAGATAAACTTCCACCTTCTTGAAAGGAATTTCAAAAAACTATGTGCCACAAACAAAATGAAACTTCTCTTGAAACCTTGATAATGAAAATACGCATGGAAGAAGAAGCAAGGGGTCAAGACGCACTCTTACAAACAGAAGAGAACAACATCACATCGAAGGTAAATTTAATTACTTTGAATAATGACAATCCTTAAACTCACAAAAATACTTCTTTAAAGCCTAAGAAGAAAAAATTCAAGAAAAATAATGGTAGACCTCGCAAGAAAAATAATGGTGAAAATCACCAATCACAAAATCAACAAGTTCAAGAAAAGGGACCATGCTTTGTTTTTGGCAAGAGTGGACATATTGCTCGATTTTGCAAATTTTAGAAACGTGGTCCTAACCCTCAAGCAAACGTTATCGAAGAACCTTTTGTGGCGGTGATTACCGACATAAACATGGTTGAGAATGTTGATGGATGGTGGGCTGATTCTGGTGAAAACCGTCATGTTTGTTATGACAAAGACTGGTTTAAAAAATATACTCATTTTGAGGAGCCCAAAACCATCATGCTTGGTGATGCTCACACTACTCAAGTGCTTGGGAAGGGAGATGTCGAATTGTGTTTTACTTCTGGAAGGGTATTAACTTTAAAAGATGTTTTATACTCCTTCCCTGAGAAAAAATTTGATGTCTAGTTTTCTTCTTAATAAAGCAGGCTTTAAACAGATTATTGAATTTGATCAATATGTAATAGTGAAGAAGGGTATTTTTGTGTGGAAGGGGTATGCATGTGATGAGATGTTTAAGTTGAATGTTGAGATAAATAAAACTTCTATTTCTGTTTATATGTTTTCTTCTACCAATTTTTGGCATGCTCGTTAGTGTCATATTAATGATCGTTATGTTGGAATAATGAGTAGTTTAGGATTAATCCCAATGGTTAAAAAGAATTTTGAAAAGTATGAGGCTTGTAGTAAAGTTAAAATTACTAAAAGACCTCATTTTCAAGTTGAAAGAAAAACTGATTTGTTAGAATTAATTCATACTGATATTTATGAACTTGGTGGAATTCTAACTCGTGGGGTAATAGATATTTTATCACTTTCATTGATGATTCTTCTAAGTTTACATATGTTTACTTGATGAAAAATAAAAGTGATGCTTTGAAAATTTCAAAACTTATCTCCATGTGGTTGAAAATCAGTTTGGAAGAAAAATAAAAAGAATTAGAAGTGATAGAGGTCGTGAATATGAGTCAAATGATTTTAATTCTTTTGTTAGATCATTGGGAATAATTCATGACTCCTCCTCCTTACTCTCCTTCATCTAATGGAGTAGCGGAAAGCAAAAATAGAACTTTGGTTGAATTAACTAATATCATGCTTATTGAGTCACATGCACCTTTAAATTTTTGGGGTGAAGCTATTTTAACTGCTTGCTATGTGTTGAATCGTGTGCCTCTTAAAAAGTCTAAATTGATACCTTTTGAATTGTGGAAAGTTTACAAGCCAAGTTTGGGATATCTAAGAGTTTGGGGTTGTCTAGCCTTTGTGAGGCTAATGGATTCCAAGATTACAAAGTTGGGTAAGAAAATTACTACTTGTGCTTTTCTTGGTTATGCTTCAAATAGTACAACCTATAGATTTTTCAATCTTGAAGATAATATTGTAATAGAATCCGGTGATGCTATTTTTCATGAAAATAAATTTCCTTTTGATTCTAAAAATAGTGGGGGTCAAAGGATTGAACAAAATATTTTGTCACTACCTAGTTCTTCTACTTCAACTTTGAAAAATAAAGAAGTTTGATGATTTTGAGTTAAGAAGAAGTAAAAGAGCTAGAGTAGAAAAAGATTTTGGTCCTGATTTTTATGTGTTTAATGTTGAAGATGACCCTCTAACTTTGAAAGAAGCATTATCTTCACATGACTCTAATTTTTGGAAAGAGGCTGTAAATGATGAAATGGAATCACTAATTTCTAATAAACTTGGAAACTAGTTGATTTACCACTGGGTTGTAAAACATTTGGTTGCAAATGGGTCTTAAGGAAAAAGTTGAAACCGAATGGTTCTATTGATAAATATAAGGCTAGGCTAGCTACAAAATGTTTTAAACAACTAGAAGGACTAAATTTTTTTTGACATTTTTTCTCCGGTAACAAGAATTACATCCATAAGACTTTTAATTTTTATGACTGCAATTTTTGATTTGCAAATTCATCAAATGGATGTAAAAACTGCTTTTCTAAATTGAGACCTAAATGAAGAAATTTATATGGATCAACCCGAGTGTTTTGTTGAAGCAGACCAAGAAAGCAAAGTATGTAAACTTACTAAATCCCTATATGGCTTGAAACAGGCACCAAAATAATGGCATGAAAAGTTTGATTCATGCATGATTGAAAATGGTTTTAAAACAAATGAATGTGATAAGTGCATATATCATAAGTCTTAGAATAATTCACATGTGATTATTTGCCTATATGTTGATGATTTGTTGATCTTTTGCTCTAACATGAATGTTATTGATAGCTAAAAATGTTCTTAGAAGCCATTTTGATATGAAAGATCTTGGTGAGACAAATTTTATTCTTGGAATAAAAATAACAAGAAAATGTGAGGGAATTTTCCTTGACCAGTCACATTATGTTGAGAAAATTTTGAAAAAATATAACTTTCATGATTACAAGCATGTTGCTACTCCTTTTGATTCAAGTGTTAACTTATATCCTGTTGAAAGTGAAAATGATGTAATAAATCAAAAGGAATATTCTAGTATAATCGGAAGTTTGAGATATGTGACTGATTGCACTAGACCTGATATTGCATATGTAGTAGGAGTACTTGGCAGGTTTACAAGCAAGCCAGGTAATCAACATTGGCATGTCATAAAAAGAGTTATGAGATATTTAATTTGAACAAAAAATTGTTGTCTGTTCTATAAAAAATATCCTGCTGTACTTGAAGGCTTTTGTGATGCAGATTGAAACACTTTATCAGGTGATTCATGTTCTACCACTAGTTATGTCTTTACTTTAGGTGGTGGTGCTATTTGTTGGAGATTGAAAAAGTAAACTATAATTTCTCACTATACCATGGAGGCTGAACTAATTGCTTTAGCTTCAGCTAGTGAGGAAGCGAATTGATTAAGAGATTTATTATTTCAAATACCTTATTTTGAAAAAACCAATTCCTCCTATTTTAATTCATTGTGATAGCACCACTGCAATTGGTAGAGTTCAAAATCGTTATTACAGCGGTAAATCCAAACCTATAAGAAGGAATCACAGTACTGTAAGATCGTATTTGACAAATGGTACCATTAATGTTGATTATGTCAAATTTTGTGATAATCTTGCAGATTCTCTTACTAAGGCCTGAACGAGAGATAAGGTCTGGAGCACATCGATGGGGATGAGATTGAAGCATATAAATCCTTGAGTCATATATGAGAAAACCCAACCTGGGAACTAGAGATCCTATAACCAGATTCAAAGGGAAAAACTAATCATATGATGACTTGTTGTGAAAAATGCACACTATCTTTTTATTTCCTCCATATGATGTGATTGCTTATTTTCTGTAGTTTGTGAAGGTTGAGTTGATAAAACTCTTAATGAATATCTGTAGCCCATATGGGTGGAGTGTTAAGCTTACATGAGCACTATCGACATATTTCACCTATGTGATGTGTGGAAGTAGGTCGCTTCCTATGAGAATTGACTTATTCTCAAAAGCACTCATGAAATCGGGATAGCATACGGCCAAGTTAAAACTTATGTCAACACCTTGATTATTATGTGTGGGTAGTAATATTTCATTTCCCTTAAGCAGTCATAGTTCAAGTCTTAGACCACTACGACTCTGGAGTAAAAGTTACTGTTTCACTAAGTGGAGGTTCAATGCAGATCACACCTTCATTATGCATAGTAGTCTTCCTTCATCTAATGAACTCTCTTATATAATATTTAAATTGAGTGGGGGATTGTTTTTGTTGGTCTTTCGAGCATTTTAAACATTTATTTAATGTTAATTTTGTCTCATAATGACCAGGCCTAATTACCTTGGTAAATATTTGGAGAACATGGTAATAACAAACATTGGTTCATGCTGCTGAAGGACATTTTCTTTATTGCTTTTCATTGGCAGTTAAAGAATGTATACAATGAATTGTGTCCTTGGAGTTTATATGCACGTTGACGTGCATTTGTTGCCCTCACCATTACTTCTCCAAATTATTCCTTTCATTATTCTTTGTAACCTATGTAACTCCTATTGTAACCTATGTAACCTATGAAACTCCTAAGGTCATTATCTTCACTATTTACTACACCACTTATCTTCTTATTCATTGCTAGGAAGACTTATTCTAGTATAAATAGTGGTGGTCTTCATTTGGTTTGATACATACAATACACAATAGAAAACATAGAGTGAAAGAGTTAGTCTAAAAGAGAGTTCTTATTAGTTGAAGGGAGGTATTCTTTTTTGTGGAGATTTGGACTTAACTCTTGTCCAGAGTTGTTGAGTTATAATTTGTGAAGGTTGTTGTATATTGTAGGGGACAAGTCAAAAGAGAACTACTGCTGGACCGGTGAAAATA
The DNA here is from genome assembly GCA_016801875.1 of Solanum sitiens. Taxonomy (NCBI): domain Eukaryota; kingdom Viridiplantae; phylum Streptophyta; class Magnoliopsida; order Solanales; family Solanaceae; genus Solanum; species Solanum sitiens. The sequence continues at coordinate 298,221 of JABWTJ010000344.1, forward strand.
TTTGTTGCAGTGGTCTTGAATCTACCTAAAGAGAGCGAGAAATCCGCGCCTCAGCCTGAAGAGATTTTATTTCTTCATTTCATTTTCAGTTGTAATCTTGTACTTTTGTTATCTTGTAAGTTTTTTCACTAACACCTATTAAAATATGTATCAAAATTTATTACTTTTTGAATGAAGTTCACCTTTTTCTTCTTTGTGCTTTTTACATGGGTGTTGTCCATCAAGAATGTATATTATAATTAATGTGTCAATTACAGTAAATAACAAAAATTTAAGCATATAATTATTGTTAATCATAAATCTATAAAAAATATGGAGATGATGGTACCGAAACACACTGAAAGCAGATAACAAAAGAATCATTATTCCATCCCTAAATAAAGATCTAGAATTAGTGAAATTAATACTATTACTCCATATCTTTTTTTTGGACTTCCATTAAGGCATAGTAGTATTAATTAGGTATAATACATAAATATGGCCCTTAATTTGATGTTAATTGACAATTATGAAATTTAATTTTAGGTGTGCACAAGTATGCACTTAAAATTGTATAAAATTGAACAAATGGACACATTCGTTCTACATGACAATTTTGTGTCTTACATGATGCCTACATGTATTATGCTATGTAGGACACATGTATCTAGTTGTTCAATTTTATACAAATTTAAATGCCTTCTTATGCACATTTTGGAGGACATAGTTATAAGCTTCGGCAGACCACTACGGTGGTTGAATACCAGAGTCGCTTCGAAGTGGTTTTTAATGAGACGATGCATTTTCCAGATAAAGTATTAACACATTTTCTTAATTCTGATTGAGACTTGACATTAAAACAGTTGTTTTAATTTGTGAGCCTACAAAATTAAATGAAGCTATATGTTTATCCCATTTATATGAGAAAAAGATCCAACTTGAACGGGGCTAGTTTAAGCCTGCTTTCTGTAAGGCTCCACCACTTCTGCCAACTCCCACTCATCCTTATATAGTCTCAAATCTCTCCATGTCGAATCAGATACCTTCAGTTTCCCAAACTGCATCAAATCGTCCGCCCATGAGACGCCTTTACCCTGCAGAGTTACAAAGTCGACGGGAACGTGATCTTTGTTATTTTTGTGATGGAAAAATACTCTCCTGGTCACAAGTGTAAGTTACTTCCCCATCTACTACTGTTATTTGAAGAGTCTGGGGCTGAAGTAACCTTACCAGATCAATTTGTGTAGGATGATGTCCTAGCGGAGGAATTACAATGTTTGGAGGTTCAAAGATAGTCAGTTATTTCATATTAGGCTTTATCTGGAGGAAATTATTCCACTACTCTTCGATTTACTGGTAATGTTAATGGTTCACCAGTACAAGTGCTTGTGGATAATGCTAGTACACATAATTTTATTCAGGCGAGGATGACAAACTTTTTTCAGTTGGAGACTAAACCAACGCCAAGATTTTCGGTGGTGGTAGGAAGTGGACAGCGACTACGATTTGAGGGAGTGGCTAAAATAATTCCAATAACTATACAATGCAGCAAAATGGTGGAAGATCTATACATTTTATCCCTTCATGGAGCTGATATAGTACTCGGGGTTTCGTGGCTTGCAAAATGGTGGAAGATCTATACATTTTATCCCTTACTGATTATGCAAAGAGAATATTTGAATTTACTCTGAATGGTTCTAAGATCTCGTAGAATAGGGATGCACCTACTGATATGCAATCGGTGCAATTACATAGTATGAGAAAAATGGCTTATACAAACGTAATTTCCTCCTATTTTCATCTACAATTGGTATCTGATTCAGAACCTTCATGTACTCCTCCCTCCCCCGAATTAGCAATGTTGCTCAATACATATGAAGATGTCTTTCAAAAACCTCTAGGTTTTCCTCCTTCATGAAGTTAGGAACATGCAATCCATCTATTTCCAGGTGCAGGACCGGTTAATATGAAACCATTTCGATATCCTTACTTTCAAAAGCAGGTTATGGATCAGTTAATGTCTGAAATGCTAAAAGAAGGGACAATCAGAGCAAGCACTAGTCCATTTTCCTCGCCAGTATTGTTGGTTCGAAAAAAGCTGGCACGAGGCGGTTTTTTGTTGACCATCGTGTATTAAATGCAATCACAATTTGTGATGGATTTCTAATTCCTATCATTGACAAACTTTTTATTGAATTGAATAGTGCCTGATATTTTTCCAAGTTGGATTTATTGTCTGGATATAATCAAATTATGGGCCGACTGAAGGATGTCCCTAAGACGGCATTTGGCACTCATGATGGACATTATGAATTTCTCGTCATGCCATTTGCCCTAACAAACACGCCCTCTACAATTCAAGCAACTATGAATGAGATATTCAGACCTTACTTGCGTCAATATGTCGTGGTATTCTTTTATGACATTTTGATATATAGTCATACTTCGATAGATCATTTGGAACATTTGGTCTTGGTTCTTTAATTATTGCGTCAATTTCAGTTAATGGCCAAGCGGTCCAAATGATTATTTGGACAGGAATAAGTTGACTATTTAGGACATATTATCTCATCTAAAGGATTATTTGTCGACCCAGGAAAAGTGGAATCCATCCAGCAAAGGGCACCACCTCATACAGTGAAAGAAGTGCACAACTTTCTAGGCCTTGCAGGCTACTACCGACGATTTATCCACCATTATGCTTCCACAGCAAGTTCAATCTACTGATTTTCTCCCATAAAGAGGTTTTCCGATGGACACCAAAATCTCAAATAGCATTTGAAACTTTGAAAGCTAAATTGGGTTCCACTCCAGTATTGGCGTTACCAGATTTCAATCAGGAGTTTCAAGTAGAGACTTACTCTTCGGGGAAAGGAATTGGTGCCATTCTATCTCAAAAGGAGCACCCGATCGCTTATTTTATTCAGGAATTGAATGCAAGGAAGCAACGGGCTTTGACATATCATTGTGAGATGTTTGCCATTACTCAAACATTGAGTAAATGGAGGCAATATCTTCTTGTTAGAAGCTTCACAATACTAACAGAACAACAGTCTTTGAAGAGCCTCACTAATCAAACCATCCAAACTCCTGAGCAACATAATGGCTCACTAAGCTAGTGGGTTATGATTTTTATATCATATACAGGCCTGGAAAACAAAATTCAGTCATTGATGCCCTCTCTCATAATTCAGATGCTTCTCTTATGGCCATTTCTGCTATGACCTTAGGTCTAGAACAAGAGTTAAAATCCTTGAATCACTTACATCCAAAACTATCGGCTATTCAACAAGCTCTACCCAAAGATGTGGAGACTCACATGGATTTCCAATTCAAGGATGAGTTGTTATTTTTTAAAGTCAAGCTTGTGATTCCATCAGATGCACCGCTACGACACAAGCTAATGTTTGAATTCTAGGCCACAAATATCAAAAGACATGCTGGTGTTGAAAGAACATACCATTGATTGGCTTCAAATTGTGTTGGCCACAATTGCGCAAGGATGTGAAATTATTTGTTACAACTTTTAAATATGTCAACAGATGAAAGACACAAACTTGCATCCAGTAGGTTTATTGCAGCCTCTCCTTATACCAGATCAAGTTTTTGAAGATAATGCAATGGATTTTATCACTTGCCTTCCAAGTTCTAAAAGGAAAACTATTATCCTTACCGTGGTAATCGTATGACCAAATATGGTCATTTTATTCCCTTACCTTCCACATTCTGTACTCAAATGGTAGCTGAAGCATTCGTGGTAGGTGTAATTCGCCTTCACGAACCTCCTCGTACTATTGTAACTGATTGTGACCCACGATTCCTCCATTCTTTTTGGCAAGAATAAATTGTTTGCAGGGTTCAACATTGGCTATGAGTAATGCATATTATCCCCAAACTGACGGAAAGTCCGTAGTGCTAAATAAGTGTCTTGAACAATATGTTCGTTGTTATGTTCCTCATGCTCCAACCAAGTGGGTAAACATGCTTCCTTGGGATGAATTATGGTGCAATACTTTGTACCAAACATCAGGGGGAATAACACTATTTAAAGAATTATATGGAAGAGAACCCCTAACTATCGCTCGATGTATATAGGGGAGCACTGCTATTGAATTGGTGAAGTGTAACAACCCTAAAAATGGATAAGATAAGTAATGCTTAATGTGTCTAGAATGCCTATGATTAGACCAGGGTTCACACGGATTGATGCGCGTAGAAACAGACATCGGAACCCTTACTACAGCCAAGCTAACTAACTTGGGGAGTTAGTTGAGCTTGGAAAGGTTGGGTCCAACCATGTAGGGCTCTCGAATATGAAGAATTACTCGAAGGAGTCTTTACCGGACTTAAAAAAGGGAAATCTTAGGTTTGGAGGGTCTAGGGGTAAAATGGTCTTTTTCCAGGCTAAGGGTAGTATCGTAATTACCCTAAATATATAATTAATTATTTAATTAATAAGGTGGAGGGGCAATTTGGGGAGAGGGGTCGAAAATGAGCTCTTGAAGTGAAGTCTTGCTCCACCCGGGTTCGAACCTAGGTGGAAGCAATGAATTAAAGTTGTTTTCTATTTTAAGTTGGTAAATTAATGTAATTAATTTATATTTATTATTTATTAGCTGATTTAAAATAAAAGGAAATCAAATTTTTAATAATTAAATAAAACCTTAAATGACTAAGTCCTAAACTAGACTCCTAAGCCTAATAAAACTCCCACTCTCTAACGTCTATCTCTCAACTCTCACGCTCAATCTCTCTTATTTTTTCACAATTCTCTCTCTGCCAAATAACTTTCAAGAACAGAAAAATAAACCAAGTTCTTCACACTTGAAGAACTCACACGAAATCACAAGAAAACAAATGTTAATCACACGTTAGGCAAAGGGAGGTTGTCCGTCGAGTGGTGTTGACATTGAGGGGACTTGGACGTGATCTTGGGTGAAGTTTTTGGGCAGCAAGTCAAGGGTTTAACGTCAAAAAGGTATGGTTTCTCTTCTCTCTTGGCCCCTTTCCGATGAGACCCATTAAGGTTCAGATTATTCAGTCCGAAAACTAGGGTTGTTCCCCGTTGCATGTCCCTGTCACTAGCTCCTAATGATTCGTAGGTTGGGTATGATTGCTGGTAGATTTAGGTGTATGTTGTGTTTTCGTGATGAATATGTTTATGTTTGTGTATGTGAAATCGTATGAATGACAACCTATGTGTTTTCAAAACTATGTGCATGTGTGTGCAAGGATGTAACAGTAACTAATGTTCTCTGTTTGATGCTCCAAAAATTTTAATGTTATGGTTGTTATTTTACATGCATAAACCTATGTAAATGATGGTGTTCATATAAGATGAAATGTGGCTGATTTGAATGATATTCTCTTGGCTAAACAAACCTATGAAAAATGCACCCAAAACGTGTTAAATGATCTACGAATTACCCTATGAGTTCAAGTGTAAAATATTGATGAAAGTGAGTTGAAATGTGACCAATTTTCCAGCAGCTTATAAGTTTGGTTTTTGGATAAACATAGATGAATAAGTCTGGAAAATTAATGGAGTGTAAATTAGGTGAGGTCACTAGGATTCGAACCCGCGACCCCACCCTTGGGATACACTAAAAACGTGAAATAAATGGGGTTAAGGGGATTCGATCTTGGGTGTCTTTGGCTGAAAAATAAAATACAAAATTAAAAATGAGAGGAGTGGGATTCGAACCCACAACCTCTTGGTCAGAACTTAAAGAAAAAAAATGAAGAGAAAATAAATGTGAGGCGTGGAAATCGAACCCACGACCTCAAGGCAGTATAGGAGAGTAAGAGAAAATAAAAAGAAAAGAAATGCGAGGCGTGGGAATCGAACCCACGACCTCAAGTCAGTGAAGGGAGTTAAGAGAAAAATAAAGATAAAAGAAATGTGAGGCGTGGGAATTGAACTCACGACCTCTAGGCAGTGTAGGCGAAATAAAAGGAAAAAAAATAAAGAGAGGCTGTGGGGGTTTGATCCCACAACCTCATGGTCTACTCGAAATAAACAAGGAGAATTAAATAAAAAAATAAAAGAGGTTGTGGGGGTTCGATTCCACAACCCCTCGGCCAAGTAAGAGGAAATTCAAAGGAGAAAAATAAAGAGGGAATATTGATGTTGGGGCTTGATCTAGGGTCCCAATGTCATGCGGACCAAAAAAATATATGAAATAAATGAAAAATGTAAGTGTTGTCTAAGGGATTCGAGACCGGGTTCCCTTGCCCCAAATTCCGTATTGATACATAAGTCATACGTGAATTAAATGTTCAAGAATAATGCCGACTACTTAGATCGAAAATGAGATCTTGGCATACATACAAGATGTATAAGTCTTGTACTACATAATCTTAGGAAGATATGAATCACTTAAACGAACTGTGAATGAAGCCTGATGGCTTGTATGTATAGACCCATAAGTCTAGCATACGTTTAAAAATAAGTGAACCTAAGATGTATGTAATGAAATGATGTAACCCTAGAAGGGTTAAGTACGAGTGTAAAACACACTAAATGGCCAAGTGCATTGGCATACGATGAAATGATTATTATGTAATGAAATGATGAAACCCTAGAAGGGTTAAGTAAGAGTGTGAAACACACAAATGGCCAAGTGCATTGGCATATGATGAAATGAACATTCACGTAAAAAGGGGTGAGTAGTTATGAAGAACAAATGTGCTAATGTTAATGAATGTGGTGACAACATGATATGAGGCTAATGTAAAAGATGAGAACAATCTCAAATGAGCCTAAGTAAATGTTACCAAAACGTACTCACCTATGAGAGTGTAAAGTTAATGAATAGACCAGTCTCTATGAACACTCTAATGAAAGTATTGAGATTAACACACTTAATACTAATGATGAGATGAGAAATCATCTATTGAGCTACGATGTCCTTATACTAGAAGCCAGCCTCCATGACGTATGAGTTGAATGTAATGGAACTTTATACTGAGCACCGATAGACTAGATATGAGCGGCGATGACTTCTTTCGGGAAGGGCGGAGGTTCACGTAACTCTCATGAGATGAGACTGTCCGGCATGCCAGGTATGGGTCTCCTTATATCTCCTAGTCTTCAAACCTATACTGCCAATATAGGGATCTGGCGGGGTTAAATTCCCATGTACGCTAGCATGTTTTGGGTCACTTTGGCCGGTGATTCCATCTCTTTTCGGCGTGTGGGAGACAATGGATTTCATGATACTCACATGATCTATGTCGGTTAAAGTTAAAGTTCCCAATGAATAAATGTGGCCAGCCTCAAATGATGCACATAATGAAATGAACGATACCAAAGGTGTTAGGATAGGATAATCAAGAGGTGAGCTAGACTCTAGTAATGACACTAGGTTATTCTTGATCATTGCACAGCAAACCCAATGAGAGTCTTAAACTACATCCTAGGTATAGCTGGTGTTTACACTAGCTTATGAATAAATGAAATGAAGTACGTATGAATGAATGAAGCAGACTCTGTATTTGTTAAAGAAGGCTCCCTAGTTGAGGTCCCATATGTTGAGCCCTCATTTTGGGAAGTCTTAATGTCAAGTCCATGATTCCAAGGTCTCATGGCATATGAATGAATGATATGAAGATGTTATGTGCTATATGCAATATGATATGTGCTATGTGTAAGATGTTATGTGCTGTGTGCAATATGATAAGTATGATGATGCATGTTACTCTCATGGCATGACTTTCCTAATCCAAATTTGGAAAGCTCACTGACTTTCCTAATCCAGATTTGGAAAGCTCACTGAGTTTCCTAATCCAAATTTGGAAAGCTCACTAATTTTCCTAATCCCAATTTGGCAAGTCCACTGACTTGAATTTCCATAATCATGTTGTTAGGAAAGAGCTATTCTTACTCATGCATGTCCTTGGTGTGTGCTTGTATATACCCATACTTAGTACAAGTGTGTACTAATCCCATACAACTCTATATTTTTAGGTGCAGGCACAGGTGGACGCTAGAGCTTACAGGTTGTTGTTGCAGCTATCCGGACGTGGAGATTTCATCCAGATTTGGTAGGCCCTCATGCTTTCGAGGATGTCTACCGTTACTATCTAGCTTAGATGTAGGCTTTAGCTAGTGGAGTATGTTCCACTAGTGTTTCTTTCCGTTTTTATTTCAGACATTGTATTGGTGCCATTTTGGCAATTATACTTTTAATGCAGTATTGAACTATTTCTTTCAATTGATAATCTTAATGTTAGATGGTTGATTGTGAACATTGTCAATGTAAGTAGAATGACCTTTATGCATGTTAAGAAGCAAAAAGTTTCAAATTTTCCGCTAAAAATAACTTAGATGATGTAAGAATGACGTAAGTAGGTTTGTCTGCGACCTCTGAGAGGTCAACGACGCAGGTCTCGGCTGGGGTCTAGATTCCAGTCGTGACATGAAGCCCTACTTCATTCAGTGTGATGTAGTTCTAGCGTTGTTAAAAAATAATTTGCTCAAATCTCAAACAAAAATGATGACTTTGCAGATGTACATCTTACTATTCGTAAAAGTGAAATTGTACCGACAACTTTCTATGCAACTACAAAAGGGACATAAGCTTGCACGAAGACACTTTGTTCATTCCAAGGTCATCAAACGCATTGGAGAGGTGGCATATATATAGGATTTGCCTATCGAGGCCAAGATACATCCTGTGTTTCATGTTTCAGTATTAAGTGTTGCTTGGGGGAGCCTATCCAACAAGTAACACCATTGCAGCTCCAAGATTGTCCTGACCAGACTGAGATAGATGACTTCAACCTTGAGTACAAGGTCGATTTTCTGCGCGGGAGTAATGTTGTGAACTCAATGGAGACATCTGCTACTACAAATGATAAGGAAGATGAGTGTCACGACCCAAAAGCGTCATGATTGGCACCCACACTTACAACCCGGTGGGATGACCACTACTACTATCCAACTAAAGCAATTAAACTAACCTAAGGCATTTAAGTTATGGAAGCATGTTAAATGACTAAAACGAAGTTCCATTACTTAACAAAAGATCTAACAAAAAAAATCGCGGAAGATAAACCTAGAATCTGAAAGTCAATGTACCAAAACATCTAACAAGATCCATAAATCTAAACAAAAAGGGATACATCCCCAACTAATGAACTATTCATCTATCTAAAACAATGTCTAAGTCCGAAAATGGTGGACATAGACGAAATATAGCTTCATACCATCTTGTAAGATGTGTCTCACCTTTGAAGTCAATGCGATAATCTCTAGTCTCTTAATCAAGGTCTTTCTAACAAAGTTGTATATATACTAATTTTAATTTTTTATCCTCTAAATTTTCATTTTCTTTTATGTCTTTTTAGCAAAGTCGTATATATACTAAGATTAGAATGGAAAAATCTTATATTTTTCCTATCTATCTTCTAATTATGTAAGATTTATCAAGAACCAATCTATTTACACTACAACAACTAAACTATTTAGAGAAAATAGTATAATCATTGTTATATTATATTTAGAGGAAATAATAAATATGTGTATTTAGTACCAACATTCTATAAGTATATTTAAAGTTTTTAGTGATTACGAATGCAATGACATTTAGTCAATTACCATTAAATATTTTTGCGGTAGTATCTAAAAATAATCTATTGCCACTACATGTCTCTTTTGTTATAGTGTTATTCTTTTTTTGGTAAATAACTTTTGTATTAATCAACAAGAGTTAACATGATAAAATCATAACTAGTTATACCCTACTAGCTGACTCAAAAGAGAAAAATACAATCTCTCTATTCTTGCTATAGTAAATTCATGTAGTTACAATTCTATTGATGAGGTTAAGAGTTCAAACTCTTTAAGATTTTGCGTCTGTGTCCCTTTGTTTATCTTTAAGTTTTGATGTAAGATTCTACTTGGATAAAATTAAATCAACCATATCTCTTAGAATATAAGGAGTTATGTGATCAATAACCTATCCAATAAAACCTGATTGAATCTACTTTCCAACACCATCAATTTCGCGTCAATCCAATTTTTAAGTAAAAAGTTATGACTATTTTTGAGTAACATATAAAGTAATGTTACAAATTAGCCGACGGAAAAATATTTAAAAGGGTTATTTTTGTTTTCTTACCTCCAAGAAAACCCTAAATGAATTTCTTGACTAATAAAAGGTCAAAACAATCAGATTTTCATCTTTACTAATGAAAATCATAATTCTTGACCATAGAGATTTCAACAGAGTAATTCAATAATATCAAGAAAGGTTTTCTTGATCATTTACCTTCAAGCTAGCGTTTCAAGGTTTCTATTCAAGTTCTTACCCATGATTCTTCAAGTACCTTGTTCTTCTATTTAAAATCATTCCTAAACATCATGAGATCTTTCATGTCACAAATCATGATCCTTGAGTCCATAATTTAATTCAAGGAAAGTCAAGAGTCAAGTCAAGAAGTTAACACTCAAGTCAACGATCAGTTAAGAGTCAAGTCAAGAGCAGTTAAGATCAAAGTCAAGAGAAATCAAGAGTTAAGTCAAGATAAGTTCTTAAAGTTTTTCGAAAGTCTTTCACAAATGTTTTAGCCTTGTTTTAAGACTTAACCTTTGAGTTCAGTAAAGAGTAAAGTTGAAGTTCTTTTCTTCAAAGGAGTATATGGGGACTATGTATTCCAAAAGAAAAATTAAATTTTTTTCACATTTAAATAAGAATGGAAACTGAGATTTCCAAAGAGCTTTTCGGGCTAGTTTTCAGAAAGAATAATCGCAGTCTAAATGAAGCAAGAGGGGAAATTTGATTTCCAAGATAGCCTTTGAGGTAAATTTTGAGCACTAATCTCAAATCACAGAAAAAAGTATGTTTTTAAAACATAAAAGAGCTAGTATATTTTTGGAGTAGTATTGAGCACCGATATAGGGATGCGACTTCATCTTTACTCAAGTCTCCATAAACTATGTAGCTATCATGGTTAGAAAGGGGTCATACTTTTTAGATGAATAATTTTTACAATAGACTAGTGGATCCACTTAGTAGTTCAGGTCCTATACTCTGGCAAGGTGTAGGATGACCGGGCAGCGTGGGCCAATAACGTTGTATTATCACTATAGCTATTAAGTGATGGTTGTGGTTTGAGAAACTCCCACAGTAGTAATTGCATGATTCCTCAAGGTATTCTGCTTTGTGATGAATGAGAGTATGAGACTTCATTCATGCATTGCACAGGTAGAATTTGATGGGAGCATGGTATGTTCTTTTATGATATTATGATTATGAGTTGACATCATGTTTTAAATAGTATTCCATTTCTTTATAATACACTTGTTTTAAACTTCTTTATAATGAAATGAGTTGAGTTAAGTATTCAGGAGTTGAGAAGAGTCAACGTAAGTGTTTCTTTCTTAATCTCTTTCATGCCTATGTTGTTTTAGCATTCTAACTCACATACTTGTACATTTAATGTACTGATGTCAGTTGGCCTGCATCGTATTATGATGCAGACACAGGTAAGTAGGATAGGCATTCCGGCGCATCGTAAATCCAGTAAGCAGTTCAGAGTCTGTTGGTGAGCCTCCTTGTATTCCAGATGATCCATTTCATTGTTTTATAGTTTAGCTTATTAGGATGTTGTGGGGTTTGTCCTAACATCCATCTCAGTTATCTTTAGAGGCTTCATAGACAGTCAGATGTTAGTCCTTTGAGTCTTTTCATTATCTTTCATTATGTACTAAGGTTTGAGTTGCCATTTTGAATAAATTGAATGTTTTATTTTTAAAACGTTCTAAGTTATCCTTTAAACAGTTGAGTAAGTCCATTTTAATGCTTGTATTAATATATTTTTAAGTATTTCGCTGAGTAAGTAAGCCAGGTCAAGAGTGAGCTTGGGACCAAATGGTATTCGAGTGCCGACCACGTCCAGGGTGTAGGCTCGGGGCGTGACACTTGGAGAGCTTGATTATAGAACTATTGTCACGGTAAATCATTGTTTGTTCTTGTTTAAGCTAATGTAGCATTTTCAGTATTCGTTTCAACCAAATAGCTTGACATGCCCCTGATGCTGCAACAATGTACTTTGATTCACTTGTTGACAGAGTAACAATTTGTTGTTTCTTTGATGACCATGATACAACCGCTGAACTTACCATGAAAGCAAACCCAAAAGTACACCTGTATAGTCACTGTCACTATAACCAACAAGATCAAATTTTCCTTCATTCTTATAAAAAATACCAAAATCAATGGAACCCTTCACATAACGCAATATTCTTTTTGCAGCAGCAAGATGAAACTCGCTTGGACGTCCCATATATCTACTAACTAAACTCACAACATATGCTATGTCCGGTCTAGTGGCAGTTAAATACAATAAGTTTCCAACAATCTTCTTGAATAAAGTGCTATTAACCTTTTTTCCTTCAGGATCACTGCCAACTTTACTCCTTGATCAGCTAGAGTACTGGCCGAGTTACAACTACTCATCTAAAATTTGTCCAAGATATCTCAAACATCCTTCTTTTGCATGATAAAAGTTCCTGAAGCAGATTGTACTACTTCTATAACAACCCTAAAAATGACTATTCTAAATAATGTCTAACGTATCTAGAATGCCTAGATTAGATCGGGTTCACACGAATTGATGCGCGTAGAACCAGACCTCTGAACCTCTGCAACAACAAGGCCAACTAACTTGGTCAGTTAGTTGAGCTAGGAAAGGTTGGGTCCAGCCATGTAGGGCACCCGAATATGAAGATTTACCCAGATGAGTCTTAACCAAACTTGAAAAGGGGGTAATCTTAAGTTTGGAGGGTCTAGGGGTAAAATGGTCTTTTCCAGGCTAAGGGTAGTATTGTAATTACCCTAAATATTTAATTAATTAATTAATTAATATGGTGGAGGGAAAATTCGGGTAGAGGTTGCCGAATTTGACCCTTTAAGCAAAATCTAGCTTCACCCGAGTTCGAGCCTTGATGAAAGCAGGGATTAAATTGATTTAATTTTATTAAGTGAATTATTTGAATTAATTAATATTTAAAAAGCTGATTTAAGTAAGGGAAAATCAGATTTTTAATTTAAAAAAAATAATAATAAAATTAATAAATAATGAGGAGTCCTAGTTTGACTTAGTCTCCACCTAACTCTCCTAATCCTAATCATAAGCTTAATCCTCTCATTCTTACGTCTCTCACTCTCATTCTCACATTTTTTATCATTAAAATAACTGAAAATAATAGGTCTTCACTCTTGAAGAACTTACACACAAAAACTCAAACGAAAAACTAAGCTAAAAACGAAAATCAACAAGAAGTTCTTGACGGGATTGTGCTTGAAGTTTCGGTGGTGAGGCTTGGTTTCATGGTAAATTGGTAGCATTTAAACAAGTTTTGAACGACATTAAGGTATGGTTTTTCTTCTCTCTTGGTCCCTTTCCCAAGAGACCCCTAAGTTCAGTTTAAATTCCAATCGAGAGACTAAGGTTGTCCCCGTTGCATGCCCCTGTCATTAGATCCTCTGAACGATTCAAAGCATGCGTTGGTATGTCTTCTGGTAGATAAATGTTAGGTCTGGTTGTGATTATGTGTTGAATGTGTGCTAAGAAATCATGTAAAGGATGAAAAATATATTCCGGAAAAGTGCATTAAGTGGACTGTTTTGAGCATGTGTGTGCTGAAAATTTGACTATGTTTGCCGCCTGAAATTTGTATGTTAAATGTTGTGTTTTGCGTGTGTAAAAATGCTAAAAACGTGATGTTCATAAAAGGTTAAGGTGGCTGACTGAATGTCACTCAAAATGCTACAAAAAAATCAACAAAAGAATGAGAGAAAAATGGATTGGAAGAGACCAAATTTCCAGCTTGCTGGAAATTTGTAGTCTCGGCCCAAATGACTAATTTTTTTAAAAAAATTAAAAATTGTGAGGTCACTGGGAATTGAACCTAAGACCTCACCAAATGTAAATTACATAAAAATTTCATGAAAAAAAATAAAGGAGAAAAATAAATGTGGAGAGTGGGGATTGAACCCCCAACCTCTTGAATGCATGAGAGAGTTAGGAGAAAAATAAAGGAGAAAAATAAATGTGGAGAGTGGGGATTGAACCCACAACCTCTTGAATGGATGAGAGAGTTAGGAGAAAAATAAAGGAGAAAAATAAATGTGGAGAGTGGGGATTGAACCTACAACCTCTTGAATAGATGAGAGAGTTAGGAGGAAAATAAAGGAGAAATATAAAATGAGGTGAATGAGGATTGAACCCACAACCTCTTGGATAGGCGAGAAAGTTAGAAGATAAATTAAGAGAAAAAGAATGAGCTTGTGGGGGATTGATCCCACAACCTCCATGCCATGGACGAAAAATAGAGGAGAAAAAGAAAGGAAATATTATGGGACTGATGGGGATCGAACTAGGGTCCCCCAAATCTGAAAAAATGCAATCACCAAGTTTAATATAAGATTAAGTGTTGCCCAAGGGATTCGAAATCGGGTTCCCTTGCCCAATTCCGTATTGACACATAAGTCATACGTAAACAATTATTTAATGAATGCTGCCTCTAAAGATCGAAATCAATATCTTGGCATACCTACAAGATGTATAAGTCTTGTACCACATAATCTTGGGTAAATATGAATCACTTAGATACACTATGAATGAAGCCTCATGGCTTGTATGTGTGGACTCATAAATCTAGCATACATTTAAAAAGTAAGTGAACCTAAGATATTACGTGATGAGATAATGAACCCCCAGAGGGGTCAAGTAAGAGTGTGATACACACTAAAGAGCCAAGTGCATTGGCAAACGATGAAATGAACATTCACGTAAAGTGGTGAGTAATTATAAAATTTAAATGTGCTAAAGTTAAAGAATGTGGTGACAACATGATAAGAGGCTAATGTGAAAGATGAGAGCAATCTCAAATGAGCCTAAGTAAATGTTACCAAAACGTACTCACCTATGAGAGTGTAAAGTTAATGAAGAGACCAGTCTCTATGAACACTCTAATGAAAGTATTGAAGTTAATGCATAATTAATACTAATGATGATATGAGAAATCATCTAATGAGATATGATGTCCTCATGCTAGAAGCCAACTTCCATGATGTATGAGTTGAATGTAATTGAACTTTACACTGACAACCGATAGGCTAGTTATGAGCAGTGATGCCTTCCTTCGGGAAAGGCGGAGGTTCACGTAACTCTCATGAGATGAGACTGTCCGGCATTCCGGGTATGGGTCTCCTTATATCTCCTAGTCTTTGAACCTATACTGCCAATATAGGGATCTAGCAGGGTTCGACTCCCTATATACGCTAGCATATTTTGGTTCACTTTGGTCGGTGATTCCACCTCTTTTCGGTGTGGGGATTACACACTGGATTTCATGATGCTCACATGATCTATGTCGGTTAAGGTTAAAGTTCCCAAAGAAAGAATGAGGTCAGCCTCAAATGATGCACATAATGAAATGAACGATACCAAAGGTGTTAAGATAGGATAATCAAGAGGTGAGCTAGACTTAAGTAATGACAAAAGGTTATTCTTGGTCATTGCACAGCAAACGCGATGAGAGTCTTAAACTACATCCTAGGTATGACTAGTGATTGCACTAGTATATGAATGACTGAAAATGAAGTACTTATGAATGAATGAAGCAGACTCTGTATTTGTTAAAGAAGGCTCCCTAGTTGAGGTCCCATATGTTGAGCCCTCATTTTGGGAAGTCCTAATGTCAAGTCCATGATTCCAAGGTCTCATGGCATATGAAAGAATGACATAAACTATGTGATATGATATGTGCAATATGTTATGTGTTGTTTGCAAAATGATAAGTATGATGATGCATGTTACTCTCATGGCATGACTTTCCTAATCCGAATTTGGCAAGTCCACTGACTTGACTTTCCATAATTGATATCGTTAGGAAAGAGCTCTTCTTAATCATGCATGTCCTTGGTGTGTGCTTGCATATACCCATACTTAGTACAAGTGTGTACTAATCCCATACAACTCTACATTTTTAGGTGCAGGCACAGGTGGACATTAGAGCTTACAAGTCGACGCTAAAGCTATCCGGACGTGGAACATTCATCCGGACTTGGTAGGCCCTCATGCTTTCGAGGACTCTTGCCCATTATATTCTAGATTAGATATAGGTTTGAGTTAGTGGAGTATGTTCCACTAGCGTTTCTTTCTCATTTTATTTCAGACATTGTATTGGTGCCATTTTGGCAAGTATACACTTAATGCATTATTGAACTATTTCTTTCATTTAATGATCTTAATATTAGATGGTTGATTGTGAAAGCTTAAGTAGAATGTCTTATATGAATGTTAAGTAACAAAAAGTTCAAACTTTCCGTTAAAATTAACCTAGATGAAGTAACGATGACGTATGTAGGCTTGTCTGCGACCTCTGAGAGGTCAACGACGCCGGTCTCGTCTGGGGTCTAGACTCCGGTCGTGACAACTTCAATGCCAAGGAAATAGGGTATCGTACCTATATCAGACATCTCAAATTCTAACATCAAAGATTGTATAAAATCATCCATCATACTTTTATCATTTCTTGTGTAGATCAAATCATCTACATATAGGCAAACAATCCAAAGTTTTGATGAGGTACCAAATTTAGTAAAAAGAGAATGCTCATATGGACATTTTTGAAATCCCACCTTCCCAAAATAAGCCTCTATACGAGTGTACCAAGCTCGAGGTGTTTGGTTCAACCCATATAAATCATTTTTCAGCTTGTATACCTTTACTTCACTACCTTTCTTTACATATCAAGGAGGTTGGTCAATATATACCCGTTCATGTAACTTACCATAAAAAAAAATGCCGATTTTACATTCAATTGATAAATTGACCAAGAAATTTATGCAGCCATAGCTATTATCAGTCGAACAATATTGAGCCTAGCAATCGAGGCAAACACTTCACCATATTCAATATCAAACTTCTGAGTGTATTCCTTCGCTACCAGTCATACTTTGTACTTTTCAACTTTGCCATTTTCATTTATTATGGTCTTGTAAACCCACTTTACATCAATGGTATTCTCGCCTAGTGGAAGATGAGTCAGCTTCCAAGTATTATTCCTTTTGATTGATTAAATTTCTACATCCATAGCTTTCTCTCATTTTAAGTCATTTGTTTCATCTTCATATGCAATGGGATCACAATCTGCAAATAAAATAAGATTGGCAGTATTGTCATCATCAGATAGTTCATCTCCACTTGCGTAATCGATCATCCAATGTGGCTTTCTTATTTGACGTTGATTTTGTTCGATCGTCATTCTTGATGATTGTTCTTCATTGAGGTCCTTGCATTTTGTTCGTTTCTCACATCATTAGATAAATGTTGCTACAAATATGATCTATCTTCCTGATTTGTCCCTTCAATCATTGTTTCTACTTCCTCATCTTCAACATGTATTGAGGTTGATTGTTTTTGCACTATTTCCATGATTCTGCTTCATAAAAAATGACATCACGACTTACAATTATCTTCTTTGTGTGTGGATTATACAATTTGTAAGCCTTCGAATCTTCGCTCACTCCAAGGAAAATACATAGGATTCCCTTGTTGTCAAGTTTAGTTCGCCTTTCATGGGCATATGCTATACAGCCAAAAATCCTAAAATGATCAACATTTGGTTTTTGAGAGGACCAAACTTCTTCTGGTGTCATATTTTTCACCGCAAAGCAGGACACCTATTTAATACATGAACACTCCAATAATTGCCTCTGGCCAAAAACTTTTTGAGATGCTCCGAGTTGCCAAAATGCTTCTTACAATATTCAAAATGGTACGATTTGTTCACTCAGATACACCATTTTGTTGTAGTGTATAAGTTGTTGTCAATTGCCTACGAATTTCATTCATAGCGCAAAAGCATGTTAACTCATTGGGATTGAACTCACCACCACGATCCGTTCGAATAATTTTGGTTTTCTTCCCCGATTACTTTTCAACAAAGACCTTGAATCGCTTGAATGCGCTAAAAGCCTCATTTTAAAAAAAAAATTGAACCCACGTCTTCCTCTTAGAGTCATCAGTAAAAGACATAAAATACCTTTTATTGGAGTTTGAGTCTGGATTGATTGGACCACAAAGGTCTGAGTGAATCAATTGCAACAATTCCTTAGCCCTCCATGCTTTTATTATCGAAAAGGATTCACGATGTTGTTTAGCAACTACACAGTTTTGACAAACTTTGGCAGTACCATCGATTTGGGGAAGACCAACAACCATATTCCTTTGCTGCAAGGTTCTCAAACCATTAAAATTGAGGTGCCCATATTTTATATGTCATTACCAAGTAGAGTCCACATTTTTTTCGTCAAGCATGCTTGATCATTACTGTGTAAAGGAAACAATCCATTGCTTGTCATTTTAACTTCAAGAATTCTTACCTTCTGTGGATGTTGTATTGTGCAGTGACCCTTTTGGATAACAATTTTGTAGTTTCTTTCTTGTTGCTTCTCCATAATAAGAAGATTGCTCTTTAATTCATGAACATAAAAAAATCCATGAACTTCGAAAAAAGGTCCTTTCACTTGCAATCTGATAGTGCCTTGTCCCATAACAGAAGTACTAGAATTGTTTTCAAGCTTGATACTATCTTTAAAAGATTCATCCAAAGTCAAAAATAAAGATTTCTTACTGCACATATGATTGCTGCAACCTGAGTCCAAATACCTCTTATTTGAATGAGATTGTTCTTACACAAGGTAAGTCATAAAGAAAGTTTCTTCTCCTTCTTGTTCTGTGAAATTTGACTTTTCTCCATCTCCCTTGTATGAATACAAATTAGTTCTGCATTCAGACTGATATTGGACATACCTGTGACAATGATAACACTCTACTTGCAACTTGTCAAATGTCAGATCATAAGTAGAGTATTGATCATTATCACGTGCATTTCCTCTGCCATTTGAAGTCATGTTTTACCCACGTCCTTTGCCTCGACCTCGACCTCGACCATGACTTCTTTCAAAACCATTCCTGTTGGAAAACTCAAATTGAGTTTTCACTTTCAAAGCTTGTTCTTCTTTATGAGTGTTATGCCGCAATTTTACTAGATTTAGAAAAGTCACTTTTTGAAAAGCTCTAGGTATAAAACAATTTAAGAAAAATACTTCGAAAAAGAGTCGCCACTTAATTTTTTAAAGAAATTAAGAAAACTTAATTTAAGAAGATTTTAACTGATAAACCCTTTAAAAAATTTGAGAAAAAGGTAAGAGGTTCTCATTTACGCTTCAACAAGATTTTTAAGACATTTGAAGCGCCCGCTAACACACAATTATCCTACGACTTGACCAAAATATGTTTTGACTATTATTTAAAAAATGATATAATATAATTACATTAATTGATGATGTTTGATTGACTTGAGAAAATAGTTAAAAGAATAAGTTTTAATCTTTAGGAAAATTGGACCTTAGTTAAAATATTTGAAATAAATTACAATTGATTGGAACTTTAACAAAATTAGATTGATTAGAATTAATTTGACTCATTTTTTAAAATAATAATAAAAACTAAATTGAGTAAATTAGAGCATGAAAAACTATTTTAAATTAATTGAGGATTAAATAAAAGTTCTGACTAAATATATTGAAGAAAAGTATAAGAGTTGATAAAAATAAATTTTATTAAAATAAACTAACATAAAGAATATGATTCGTCTTTTGGGCAATTAAATTAAGTGAATTAACAATTCTAAAGTTACGGATGAATAAAAACACACAAATATCAAAATTAAATAATTTATGAGTAAGAGATAAAGAATTTGGGCCTTTTTTGGGCTTGCTGCAGCTGATTTGTGCTTCAACCTTATTTCTACCCTTTGAAACCCTGTGTATACAATAAATGTATAATGTTGTATACAAGTTGTTTCTTAGCCCTTTTTTTCTGTATCGAACTGTATATTGAACATAGTGTCCACTTTAAACCCCGCAACCAACATTTCAATTTGTTGCCACATATTTGTTGAACTGCTTGTATATCACGTACACCTAAATGTATACGGGATGTATATCAACCTCCTATTCAGTTTTCCCAGACCTGTTTCATATTTCGTTTCTTCAAACAAAGACGAGTATTACTCAAAGACGACCTCGACTAAAGGAAATGCAAGGGATGAGAGTGAACTTGAATTGACAATTCATGCAATGAAAACAAAATAATAAGGATTAGCATATGTAAAGGACTATATGGATGCTTGATTGAAAGTTAGGAAAAACAAATTAATCACAAATAAAGGAACAATGTCCTCGTGAGATAAACTTAGCTACACAATGGTGACAAACTAGTACAGAGATTAAATATATTTGTAAAATTAAATCGTCATCAACTATGTCATAATTATGATCAAAAATACATTTTTTCTCCACAATCTTACTAAAACAAAATTGGTCACGAAACAAGTAACATGTGTGTGAAACGGGCCTAAACTAGCAATGTTTTCATATTTTTCAAGTTCGATCCTCAAGTTGATTAAAACATAGGTATGTCTAAATCGTCATCAACTGTGTCATAATTATGATCAAAAACACATTTTTTTCCACAATCTTACTAAAATAAAATTGGTCACGAAACAAGTAACATGTGTGTGGAATGGGCCTAAACTAGTAATGTTTTCATATTTTTCAAGTTCGATCCTCAAGTTGATTAAAGCAGAGGTATGTCTAAATGAATGGACTGGACTTACGCACCAACACATACTACTGGAAAGTGACAAAAACAAATACCCCCAAGGTGATATCAATGACCATGCCATCCGTTTCACTTCATTCTTCCCCGAGCAGGAATATGTCATTTAGGAGTTTAAGGGAAGAAACGGTGAGGAAATAATAGTTTGGGTTCAATTGGAAACATGACCCCAACAATTTAAATATAACAATCTAACTTTCAAGACGAATCTATAAATCAACATTTAAAAGAGACACACATTAAAACTAAATTATGTGTAGACTACGAAATTTAATCAAGAGCCAAGTGAAGAAGACAACATGCCGCTTTAAATGTTAGAAGAGAAAGAGATGAACAAATTATGACAAAATGAACTTAGATGGAAAACAATGCTCACCCTACTGTATTTATATAAACACCAAAACTTTAATGAATATAAACCATTTAAAAGGGGAACTATGACAGACATTGTGGAAATAAAGTAAGCAATGACCAGGTTTACACTATGCATCCTCGAGTAATATGTGAAAAACTTACATTTTACAAGCTCGACTAAAAATGGTAAGTATTTGACTAAAATTTAAACCGAATAGAAACATAGACTCAACCCGAACAAGGCATATTGTAAGGTACGACAATTCTAGGATTAAATAAATGGAGAAAACCAACTGCTACATCAACAAACAATAGATAAAATGACAAATAACCTTCACAATAACTAGTTTAAGATCTGCTCCTATTTTTGAAAAGAAAACGCCCTTAACTGTAACCGAGTAAATGGACTCTTTGATGTTTAAGAAAATGAGAACTAAAAAAATATGAATTCAGCCGCATTCAAACAAGAAGAAAAATAACAAAGCAAACTTGAACAGAGAAACAGGGAAACAACAACATTATATACAAATTTTCGAAGTTTTAACACGGCCAAATCACAGAATCACACGAGGACATGTATTATCTGAAGAACATTATGAACTCAGCAACACACATCTACCAGCCAGCCACAAAACAGAGATTTTTAACACCAAAAAATTGAAATATGAAAAGAAATGAAAAGAATGTTGTCGAGAAAGAAATGTTACCTTTTTTCGGGCAACGACTAAGACTCGACGAGCTTAACACTGAAGCTTCCACCACCACCTTGATTTCACTAGATTTCTATAAACTCAAAAAATTGAAAATTCTATTTTTTGAACTTTTGAAGCCGTTTTAGACATGTATTATCAGATGAAAATCCTCCTCTAAAACAGTGAGGATGAAAGCTTTATATAGACAGAAAAATGAAGGTGGAATGGGGGTAGCGAGTAGTCAAATTTTAATTCAAAATGCTCTTTTTGAAGCAACAGTGAAAAGGGGAATGGTATTTCCCTGAAAAGAGGAAAAAAGGGACGGCGAAGGTGATGGATCTGCAGAAAAAGAAAGACGGCGCGGCTGGAATAGTACCAATTCTCAACAACTTGAGAATGGTATCCGTTGATCTTGACGCCAGGACGAGTGAAGCGCCGAGATTGCTCCATTTGGGACTGCTCCTTGTACAAATCGTACTGTTGAGGCAGAAAAAGGGAACCGACGCGTATGGAGGACACTGTTGCGCCGTTTGGAGTGGACGGGTCGGGCTTACTGCTATTTGTACGCTTTTTTGGGTGGAGTTATGATTTGCTCGTTGTGTATTGTTGTTCTTCGCTCAGGGGAGAAGAAGAGACAAAATAGGGTCGGGTCGGTTTGATAGATTTGTATCTGGTTGTGGGCTGATTGTATTGAGGTGGGCTTGGGTTTTGTTGAATTGTATTGGGTTTCTTTAGTGGGCTGGGAATTCAATAGGTTGGAGGAAATTAATGTTGTAAATTGGGTTTTTGTTTAGAGAATGTTGGGTCGTGAGAAGAGACCCATTTTTTTTGTCGTTTAAAGGGTTAAGGATAGGATAAGCAATTGGCTAAAAATTGCAACGAGAAAAATTTCCATAAATTAATTAACAAACTTCTTAATATTAACAACATAAAAAAATTAATTCAATTGCAAAATAATTAATTTAATTACAAACTAATTAACTCTAAATTATAACTATAACCTAGACTAAAGTAAATTAATATGATATTTAACTAAGATGTAAAATCTTTTGTGTTGATTTTCAATATTTATAAAGTATACTAATTATATAAATAATTGTGTAAAATATATATGTATATATATATATAATCTAAAAATTATAAAAGTGACAAAACTATTTAAAATAACTTGCAAAATATTTTTTTTAATTTTTTTTTATAAAACTAATTATTTTAAATCGTTTGATATTTAAGAAGCTCAACGATTAATTTAAATTGTGGGGGTCAAAATTGGTTGTCAAGGAGGAGGAGGCATTCTCTGCTCATGTATTAGTATAGAGCTTTGTAATTTATCAATTGACATTGTGTCATATTCTTCGACTCCTCAATAGAGCAAACAACATATGCAAATTTTGAAGACATAGATCGTAGATTCTTTTCAATAACATCAACGTCATCTAATTTTCCACAATAAACACACATCTTGTTAAAAATGGTTAATGTTTTGGCGAAGTACTCATCTAGTGACTCCCGTTCTTTCATATGTAGAGCTTTAAATTTTTTGCGAAAGACTTGAAGTTGTTGCTGCTTCACTCTTGTTGTACCTGCATACTTTTCTTTCATTGAATCAAAATCTGCTTTGAGGTATCTTTTTGAAGAATGGTCTCCAGTATGAGATGATCTATTGCTTGAAATAGATAATTTTAAGCTTTGGGATCCTTCAGTCTTTGTTCATCCAAAACTTTCTATTGAGATTCCGTTATTACCACGCCATGATCTGGCTCACTGAAACCAGTCTCTATAATGCTCCAGAACTCTTTTGAATGCAAGAAGTTTTCCATCAGCATGCTCCAATTATCATAGTGACCATCAAAGCGAGGAATAGCAGGTTGGATGAAATTTTTACTTTCAGATGTCATGAGCGTTTATAGCTACAAGATACCAAGTAAGTTGCAGCTTCTTTTACTCACAAGTCACTCTAAATTTAGCTCTGATACCGTTGTTGAAATTGAGTAAATAATAATCAGAAACTTAGTTCATTCTTATTGATAGGAGACACTCCAAATAAATAGACATAACATACAAAACTGATTCCAAAAAATAAGCAACAAAAAGACCCAACAACTAGTGAACTCCTAAAATCAGTAACAATAAAATATTCCTAACGAAAAGGTCCACTAAAAACCAATTCTTTTAATCGACTAAATTAAAACACTCAACATTTACAAAGATTGTGAAATTGTTATTTGTTTTTTATGTTGATGACAATTGATATTTTTTATAGGTATGTTTGAACTTTTTGAAACTAAGAAGTGTCTAATTTTAGTCTTTAATTAAAATGAAAGATCTGAAAATAGTAGATAATATCTTAGATATCGAAGTCAAAAAGAAATAATAAGGAATGATTTTATGACAAGCCTACTATGTTAATAAGATGCTTAACAAGTTCAATTGTTTAGACATAGATGAATATAAAATTTCATATGGCGTAGGCATAAATTTTATTGAATATTGAAAGAAATGTGACTTAATTAGAGTATACAAGTATAATTGATAATTTGATATATGCAAGGCACAACAGACCCTAATATATCATTTGTAGTGGATAAACTTTTAAGATTTACAAGCAATACAAGTAATATTCATTGAAAAGATATGATAATAGTTCTTGGATATCTAAAGAAAATAAAATATATGTACATATTATAATGATTTTTCTATCATATTAAAAGAATATCTTGATGAAAATTTAATTACATGTACAAATAATAATAACACTATTTTAAATTATATTCATTTTGTGGGTGGAGCGGAGGGGGGGGGGGTTAGTGTCATTAGTTGGATATCACAAAAAAAAAAAAAAAAAACTGTACTTATCATTAAGTAGTGGAATTTGAATTTATTGCATTAGAAGATGTTGAAAATGAAGTAAAATGGTTAAAAAGCATGTTACTAGATCGCCACAATCTATGCCATTCATTTTTATATTTTTTTATAGTGAGATTAATATGTGTCGCTCATAATAAAAAGTATAATGAAAAATTAAGATATATCAGTTTAAGGCATTGTTACACTTCAGAAACTTCTTAGTTAAGTATTAAACTATTCTTATGTATGTATAAGGTCGTGCCGAGTGATTCATAATTATTATTAGGTACTAAGGTCAATTCTTTAATGTAGGAATGATTTTTTATATCAAATAAGGTAACTAGAATCTCCTAGCAAAAAGTTGAGTTGAAAGCTTCAATATCAATTAAGTTTTGATGTAAGATTCTAATTTGGTCAACTTCAAACAATAAATATAAGGGAAACTTTCACATATAGCCACTTAAAAATAGCCTTATTACTCCCTATAACTATAGTTTGATCATTACCATCTACATGTTATATGGAGGAGAGAGGCGAGCGAGACTGGGAGAGAGAGGAAGAGGCAAGAGAGATGGGGAAAAGAGTGGGGGAAATATGAATTGTATATGTATATTGGTTAGATAATTGTATATTATACATATGTATTTGTATATATGGTAAGAGAGATTGGTAGAGGGAGGAGAGAGGCGAGCGAGACTGGAAAAGGAAGGAGAGAGGCGAGCGAGATTGAGAAAGGGAGGGAGAGGCGAGTGAGAGAGGGGAGAGAGTGGGAAAGAGCTTAATTGTATATGTATATAATTGTATATTATGCATTTGTATATATGGCAAGCGAGATTGGGAGAAGGAGGAGAGAGGCAAGCGAGATTGGGAGAGGAGGAGAGAGGAGAGCGAGAGAGGGCAGAGAAAGGAGAGAGGTGAATTATATATGTATATAGGTTAAATAATTGTATATTATACATATGTATTTGTATATTCAGGCGAATTATACATATACAAACGTGACTAATTATACAAACTCGAAGTCAGCCCACGTAAATTATTGTATAATGTTAGTCGCGAGTGGTAATTATAACAAACTATAGCTATGATGAGTAATTAAATAGAATAAGTTTGTTTAACCGCGTAATTTTCCCTAAATAGAAAGAGATATGTGGCCCATAACCTATCAAATCAAAGATATTTGATTGTTTTTTTCAACACCACCAATTTCGCGTCAATCTAAGTTTCAAAAAAAAATTTGGATCGTTTTAGTAATCTGATATATTGCAATATTGAATTAGACGATGCGAAAACATTATAAAGGGTCGGTTTTATCTTTTACCTGTAAGAAAATCTAAAGAAAATTCTTGACTAATTAAAGGCCCAAAACAATCATATTTCCATTTCTTAATCTCTCATTTTCTTCTCTTTCAAACCATACGACAAAATTCTAAAAAAAAATCAAAGCAAAAGACTTTCATTCAAGATTCTTTCAATCTTTTTCAAGATTCTTCTTTAAAGTAAGTCTTTCTCCAAGAATATTTTTCTTTCCAAATCAAATTCCTTCATACAATGATGAATCATTAATGAAAATCATAATTCTTGGTCATAGAGTTATCAAGAAACTAGATGAAAAATCTCAAGAAAGGTTCGTCTTCAATCTAGGGTTTCAAGTCTTTCAATCAAACTCTTCTTCAAGATTCTTCACAACTTTTTTTTCTTATATATACACATATATAGGCTATTCATAGTGATTGAGTGGGTTCTACTTCACGTCTTACATCTGAATTCAGTTGGTGAAAGTTTAATCTAAGGTCATACCCTTAGTTTTGAGAATTTTTTAGATGGACTTAGTTTTGATTTCTATTCCTAATGATTGAGTTGTTATATGTTATGCATTGACATTCATTAATTTATTCATTCATGTCTATATTT
The DNA here is from genome assembly GCA_016801875.1 of Solanum sitiens. Lineage (NCBI taxonomy): Eukaryota > Viridiplantae > Streptophyta > Magnoliopsida > Solanales > Solanaceae > Solanum > Solanum sitiens. Next base: position 324,710 of record JABWTJ010000344.1, read on the forward strand.
CAGTATGAACCTTATCTCTAGATTATTTTGAGATGAGTAGTATCGTTGAGTTTTGAGTATTGTTTTTCTTAAAAATAAAATTTTAGGTTTAGAAAATATAAAAATCATATATGTATGATTAGTTATAGTTTGTCTAGTAGCACTGCATAGATGTTTGTTATGGCTATTTATCTGTATATTTCGGTATACAATACACAAAAAACTGTATTTGTATATTTCGCATACAAACTAAAACATAGTAATTGTATGTAAACAAAATTACTACATATATACAACACATATGCATATCGAATGGGTCTATTTGTATCTTTCGGTATACACATGGGTCTTGCAATTAATTTTTATAGAATACATGATATGTATACTAAATGGGTCTATTTGTATATTTAGGTATACAAATGGGTCCTGCAATTAATTTTTATACAACACATATGTATACCAAATGGGTCTATTTGTATATTTTGATATACAAATGGGATAACAAAAAATATGGAATGTTTGCTGCGAATTACAAATAAAAGAAACTATGACTATTGCATTTAATTTAAATTAATAGTTTGCTATTTCATGTAATTTTTCCATTTTTCCTATATTATTGTTGAGATCTTAGAGTTGAGTTGTTCATGTCTATATTTCAACATGAACCTATTTTGAGCTATAAATTTTGAGAATCTTTTAAAGCCAATTTTTCTGTTTTGAACTAAGTTTATGAGAAAGTAAAAAAGAGTTTGAGAAAGAGTTTTAACTTATGATCAAGATTATAAGGGAACTAAGTATTTCTCAAATATTTCATTTTTACATAAAGAAAGAGAGTATTATTTTAAGAAAAGTAAAAGAGTTCTCAAAAGAAATTGAGTACACAACAATTACCTCCTAAAGAGGGCTTTTTGAGTAATTATCTCAACCCAAAGAAAGTTTTTTATAGTGAGAAAAGAGAAACCTTGTTTTCTAAATGAGTTCAGAGATATTTCAGAGCAGTTACCTCCTTTAAGAGGATAGTTTGAGAAATTATTTCAAATCAGAGAAAGAATATGTTTTGTACATTTGAGCATGAGTATATATATTATTGGGAGTAACATTGAGCACTGATATGGAGATGAACTCGGACAACCCAAAATCCTCATAAACCATGTCTTGTCAACATGGGTACATGATCATACTTTTCAATAAATCCTTATTGCTTAGTGGATCCACTTAGTTGAGAGGTTCTATACCTCGACACAGAATAAGACAGTTCTGATAGAGTGGGTGAGACGTTATATCATCACAAAGCTCATAGTAAGGATTGTCGGCTAGAGAATATCCCAAATAGATTTAAAGTGTATTTTAATATATAACTTATTACGTTGAGTGCAAAGATGTGTAAGTACTTTGTAAAGATTTAAATTTTTGACACCTTTATTTCTTTACATTCAACTTGAATATATTTTATCTATTGTAGTCCTTTCAGTTAAGTTTTTTGTTATTCAACTATCTTACATACTCACACATTCAATGTAGTGATTTCATTCGACCTGCATCGTTTTATAGTGCAGTTACAGGTGTTTAGGATTATCAACATGTGCTTCATTAAGATCACTCTACACTTCAGCTAACTTTTGGTGAGCCTCCTTGCATTCTGGAAGACTTCATATTTTACTTTCTATTAGTAGTTTTGAGATGGGTAGGTCTTGTCCTGATATCCTTCTTTAATAGTAGAAGCTTCTCAGATAGACAGAGTTGAAGTGTCTATCAGTATTTACTTTCTTTTAAGTTGTTTTACAAACTATAAGTATTGTTATTGAGTATTTTTCATAATTTATGAGATGAGTATTTGAGTTTAACATATTTAATTTTGTTTTGAGTCTATCATCGTTTGACTAAGTCTTCTGCTAAGTAATCAATCAGGCCAAAATTTCACTTTGAGATCAACAATGATTCTCGAGTGGCAGACACGTCCAGGGTATAGGCTCAGGACATGACAAACATACTTATATAAGAGAGTTAACTTCCAACGAAACTATAATTATAGTGTATGTGAGATAAAATATATAAATTTGGCTGATAAACTTATAAAAGCATTAAATAGAGATGTATACAACATACTAGAAAATTGTTTATAGTTCCTAAAGTATATATATGCAATAACTCTTAAAAGATAGTGATTATTTCGCGTCAAATCCTTCATTACTCTGTTATTCATCTTTAATCTTCTAACAAATCTCTAGTCTAAAGTTTACTAATGAATTTTTTTTGATAAAAAATACCTAGTCCTCTTATTGAACCTATTAAACGTAAAGTTAAATTAATCGAGCTAGTAAACAACGATATTTAATAATTAGAAGTGGGGGTTGGGGGAATGTATGCATGAGGAAGCTACAATGAATGTCTAGTTATTTTTAGGGAAACTTTCACATATAGCCACTTAAAAATAATTAATTACTCTCTATAGCTATAGTTTGATAATTACAATTTGTAGCTACATGTTATATGGAGGAGAGAGGCGAGCGAGACTGAGAGAGAGGAGAGACGCGAGAGAGAGGGGGAAAAGAGTGGAGAAAGGTGAATTGTTTATGTATATTGGTTAGATAATTGTATATTATACATATATATTTGTATATATGGCAAGAGAAATTGGGAGAGGGAGGAGAGAGGCAAGCGAGACTCGGAGAGAGAGGAGAGAGGTGAGAGAGATCGAGAGAGGCGAGAGAGAGAGGGCAGAGAGTGGGAGAGAGGTGAATTATAAATGTATATAATTATATATAACTGTATATTATACATATACATTTGTATAAATGGCAAGCGAGATTGGGAGAGGGAGGGAGAGGCGAGCGAGATTGAGAGAGGGAGGAGAGAGGCGAGCGAGAGAGGGTAGAGGGTAGAGAGTGGGAGAGAGGTGAATTGTATATGTATATAGGTTAAAAAATTATATATTATATATATGTATTTGTATATCTTGGTGAATTATACATATACAAACATGAGTAATTATACAAACTCGAAGTCAGCCCACGTAATTAATGTATAATATTAATCACGAGTGGTAATTATAGCAAACTATAACTATGATGAGTAATTAAATAGTATAAGTTTACTTAGCCGCTTAATTTTCCGAAATTTTTATGTTTTTACAAACACCACATAACATAACTAGTGGATATAAGGCAGAAGCTTCCCTACCACTGCCTTCAATTAACAAAACACAGCTAAAAAGATTCCAATTTGCAGATCTGAGGAAAACTTTTAATTTATTGATGAGATTGAAACTTCCAACCAACTTCTTTTCATATTATTTAATACACCTAAAAAGGACACACTGATTCATAATCCAAGACTTATGTCTTCTCAATATTCAACACTTTCACTATATTATTCAACTACTACTATTATTTTAATATTATCATAAATTAAGATATACGAAATCCTTAATTAAGACTATTCAGTATTAAAATACAGGGAGAATTATGCATTAATTATAATTACATTGTCACCAGATTCTTGATATTGTTCCTTTAGCTTTTAAGAATCACAAATATAGGTAGTATAGTCTATAAATAAAAGAATGGTCTATTAAATACTTTTATGAAAAGATTATACTATAGGCATTAAAAATTATATGAAATTACGTCAATGAAATTTAGACGGTTTGTGAATTGGTTTAAAAGTTAATCAAACTTACATTTAAGTCAGTTTTTACTGGATGAGTTCAACAAAGATAAAAATAACTTAAAATAAGTTAAGGAATATTTACTAAATTAAAAATAACTTAATATAAGCTTAAAATGTCTTTAAAAAGTTAAAAATAAAAAATCGATCTCTCCATGCTTTTTATTTTTTTTACTTAATAGTCATTAAATTTGACTTTTTGTTTTTTTGATTTAATAACTATTTTCATTAAATCAAATCCAAACGAGCTCTTTATATAGTAGGAAATCATCGTGTACCTAGCTAATCTCTATCATGACCCAATTAACTTAACACTATACAGAAATCATTTTGTGATGATGGAACATACTTCTTCTATCTAATAAAAATAGATGACCAACAATAATTATCCAATTTAAAAAATCAAGAGATAATTTACCTTTTGTGTCTATTTTACCCTTGATATATAATATTATTTATTATCTAACATATTTTTCAAAGCATTAAACTTAATAAAGTTAAAAAATAATATAGTTATTACTTATAATTTGTTAAAGAGTGTATCGAGTTAATAGTGGATAATAATTATTGAACAAAGAAGTAAAAGCAAATAGAAACTAGTAAAAGTTCTACTCTGCTCATAACAAGAGCCCCTATTTGTGGAGGAACAGAACCAAATATATTTCCACTTTTAACGCATTAGTTTTTTCATTATTTTTACCTTCGGCATTAATTAGTTATTTAGAAAAAACTTAATCGCATCGAGTGTTTACATCAAAATTCATTATTATGTGATTTAATAACGTAAAACATATGTTAATAAATTAAGATTGAAGAAAATGAACTGTAAATTTAGACACGTAGCGTGCATGTATTGAATTGATGTAAACACCCTGTGCGAGTAAGTTTTACCCGTGATTTGTTAGTTATTTTTGTAATTAGTTCTCAAAATCTAAAAGTAAATATCAATTAATATAAGATATTGTAATAAAAATACTTATGAAAATTATTATTTTCTTAATGAACTCAAAAATCTAAACGGAATAATTAATAGACGTGCAAAAACAAAATATGAAAAGAAGAAATAGTAATAAAGTTAATTAATTACATTCATCATTAGATATAATGTTTGCAGTGTGCAAACAACCAAAGTTGACACAAAAAGTCCAAACACATAATTCAAACACAAAGAAATTAATGACCAACTAGGCTTATTGTCTAGTAATAACTTTTTTTTTTCAATTCTCACAACTTTTTCAAACACAAAGAAATGACAAAATTTGAACCATAAATAGTTAGATCTACGTCCACCAACAATGGAAAACAAAGCTTTTTTTCAGCATAAACACAGAATTTCCACTAGATTTGTTATTACCATGACATAATTTTGATGGTGGTGTTATATAGTCATCAAAAGAAGACCTTTGGCTACAAAAACGACGTCGTTGTAAAGGAGTTGTTGGTGCAGAGATTGATGAATATTGTGAAGAAGATGACCATGATAAAGTAGATGAAGATGAATATGAAGGAGATGAAGGTAATGGAGTTTTTTTGTGCTTAAACTTCATGATTAAAGCATGAAATATCTTGGATCTAGAGTTTTTTTTAGTAGGTTTTTTTCTGTTGTTATTATTATTAGTGTTGGAGTAGTAAGAAGGAGGAGGTGTAAGAGGTGGTAAAGATGTTTGAGGAAATGTATGTTTAGGAGTACCAGGTTGTAACTCCCAAGTGAAAGGAATAGAACTTGGAACATCATTATAATAAACTCTAAAAGAAGGAACAGAACCACAAGCTTTGGAGTTCTCTTTTGAAAGAAGCTTTGAGAAGAACTTGTTGTTGTTGTCGTCGTCGTCTTCATGTTTGATTCTGAATGATTTCTCTATGTTGCTACTACTCATTATCACCATCTTGATTATTCTTGGATTTGGAGAGAAAACCTTCTTAACTTCAAACTACAAATTGAATACTTACTTTGGTTATATAATTTAATGGAAGGGTTTTATACATATATATATGTAGATATATAGTTTATAATGGAGGTTTTTTTTTTATTTATTTGGGGTGGGGGGGTGGGGGAGGGGATTAATTATTATTGAAATATAGATTTGTATATGCATGGTATCTACAGTAGGCCTTAGTGAAAGCAACTTTGCCTGATTATAATAACATATCTCTTTCACATATAGAGATTTTTATTTGGTTGTGGAACCTATAACATATTCTATATGTAACATATGTTTCGTGACATCAGAGTAAATAGTTGTGATATGAACTTCTTCTGTAGGTCAAGTAAGTTGCAAATACTGGCAAAGTCAAATTACATTTTGTATAGGTAAATTTTGTTCCCTTTATATATATGTATTTTTATGTGGGAAACTATGAGAATTTTATATTTTTAATGTATGGTTAATAATCGAACCAAATCAAATTAAAATCGTTAACAACCAAATTGATAAATATATATTCTATTTGATATGGTTTTAATAATTTAAAAACCGATTAAATTGATTTGATTTTTATTTTGACCAATAACCGACCCAAACCAACCCGTGAACACTTCTATCCATAAGTTAGGTTAAAACCTTTAATAGTCATCCATATGTCCTAAAACTACGTGTCACCGAAGCTTCTAAAGGTTCACTCATCAGACCAAGCTTGACACATAAGTCTTTTTGGACACCACTTTATTGGATCCATGTCAGTCAGTGTCTCTGTATCCTTAACAAGGTATAGAGTGCCCTCCTAACTAGGGTAAAGGTTGGAATCCGTCTAGCTCAGCGGAGTATGCTGGTTATTAGTATCTTTCACAATTTAGACTTTGATAGTACACTTATTACTTAGGCATTGCATGAGCCTATACATATCGGTTCCATATTCAGTTTAGCATCTCAAGTTCATCATGTTCAATTTTATAGATTATAGTGCATATCTCACATGCTCAGTACATTCAAAGTACTAGATGCATACTTTCTCTTTTGCTATGTTATTCATAATATAGGTTTAAACACTTAGAATCGGGCTCATTGTTAGTAAGATTGTGTGTCATCTCAACAACTGGGTTTGGAGAGTACTCATCCTTCGAGGGAAAGACCTTTCTTTATTTCTGTTTTTCAGATTTCAGATAGTTAAAGTTAGCTAGGGACTTTTCCAAGCAATTCATCTTAGTAAAGGCTACAGACAATAGTTTATAACTTTATGATTTTTTTTTCTAGATGATATATTTTATGACTATTAAGTTTTGTTTTGGATTTACTTATATCATTAGCATTTATCTTCCTCTTAGAGGTTTTCAATTTTATACAACAATCTTAGTGTCCATGTCATAGATTAGCTTGTAGTCATTCATGACTCTAAGTGTCACGCCCTGAGGCTACCCTCTTGACATGACACAGGACCTAGGATCACGAGTAATCCTAAACTAACCCTGAAGCCAGCATATCATAAGCATAGTACTGAAAGATATCTAAATGAAAACATGAACTAATACGGAAGCTAAATCAATTGATAACTGAAAATGGGAAATACTCATCTAGTCTAAATGTATAAAACATACTGAGAATTTAGACTTACTGAATAATCAATCAAAACTAAAGTTGAATCTAGTATTATGTCTGAAAAGCCTCTAACTGAATAGAGTTGTTGGGTCATGCCCCCAGCTAACTCTAGAAAGACTGAAAACTAAAATAAAAGATTGAATACAAAAAGCATGTCTATTATCCTCGAAGTAGGAGAAATCACCACTAAAAATACAGAATAAAGATCGAGGATCGATATATACATGATTTGGATGATGGATACCTGAATCTACACCATGGAAAGATGTAGCGTAGAGTATGCATCAGTACTTGGAATGTACTAAGCATGCAGGATATAGATAATAACTGAACAAACAGATAAGTTGAATAATGCATAACTAAGCAATGATATAATCTGAACAAAAATATAAATGCTGGGATATAATTGAATACTGAGCTAAATACAATGACCAAGTACTAATCATGAACATAATATACTGAGACTGAATACTGAAATATAAATTAAAAAATTTGGTCAAACGCACTAGAGGTTGGTCGTGGGCTCTACTATTAACCGACATAAAACCACATGAGCTAAGCAGGGACTCCGATGTATACTCCCCATCGACAAAACCTAATATACCTTGCTAGGGGTATAAAGACATGAATCGTGATCACAAAATTTGATGCCCACTGTGGGGAGTTATACTCCAATATGGGGGCACGTAGTTCTAGGACTATAAGGATACACTGAACCTAGTCCAACTAGGTGCTAAGCCTACTCCCAACTGGAAATTTGTATGGCACAACATAACTGAAATATTGGATAACTCAATATTCTGACATGCAAATATAAGGATGCACATTTATATACTCATAATGTAACATTTAAAATTTGAAGCATGATTATCTGTTTATCTAACCTAGCAAGTATAATTCATGAACTGAAATAATCGATACAAACTAGGGTTCTGAGTTTCATGCAAGGAACTAAGCTAAATTCCCAAGAAATAAGCTATTTCGATTAAGGATACTACAACAGCTAAAACACAATAATTTGTAAGGTTTTAGAAAACCCTAGATATAAAAAAGTTATAAAAAATCAAGAATCTGACTGAATTCTAGGGACCTAGTGCATGAAAGGAACCCTCTAGTGAAATTCCACATATATCTGGTGATGAAATTTACGGAGAAATTCTTTGATTTCAGGGCTGAAACTTGAAGCAAACCTTTTGATAAACTTGCTTCTTTCTTCTCTTTTTTGCTCCAAGTTTGGGTGATTTTGGGGAATAATCGTTTAGGCTAGGTTCTGACTAGAATATTAGGCTTAAACTGAGTAAAATGATGTAGCCGATGGAGGCCTACCACGGCTCCACTGACAGACCATCAAAGGGACCACGACCCATCAAGTGGGTCGTGGATTCTTGGCCAGTGACTATGTTATGGTCCCATGTTATGGATCTAGTTATGGGATGCTGCAAGATAAAATCTAAAGTTTTCTTTTTCCCATGGTATTGGTTCGTTAAGAGAGAATCTGCGATCTCTTGAGTTTGAAGTACTAAAAAACTTGACTAATCTTCTTCTCCTCTTTCCATTGAATTCAAATAACTTCAATACAACATTGGTGATTAAATCACCCACCTAATGACAAGGAAATAACTTTCTGCTACTACTAAAGTGAAAAAGTGGAGGAATAAACTCGTTACTACTAATAACTAATACATAAAAAATAACTAATGCAGAGAAAATAACTACTACAGAGAAACACTTTTACAGAGGACCTATTACAGAGAAAACATAAAAACATAATTAATAGCTACTGATTTAATTTACATGCATAAAGATGTTGGTAGACTAAAAGGGTACACCATACTCTCCCTCTTTCAAATCGCGCTTGTATCAAGCGCTAAGTGTGGAACGCAATTCTTCTTCATCGTTAATGAAATCAATCCAGAATAACTTCTTGCACTGATAACCTTGAGAGAATGGTTCATCAAAGTTAAAACAAATTCTCTTAACTCGTCTTTCCTCTATTTCAAATCTGGTCAGTTTTTTCACAAATCTAATATGTTGTTTAGGTGAGAATTCTATTGTCTTTGATTTGCAAGAATCTAAGAATTGCGAACAAATGATTTGTTCCTTGCGTTCATATAGTCGGAATAAACTCATCGCCGTAGCCAAATCTAAAGGATTATGCCACTCAACCTAAATTGTTGTATAATTAGTAATCACTGATATAAAGTTTAATTTTTTGTAACTCCGTAAGTGTACCAGCTAGTGAAATTAACTGATCAAATGTATCTTGGTAATCTATCACATACCCAATTTGGCGTAGCTTAGGAATTCTCCTATTTCTGACTTCTGATTGGTGACCCAAAATGAAGGTTATAATGACATTTGAATTCATTCCAAGACAATTGAGGTAGATCTATCTCTAATTAAATAAATCAAAGTTGTGCATTGCCCACAAAATAAAAGGAAGCAATTCCAACATTTTCTTCTTCGAGAGTTTGTTGGTGTCAAAAAAAATGTTCACAGCTGTTCAACCATCCAAAAGGGTCCTTTTGTCCATTAAATCGTGAGAAATCCAGTTTTGTATGTCGATGAATGATGAAACTTCCACATGTTTTTTATCCTGACCCTCATGCCACTCTATTTTTACCCTTCCAACCGCGATTCTAACTTACATGTTCAGTTGAATCAAAATCTACCTTAAATATACTAAATCCCGTGTGAGTGCATCAAAGTGAGCATTTGTTGCTTCATGCCTGGCTAAATTGGTTGCACGTTCTTCTTAGAACAAATTCATTAATTGTGCTAGTTGAATTTGGTCTCCCATAACCCTCGTTTCTTATACCAAGTTGTTGTGGTTCCCTGTTATGGATCTGGTTATAGGATGCAAGATAAAGTCTGAAGTTTTCTTTTTTATACCTATATATGGTGTTGGTTCATTAGACAGAACCTGTGATCTCTTAAGTTTAAAGTACTTAAAAACTTGACCAATTTTATGCTTCTCTTTATATTGAATTTAAATAACTTAAACACAACCTTGGTGATTAACCACCACCTAATAATAAGGAAATAAATTCCTACTACTACTGAAATGAGAAAGTGGAGGAATAACCTCCTTACTGCTAACAACTACTACACAAAAAAAATCTGCTAACAGGGAAAACACTATTACAGAGGACACATTACAGAGAAAATTGAAAAACATAATTAATAGCTACTAATTTAATTTACATACATAAAATTGCTAGTAGACTAAAAGGGTAGAAACAGACTATTGGTTCTGAGAGGTCCCTTCCACGATACATACCACGAACCGTTGAAGGGAACTGTGCTCTAAGCCCTAGTGGCTCAGTCTCACCTCAACGAGCCTTTCCACGACTTGTGTGGGGATCCATGGACCATGAAGGGTACCATGGTCCACCACTTCTAGGAGGATGTGAACCACTATGAGGGTGAGCCCGTGAACCCCTCCGTGGTTCACCTGTTTCTGTTGAAAAGTCCAAGTCTGGTTTTCTAAGGTGTTACACTAAGCATTGTGTTATGACTAGGAGATAGTCTTGGATCATGACAAACTTGATATTAGAACATCAAGTTTAAAGTGTCCTAGAATGTCTGAAAATCACGTTGAGTAGAGTTTTATTTATGGTCTGGTGTGAAATGTGACATACTTATGAATGAGAGTCAATGAAACATTTTAGGAAAATTTTGCTTAATTCATGTTCATAACAGAGATAGATTGTGCACTCTATTTAATCTTCTTCCAATTCGTGTTCTACGCGTTTATAGAACCATGCCTCACAAAAGAGCATATAGAAGGAATAAATAAAATTGAAATGGAAATGGAAACCAACAAGAACCACAAGATCTGTCACGCCCCGAGCTACCCAAAAGACGCGGACAGGGAACCTAGGATCACAAGTGATCCCAAGCTAACCCTGCTGGCATGATCATGAGCATACTAAAGATAATAAACTGAATGTGGAAGCTAAATCATAGCTTAAACTGAAAAGATGGGGAATACACATATACTATAACTGAGATATTTGAAGACAATGAGTTTAATATAAAGGAAATATTAACTCAATACAAAGCTGAAGCTAATTATGTCTGAAATAAGCCTCTAATCTTGACTAGAAATACTCGGACAAGCCCCAGCTAAATCTAGCAAAAACTGAAACTAAATGACTAAAAGACTGAAATGAAACTCATGACTGTTTTCCTCGGAGAATAAGGAATCACCACTTAATTTGCTGAACTGGAGATCGGAAATTGATCTATGTGTGATCTGGATGCTGAGAACCTGAACCTACATCACGAGAAGATGTAGCGCACGTATGCGTCAGTACTTGAAGGTACTGAGCATGTAGGATAGAGTAAAGCCGAAATAAAACTAACTGAACAAGCACAAAAGCAAGTATAATAATCTGAACATGATATACTGAATTCTAAATTAACTGGATGCAATAACCAATTTATAACATGCTGAAACTGAATACTGAATATACTGATAAATGGTCAATGCAAAGAGTCTGACTGAACTGTGGGAGCTACTAATAACCGATAATAAAACCACATGAGCTAAATGTGGAGTCCGATGTATACGCCCCATCGAGAGGACCCAATATACCCTGCCAAAGGTATAAAGGCATGCTGGCGTGATCACTAAACCGATTGCCCACAAATGGGACTTACAACCTACTTGGCTAGTAGTTCTGGGACTAATTGGGTACGTTGAACCCTAGTCCAACTCAGTATTATGCTACTCCCAATGAATTATGTAATTAACTGATTATGACTTAGTTTCTGTAAATACTGGATAGCTCAAACTGAACATGCAAACTGAGAATGCAACAATTAATCTGGTAATTATGCATTTATAACTGAAGCATGTATATCTGAATAACTGAAATATCTGACCTAGCATGTGTAATTCAAGAACTAAAGAAATACATAGTTAGGGTTCTGAAATTCATGCGATAATCTGAGTAATAATATGGAAATATGATTTGGAACATATAACTAATTAATTCATGAAGTTCTAGAAACCCTAGGTCTAATCATAATAAGAGAATCAAGAACTCACTGAAAACTAGGGACCCAATGTGTGAAAGGAACCCACTAGTGAAATCCCACATACCTGGTGATAAAATTCACGAAAAAATACTTAGATTTTGTGGCTGGAACTGCTGGAAACTTGCTGCGTTCTTGACTAGGGTTCTTGACCTTTTTTTTCTCCTTTCTTGCTTCTAATTTTCTAACTTTTGATTAATGATTTTGACTTAGTAAGTTTTGTTATGTTTCTAGGCTTAAACTAACTAAAATCTGATGATTTAGAGTCAAAACGACGTATCTTAAGATTTAAAGGAAGTTGGAAAAGACCAAAAGACCCCTGGGTACGTTGCTGTCGGACCAAACGACGGCCTGAACAGACGGTCCATCGTTCCATCGACGGTCCGTCGTTTGGGTTTGTTCGACAGGCCTTAACTAAAATGGTCATAACCTTTTACTCGGAGCTTTGATTTTAGCAAGTTGGTCGCTATGGAAAAGCTAATTCAATTATCTATCTGTTGATATGTCATGGGACACCTAATTCATTTTGTGCTAAGAGTAATGATCATTTGAAGTTGACCCTATTGCATTCCCCCCCCCCCAAACTTGCTGATAGTTCCCACCTACGGTCAGACCTACGGACCGTGGTTCCACCTATGGACCGTGATGGTCATTCGTGGTTCTTGTCAGAGAGTGGGTGAATGGGGTCTCGATCGACGATCACGGACTACGGACCGTAGTCTGACCTACGGACCATAGGTCCATCCGTCGACCAAGACTTAACCAATTTTCCTAGGCTGAGATGTTTAGGAGTTTATGACCCCATCGACGGATGTGCAGGACGGACTGTGGTTCAGGCTAAGGTCCGTCGATGCCACCGTTGGTTGCACCTGTAGATTTTTTTGAAAAGCTGGTTTTTGGTCTGTTTTGGATACGGGGTGTTACATTATCTCCTCCTTGGGAACATTCGTCCTCGATTGAAGACTAAACTAGCTGGAATAGAGGGAGAGTGCTGTAAACCCTACTACTAAACACTGAGAATTGAGTTTCTGACTGAATTGAGTTCCAAGAACATGAAAATATGCTAAAAATGCAAGTACAAACTGAGGGAACATGATTCTAAGACTGAATTCACGTATGAATGACTGGAAAACTAAAGAGGAACTATTACCTCAAGCTGGAGTGGAATCGGAAGGAAAGAGGTGAGGATACTTGGCTTTCATGGCTGCTTCTGCTTCCCAAGTAGCTCCCTCTACGGACTGACTCCTCCACAAAACCTTGACTGAAGCGACTTCTTTGTTTCTCAACCTTCTAACCTGATGGTCAAGAATCTCAACTGGTACATCCTCATAAGAAAGACTATCTTTCACTGCCACACTCTCTAATGACACTATAGAGGCTGGATCACCCACACACTTCTTCATGAGCGAGATGTGGAAGACTGGATGCACTGCTGCTAAGTCTGCTGGTAATTCTAACTCATATGCCACCTTGCCAATCCTTTTTAAGATCTTGTAAGGGCCTACATATCTAGGACTGAGTTTTCCTTTCTTGCCAAATCTCATCATCTCTTTCATAGGTGACACTTTCAGAAAAACACAATCATCAACTTGGAACTCTAGTTCCCTTCTCCTTACATCTGCATAAGATTTCTGACGACTTTGGGTTGTCTTAAGTCTATCTCTAATGAGTTGCACTTTCTCCATAGAATGAAGGACTGAATCTGGCCCTATCAAAGTTGTTTCACCTACTTCAAACCAACCAACGGGAGACCTACATCTACGCCCATACAAAGCCTCATAAGGGGTCATCTGAATGCTGGAATGGTAGCTATTGTTGTAGGCAAACTCAATCAGAGAAAGGTGATCATCCCAACTACCTTTGAAATCGATTACACAAGCTCTCAACATATCCTCTAGGGTCTGAATAGTATGCTCTGCTTGTTCATCCGTCTGCGGATAAAATGTTGTGCTAAGGTTAACTTGAGTACCAAGATCCTTCTGAAATGACTTTCAGAAATGAGAGGTAAACTGAGGACCTCTATCTGAGATGATAGAAAAAGGAACCCCAGCAACCTCACAATTTCATTAATGTAAAGCTTGGCATAGTCCTCTGCCGAATCTGTAGTCTTGACCGCCAAAAACGAGAAGACTTAGTCATCCTATCAACTATCACCCAAATGGAGTCATGTTATCTGCGAGTACGCGGTAACCCTGTGATGAAATCAATATTGATCACTTCCCACTTCCAAGTAGGAATGTCGATCTCTTGAGTCATACCCCCTTGTTTCTGATGTTCTACCTTGACTTACTGACAATTGGGCCACTTACTCACAAAATCTGCTATATCCCTCTTCATGCCATTCCACCAATAGACTTCCCGCAGATCGCAGTACATCTTAGTGGCACCTGGGTGAATAGAATATCTGGAGTTATGGGCTTCTACAAGAATATGTTATCTGAACTCTCCCACATCAGGAACACACAATCTACCCTGGTATCGAAGTACACCATCTCCCCCTTAGGAGAAAACCTCCACTCTCTGATTGTGGACTGCACCTTTTAGTTCAAGCAAGATTGGATCACTGTCTTGCTTTTCCTTAACCTCCACTACCAAAGAAGATTTTGCCCCATTGTGAACTGTTACACCATTATCTGATATGCTCATAAGGCGAACTCCCAAGCGAGCAAGCCTGTGAACATCCTTCACTAGCTCCTTTCTTTCTTCTTCAACATGGGCTACACTACCCATAGATAGTCTACTAAGAGAATCTGCTACTACATTCGCCTTACCAGGATGATAATGCACACTCATATCATAATACTTAAGGAACTCAAGTCATCTCCTCTGGTGAAGATTCAACTCTTTCTGGGCGAACACATATTGAAGGCTCTTATGGTCAGTGAACACATCTACATGAACACCATACAAGTAGTGTATCCATATCTTGAGTGCAAACACCACTGCTGCAAGCTCGAGGTCATGAGTTGGATAGTTCTTCTCATGCACCTTAAGCTGTCTAGAAGCATAAGCTATAACATTATCTCGCTGCATCAACACACAACCAAGGCTAACTCTGGATGCATCGAAATAGATCACATAACCATATGAACCCCCTGGTAGAGTCAAGACAGGAGTTGTAGTCAATCTAGTCTTCAATTCTGCAAAGCTTTTCTCACAATCATCTGACCATTGAAACTTGACCATCTTCCGAGTCAACCTAGTCAATGGTGAGGCTATGGATGAAAATCCTTCCACAAACCTTCTATAATAACCCGCTAGATCTAAGAAACTTTTGATATCTGTAGCAGAGGTAGGTCTGGGCCATTGTTTCACTGCTTCTATCTTCTGCGGATCCACTCTTATCCCTTTGCTAGACACAATGTGACCAAGGAAAGCAATGGATTGCAAGCAGAACTGACATTTGCTAAACTTAGCGAATAACTGGAGATCCTTGAGAGTCTGTAGAACAATTCTAAAATGACTCGCATGTTCTTCCTCATTCCTAGAGTAAATGAGGATATCATCAATGAATACGATTACGAACAAGTCCAAGTACTGTTTGAGCACTCTGTTCATCAAATCCATGAAATCTGCAGAAGCATTAGTTAGTCCAAATGACATAACTACAAATTCATAATGACCATACCGAGTTCTGAAGGCTGTTTTCAGAATGTCAATATCTCTGACTCTGAGCTGATGATAACCCTATATGAGGTCTATCTTTGAGAAATGGCTAGCACCCTGAAGTTGGTCAAACAAGTCATCAATCCTGGGGATGGGATACTTATTCTTGATTGTGACCTTGTTTAACTGTCTATAGTTAATGCATATTATGAGAGAACCATCTTTCTTCTTTACAAATAACACTAGTGCACCTCATGGTGAAATACTAAGTCTGATAAAACCCTTATCTAGAAGGTCTTTCAACTACTCTTTCAATTCCTTAAGCTCTGCTGGAGCCATTCTGTAAGGAGGAATAGAAATAGGCTGGGTATCTGGAAGGAGATCAATTCCAAAGTCGATTTCTCTTTCGGGAGGGACTCCGGGAAGATCTTCTGGAAACACTTCTGGAAACTCATTGACTACTGGAACTGAATCAATAGTTGGGGTTTCAGAGCTAGAGTCCTTAACCCGAACTAGATGATAGAGATAACCCTTAGAGATCATCTTTCTGGCCTTAAGGTAAGAAATAAATCGACCCATAGGCGCTAAGATACTACCCTTCCATTCTAAGATTGGTTCGTCTGGAAACTAGAAACGAACAATCCTAGTTCTACAATCGACTGAGGCATAAAATGAATGTAACCAATCCATGCCTAGAATGACATCGAAGTCTATCATTTCTAACTCTACTAGATCTGTTGAGGTGACTTTCTGAGAACTGTGACAGGGCAATTTCTGTATACCCGTCTAGCTATAACTGGGTCACCAACTAGAGTAGAGACTGAGAAAGGTTCTGAGAGAGTTTCTGGACTGATGCTGAATTGAACTACTATGTAAGGAGTTACAAAATAAAGAGTAGCCCCTGGATCTAACAATGCATAAAAATCAAGGTCAAAGACTCGTAACGTACCACTAACTACATCAGGAGAACCTTCCTGTTCCTGGCAAGACTGAAGAGCATACAACCTGCTCTGGCGCTGACCGCCACCTGTATCAGATGAGTAACCATGCTGAGTCGGGCGACTTGCTGGTGCTGCTGAAGTTGTAGACTGAGCTCTACCATTACCACCTCCTTGACCCTGTCTCGAAGGACAATCCCTCAACCTGTGATCAGACTGACCGCACCCAAAACATCCTTCTTTTGCGGCAAGACACTCGCCCGGATGGTTCTTACCACACTTAGGGCAAGCGGGGTAAGTCTTGGTGCCTGAAACACTTCTCTGAGACTTAGAGCCTGGTGCTCTAACCTTCTGGTCAAACCTGTTCTTGGAGGATGGAACAATAGCTGATGAAGGGGCTGGAGATGAGAACTTCTGCTGACTCTGCGAGCGATTTCCACCACCCGATTTCTGCTGAGAATAGTCATAGTTCCCTGTCCTAGCCTTCTTATTCTCTTTGGCCTGTTCTCTAAGCTTATCACCCTCAACCTGCTGAGCATGAGTCATAAGCCTAAAGATGTTCATATCTCCTAGTAACATAGCATTTCTGCACTCTGTTTTCACCAAATACGACACTCCATACAAGAACTTATTCATCTGAGCCCTGGAGTCAACAACTATGTGAGGAGCATACCTGGAGAGTTGGTTAAACTTCAGCCCATACTCTTGGACGGTCATGTTTCCCTGCCTCTAGTTATGAATTCTTGATTCTTTGCTTCTCTCAACTCTATTAGGAAAAACCTGTCGAGAAAAGTCTCACTGAAGCACTCCCAAGTAATAAGAGCTGCATTTGCACCCCTATTCTCCTTCTACTGAGTGTACCAGATATGAGCCACGTCTTTCAGCTAGTATGACGCCAACTCAACCCGATCATTCCCAGTAACCTACATCACCTCAAAGATCTTCTTGATTTCGTCCAAGAAATTCTGAGGATCCTCATTAGTGTGCGATCCTAAGAACTCAGGCGGATTCATCCTAACAAAGTCACGGACCCTTGCTGCTACTCATCCACCATTTTCATTTAGAGGAGCATGAACCCGATTGTTCGGGTGGGTCATACTCTGAACCAACATCTGTATGGCATTCCTGAACTCAGCATTGGAGACTTCTTGATCTGGGACTGGAGGAGCTGAGTTTAAATTTCTAGCGTTAGCTCTACGAGGAGGCATGATCTGAAACGTAGAACGTCAAGTTAGAATAGGATTAGATCATACCTTACGCACGGTAAGAGTAACAACAAAGTGAAGTTTTCCTAAAACACTTCATAGCCTCCCTCTCATTAGATGTGGTGCACTTCACACCCATGAAAAGGACTCTACTTAGTGCGGCTTTTCAGACATCCTAGGACTCTTGAACCTAGTGCTCTGATACCAAGTTTTTTCACGCCCCAAGCTACCCTCGAGACACAGACACGAAACCTAGGACCACAAGTGATCCCAAGCTAACCCTGCTGGCATGATCATGAGCATACTAAAGATAATAAACTGAATGCGGAAGCTAAATCATAGCTTAAACTGAAAAGATGGGGAATGCCCATATACTATAACTGAGATATTTGAAGCCAATGAGTTTAATACAAAGGAAATATTAACTCAATACTAAGCTGAAGCTAACTATGTCTGAAATAATCCTCTAATTTGGAATAGAAATACTGGGACAAGTCCCAGCTAAATCTAGCAAAAACTGAAACTAAATGACTAAAAGATTGAAATGAAACTCATGACTGTTGTCCTCGGAGAATGAGGACTCACCACTGAATCTACTAAACTGGAGATCAGAAATTGATCTATGCGTGATCTGGATGCTGAGAACCTGAACCTACATCTCGAGAAGATGTAGCGCATGTATGCGTTAGTACTTGAAGGTACTGAGCATGTAGGATAGAGTAAAGCCGAAATAAAACTAACTGAACAAGCACAAAAGCAAGTATAATAATCTGAACATGATATACTGAATTCTAAATTAACTGGATGCAATAACCAATTTATAACATGCTGAAACTGAATACTGAATATACTGATAAATGGTCAATACAAAGAGTCTGACTGAACTATGGGAGCTACTAATAACCGATAATAAAACCACATGAGCTAAATGTGGAGTCCGATGTATACGCCCCATCGAGAGGACCCAATATACCCTGCCAAAGGTATAAAGGCATGCTGGCGTGATCACTAAACTGATTGCCCACAGAGGGGACTTACAACCTACTTGGCTAGTAGTTCTGGGACTAATTGGGTACGTTGAACCCTAATCCAACTCGGTATTATGCTACTCCCAATGAATTATGTAATTAACTGATTATGACTTAGTTTCTTTAAATACTGGATAGCTCAAAACTGAACATGCAAACTGAGAATGCAACAATTAATTTGGTAATTATGCATTTATAACTGAAGCATGTATATCTGAATAACTGAAATATCTGACCTAGCATGTGTAATTCAAGAACTAAAGAAATACATAGAAAGGGTTCTGAAATCCATGCGATAATCTGAGTAATAACATGAAAATCTGATTTGAAACATATAACTAATTAGTTCATGAAGTTCTGTTGAAGTTCTAGAAACCCTAGGTCTAATCATAATAAGAGAATCAAGAACTGACTGAAAACTAGGGACCCAATGGGTGAAAGGAACCCACTAGTGAAATTCCACATACCTGTTGATGAAATTCACGGAAAAATACTGAGATTTCGTGGCTGGAATTGCTGGAAACTTGCTGCGTTCTTGACTAGGGTTCTTGACCTTTTTTTCTCCTTTCTTGCTTTTAATTTTTTAACTTTTGATTAATAATTTTGACTTTGGTAAGTTTTAGTTATGTTTCTAGGCTTAAACTGACTAAAATCTGATGATTTAGGGTCAAAACGACGTATCTTTAGATTTGAAGGAAGTTGGAAAAGACCAAAAGACCCCTGGGTAAGTTGCTGTCGGACCAAACGACGGCCTGGAAAGACGGTCCGTCGTTCCATTGACGGTCCGTCGTTTGGGTCCGTAGGTTGGGTCTGTTAGACAGGCCTTTACTAAAATGGTCATAAGTTTTTACTTAGAGCTTTGATTTTAGCAAGGTCGGTGTCTATGGAAATCTAATTGAATTATCTATCTGTTGATATATCACGAGACACCTAATTCATTTTGTACTAAGAGTAATTATCATTTGAAGTTGACCCTACTGCATTCCTCCCCCCCCCCACTAACTGGCTGCTAATTCCCACCTACGGTCAGACCTACGGACCGTGGGTCCACCTATGGACCGTGTTGGTCATTTGAGGTTCTTGTCAGAGAGTGGGTGAATGGGGTCTCGATCGACGGTCATGGACTACGGATCGTAGGTCCGTCCGTCGACCAAGACTTAATCAATTTTCCTGGGCTGAGATTTTTGGGAGTTTCTGACCCCATCGACGGATGTGCAAGATGGACCGTGGGTCAGGATACGGTCCGTCGATGCCACCGTTGGTTGCACCTGCAGATTTTTCTAAAAAGCTGGTTTTTGGTCTATTTTGGATACGGGGTGTTACAAGATCTAACAGACCCTCTATGGTGGACTACTTTTCAGGTGCTAGCTTAGTCATTGACAACTCAGGTTAATCAATAAGATGTTGCCTAGGTCAACCCAAATGGGAATATGGACACGGCAAGAGTCTAGAATTTCACTCAATTGAATCCTCTTTATTTTCATGGTTTTAAGGTGGAGAAGGCTACACACGAGTTTATTGATGATACTCAAAAGGTCACACAATCTGTATCATTCTAGTTTAGAGTTCATACTTAGACACTGTCACGACCAGAATCTAGACCCCAGACGAGACCGGCGTCGTTGACCTCTCAGAGGTCGCAAAGAAGCCTACTTACGTCATACTTACTTTACATAGGTTAATTTTAGCGGAAAAATTTGAAACTTTTTGTTCTTTAAACATGTTTGCCAAACATTCTTAAAATTTTATAATCGTTCATCATCGACCATCTAACATTAGAGAGATAAACAACTGAAAGAAATAGTTCATAAGTCTTAATTGTATAATTGCCAAAATGGCCCAAATACAAAGTCTGAATAAAGAGAAGGAAAGAAACGCTAGTGGAACATGCTCCACTAGCTCAACTCTAAAGCTACGCTAGAATATAAAACAGTAGTATCCTCGAAAGCATGAGGACCTACAAAACTCTGGATGATTACTGACGTCCGGATAGCTGCAACAATGATCCTGCAACTCTATCGACCACCTGTGCCTGTACCTAAAATAGTATAGATGTATAGGGGTTAGTACACACTTGTACTAAGTATGGGTACATGCAAGCACACACCACAGACATGCATGAGAAAGAATAGCTCTTTCCTAACAACATGATTTTTGGAAGTCAAGTCAGTGGACTTGCCAATTTGAGATTAGGAAGGTCATGCCATGAGAGTAACATGCATCATATTAAATATCGTATTGCACACAACACATATCATCTTCATATAGCACATATCATAGCACATAACACATAACACATAGCTTCGTTCGTATCATTCATTCATATGCCATGAGACCTTGGAATCATGGACTTAACGTTAACACTTTCCAAAATGAGGGCTC
This sequence comes from Solanum sitiens, assembly GCA_016801875.1. Lineage (NCBI taxonomy): Eukaryota > Viridiplantae > Streptophyta > Magnoliopsida > Solanales > Solanaceae > Solanum > Solanum sitiens. The sequence continues at coordinate 346,090 of JABWTJ010000344.1, forward strand.
AACTTATGGGACCTCAACTAGGGAGTCTTCATTAGCAAACATAGAGTCTACTTCTTTCATTCATACGTACTTTATTGCATTTCATTCATAGGCCAGTGTGAACACCAGCTATAACTAGGATGTAGTTTAAGACTTTCATCGGGTTTGCTGTGCAATGATCAGAAATAACCTAATGTCATTACCTGAGTCTAGCTCACCTCTTGATTATCCTATCCTAACACCTTCGGTATCATTCATTTCTTTATGTGCTTCATTTGAGGTTGGCCTCATTCATTCGTTGGGAACTTTAACTTTAACCGACATAGATCATGTGAGCATCATGAAATCCAGTGTCTCCCCTACACCGAAAAGAGGTGGAATCACCGGCCAAAGTGACTCAATAAACATGCTAGCGTACATGGGAATTTAACCCCGCCAGATCCCTATATTGGCAGTATAGGTTCAAAGACTAGGAGATGTATGGAGACCCATATCCGACAAGCCGGACAATCTCATCTCATGAGAGTTACGTGAACCTTCACCCTTCACAAAAGAAGGCATCACCGCTCACAGCTAGCCTATCGGTGCTCAGTATAAAGTTCCATTATATTCAACCCATACGTCGTGGAAGTTGGCTTCTAGTATGAGGACATCATAGCTCAATAGATGATTCCTCATCTCATCATTTCTATTAAGTGTGCTAATCTCAATACTTTCATTAGAGCGTTCATGGAGACTGATCTCTTCATTAGCCTCTAATCATGTTGTCGCCACATTCTTCATTATTAGCATCTCTGCTTTTCATAGTTACTCACCTCTTATTACGTGAAGGTTCATTTCATCATATACTAATGTATTAGGCCTTTTAGTGTATCTTACACTCATACTTAACCCTCCTAAGGTTCGTCATTTCATTACATACATCTTAAGTTCACTTACTTTTGAACGTATGTTAGACTTATGTGTCTATACATACAAGCCATGGGGCTTCATTCATAATTCGCTAAGTGATTCTTACTTTCCTAAGATTATGTAGTACAAGACTTATGTATCTTGTTTATATGCCAAGATCTTAATTTTTGTTTTTTTGATAAAAGTAGATGGCATTATTTTGGATATTTTACTCACGTATGACTTATGCGTCAATACGAAATTTTGGGCAAGGGAACCCAAATCTTGAATCACTTGAATATCATTTATATTTTTCATTAATTTTATTTCTAATATTCATAACAATAGATTCTAAATTAAATCTCAACATTTATATTGATGGATAAATTTTCTATTTTAATTTCACTCTTAATTAACCAAAGGGTTGGGGGTTCAAGCCCCCACAACCTCTTAACTTTTTAATTTAATTAAATTCACAAAAATGGAGGGGTTGTGGGTTTGAACCCCCACAGCCCCCTTTATTTTTGGTTAAATTTCGCTGGGGGGGGGGGCTGTGAGGTGGTGGGTTCGAACCCCCACAGCCCCTCTATCCTTATTATATATATATATATATATATATATATATATATATATATATATATATATATATATATATATATATATATATATATATATATATATATATATATATATATATATTTATCCCTTCCCTTCGCGCGCACTGGGAGGTCGTGGGTTCGAATCCCACGCCTCCCCTTTAATTTTTCTTTTCTTTTCGCGATGGGGAGCTGGTCGCGAGTTCGAACCCCCCAGCCCCCCTTTGTTTTTTTTTTGTTTCTTCGCGATGGGGAGCTGGTCGCGAGTTCGATTCCCCCAGCCCCCCTCTTATTTTTTATTTTTTATTTCCTTTTCTCTTTCTCGCGACAGCAGCAGCTAAGGGGTTCGATTCCCTTAGCCCCTTACGTTTTTGTTTAAATCTTTTTAGCTTCTTTCACAGGTGAGGTCATGGTTTCGATTCCCATTGACCTCACTTAGTTTATTTTATTTTAAAAACCCATAATTTGACACTTTTTGAAGGGTACAAAAATCTGGAAATATTAGTCCTTCTCCAACCATTTTTAGGTGCATTTTGTTCATACGTTTAGATAGTTATAAGACGGTTATTCAATTCACTATACTTCATTATAATTAACATTACATTGTACATCCAATATACACGTAAAATACACAATAAATACACAACTTATACACCCCAAAACAGTGACTAAAACACTGCCCTATACACGCCTATACATAAACTTTTCCGGTCATATTTTGATGATCATTATCGTTATTTCCCGCACATAAACACATTCGTACTTAATTTAAAAACATCATTCATGCAAAAAGAATCTAGCAGCACAACATACCCATCCTACAAATTCGTTTGGGAACTAAGGACAAGGACATACGAAGGGGAATAACCTTAGTTTCAAGAGTTTAAGAAGCGTTCGACAGAAAGTACTCTTGGAGAAAGAATTCCATGAGAGAAACCCATACCTTTGTACGTTATTCAAGCGTGAAGCTGCTGCCCGGAAACTCCTCCAAACCACGATCAATTCACTTCAACTTACCCCCTACTCGATGAACCTCTCTTAGCCTTGATGTTTTGATTACTTTGTCTTTTACTTAAAAATTCTTGTGAGTTCTTCAAGTGTGAAGAACTCTTGATGTATTTTCTGATTTTTGTTGTTATTTTGGAAGAACCAACGTGAAAGATATTGAGAACGTGAGAGAGTTGAGAAATGTGAGGGAGAGAGTTGGTTTAGGATTAGGAGACTAAATTTAAGACTTAGTCAAAAGTTAGGATTTTAATTAACTAAAAATAAAAAATAAAAAATCTGATTTTCCTTTTTATTAATCAGATCAATAATTATCAATTAATTAAATTAATTTATCAACCTTAAATCTTGACACCCTAAGTCTTGATCCTATTCATTTTAGGGTTGTTACATTACCCCCCCCCCCTTAGGAACATTCGTCCCCGAATGACACTACCACTTCACATCGTAATTCCAGTCAGATCATAACAAAATCACTATACATATTCAATCAATAGCAACAAAATTCGGAGGGATAAGGAACCATAGATTTAAGAGTAGGAAGTCTAACCTCAAGAGCTGAAAAGGTGAGGGTAGCGGGCTCTCATGTCGGCCTCAGCCTCCCACGTAGCACCCTCAACAAGATGATTTCTCCACAATACCTTCACTGTGGCAATCTCCTTGTTCCTTAGTCGCTTGACCTGTCTGTCTAAGATCTCAACAGGTACCTCCTCATAAGACAAGTCTTCACCAACCCCCAAGCCTTCAACAGGCAAGATTGATGCTGGATCACCTAGACACTTCTTCAACATAGAGACATGAAAGACTGGATGAACAGAAGCTAGCGCCGCAGGCAATGCTAACTCATAGGCCACCTCACCCACACGCTGTAGGATCTCATATGGCCCCACATACCTCGGACTCAGATTCCCTTTTCTACCAAATCTCATCACCCCTTTCATAGGTGATATTTTCAAGTAAACCTGGTCACCAACATCAAACTCTAGGGCCGTTTTCTGTTATCAGCATATGACTTATGCCGACTGTAAGCAGTAGTCAACCTGTCCCTAATCACTCTGACCTTCTCTAAGGCCTCATGAATGATCTCCGGACCTAAAATGGATGACTCTCCAACCTCGAACCACCCAACTGGAGATCTACACCTCCTACCATACAGTGCCTCAAACGGTGCCATCCCAATGCTGGAGTGATAGCTATTATTATACGAGAACTCTATCAAAGGCAGATGGTCATCCCAGTTACCTCTGAAGTCGATCACACATGCTCTCAACATATCCTCCAATGTCTGTATGGTGCGCTCTGCCTGCCCATCTGTCTGAGGGTGAAAGGCAGTGCTAAGCTTCACCTGCGTGCCCAAGCTCTTCAAGAAAGATCTCCAAAAATGAGAAGTAAACTGAGCTCCTCTGTCTGAAATAATAGACAAGGGAATCCCATGCCATCTCACAATCTCATCAATGTAGAGTCTCGCATAATCCTCGGCTCTGTAAGTAGACTTCACAGGAATAAAGTGGGCAGACTTAGTCAATCTGTCCACAATAACCCATATGGAGTCATGCTGCCTCCTAGTCCTTGGAAGCCCAACCACGAAGTCCATATTAATGGCCTCCCATTTCCAAGTCGGAACCTCAATAATCTGAGTCAGACAACCAGGCTTAAGATGCTCTGCCTTAACTTGCTGACAATTAGGACACTTGGCCACATATTCTGCAATGTCCTTCTTCATGCCATCCCACCAATTAATCTGCTTAAGATCATGATACATCTTGGTGGAACCTGATGTATGGAATATCTGGAACCATGGGCCTCTGCAACAATCCTGGTCCGCAAATCATCTACATCTGGTACACACAGCCTGTCCTGATACCTAAGTATGCCATCACCTCCCAAAGCGAAAGACTCATTCATCTTCGTCAGCACCGAGTCTTTCAGCTCTATCAACACAGGATCTAGATGCTGACCCTGCTTGACTTCAACTACCAAGGATGATTCAGAACTAGGATGAACTGAAACATCCCCACTAGTGGAGTCAACCAAACGCACACCCAGTCTGGCCAGTCTGTGTACATCTTTCACCAGCTCCTTCTTCTCATCCTCAACGTGGGTTGTACTTCCCATGCTCATCCTGCTCAAAGCATCGGCTACGACATTAGCCTTACCTGGATGGTAGTGCACATTTATTTCATAATCCTTCAACAGCTCCAACCATCTTCGCTGATGTAGATTCAACTCTCTCTGTGTGAACACGTACTGGAGACTCTTATGATCTGTGAACACATCCACATGCACTCCATACAGATAATGCCTCCACAGCTTCAGTGCAAATACCACAGCTGCCAACTCCAGGTCATGAGTGGGATAATTCTTCTTATGAACCTTGAGTTGTCTGGACGCATAGGCTATCACCTTACCAACCTGCATAAGAACACAACCCAAACCAACCCTAGATGCATCACAATAAACAGTGTAATTCTCACCACACTTAGGCAAAGTAAGCACCGGGGCTGAAGTGAGTCTGTCCTTGAGCTCCTGGAAACTCTTCTCACAAGTCTTCGTCCATTCAAACTTGGCTTTCTTCTTAGTCAAAGCTGTCAATGGGGCAGCAATGGAAGAAAAGCCCTCCACAAACCTGCGGTAGTAACCAGCCAATCCCAAAAAAGCTATGGATGTCAGTGGGAGTAAGAGGCTTTGGCCAGTTCCTCACAGCCTCAGTCTTCCTGGGATCCACCTCCACGCCCTGATCGGACACAACATGACCCAGGAAGGTCACTGATCTCAGCCAGAATTTACATTTGCTGAATTTGGCATACAACTGATGCTGTCTACGTACCTGCAAGGTTAGTCTCAAATGTTGTTCATGCTCTTCCTTGGTCTTAGAGTAGATGAGAATGTCATCAATGAATACTATGACGAAAAAGTCAAGGTATTCACGGAAGACCCTATTCATGAGATCCATAAATGCAGCAGGTGCATTCGTAAGGCCAAATGACATGACTAGAAACTCATAGTGACCATAGCGGGTACGAAAGGCTGTCTTTGGGATATCTCCCTCCCTAACCCTAAGCTGATGATACCCTGAACGAAGATCAATTTTAGAGAAGAAACTAGACCCTTGGATCTGATCGAACAAATCATCTATTCTGGGGAGTGGATACTTATTCTTTATAGTGACTTTGTTGAGTTGCCGATAATTGATACACATTCTAAGGGTCCCATCTTTCTTTTTTACAAACAACACTGGAGCGCCCCAAGGGGATATGCTCGGCTGCATGAAACCCTTGTTAGTGAGATCTTTTAACTGCAGCTTCAACTCTTTGAGTTCAGCTGGAGCCATTCTGTAAGGAGGAATTGAGATTGGTTTAGTATCGGGTTCTAAATCGATACCAAACTCAATCTCTCGAAGGGGAGGGACTCCAGGCAAATCATCAGGAAACACATCTAAGAACTCATTCACTACAGGTACTGAGTCTATGGAAGGAATGTCATGATCTAAATCATTAACACTCACAATATGACACAATAACCCCTTGGACATCATTTTATTGGCCTTAAGGTTAGAAATCAAGGGGTTAGGACGACTCGAATTGTACCCCTCCCAGACTAACTCTTCTTCATTAGGAAAGCGAAATCTCACCACTCTACTACGACAGTCCAAGCAAGTATAACAACTGTGAAGCCAATCCATGCCAAGAATAACATCAAAATCATGCATAGGTAACTCAACCAAGTTTGCACACATAGTTTTACCACTCACAACTATTGGGCAATCCTTGTATACTCTGTCAGTTCTTACATTCTCTCCTAAAGGTGTACTAACCACTATAGGATAATGTAGAACTTCAGGCAATATCTCAAAAGTAAGAGCAAGCAGAGGAGTTACAAAGGAAAGTGTAGACCCTGGATCAAGTAAAGCATAAACAGAAGTTGAGAACACTTGCAGCATACCTGTGACCACATCAGCGGACTTCTCCTGCTCCTCCCTGCCCTTCAGGGCATAGAACCTGTTCCTCTTAGGAGGCTCGGTTGCTGCTGCACCCTGTGGATTAGGCCTAGGCTGAGCATTACCTCCAGCTTGACCTCTGTTCTGTGGACAGTCTCTGACCATGTGTCCACTCTTACCACAACCGAAGCAGGCATTAGTGCCCTGTCTGCACTCTCAACTGTGAGCCCGGCCACACTTAGCATAATTCTTCTTAGGACGCTGCATCTCACCTCCATTGCTCTTCTTGGGCTCAGGTCTGCCTCCTGTAGTTGTAGCACTCCTCTGAGGATTAAAATTCCCAGAACTCTGTTGCCTCTTTTTGAACCTTGGATGCTCACGGACGCCAAAGTTGTTCCTGTGGCCTCCATGACTGGGTCCTGCCAGATCTTGAGGCCTAGGCCTCCTAGCATCACGAACACCTCTCTTTCTGCGGCTGTCCTCTACCTGCTGGACATGCACCATCAACCTGGAAAGATCCATATTATCATGGAGCATCGCAGATCGACACTCCTCCTCTAGGTCCCCATTGATTCCTGTGAGGAACCTGCTCATCTCATCCCTGTTGTTAGAAACCAGGGAAGTAGCATACCTGGATGATTTCAACAAAGTTCAGTATTCTCCTCATTCTTGATATTAAATACTAGGGAAAATAACATACCTTGACATCTTAACAAATTTCAGGGAATACTCCCTGACTGTCATAGAGCTTTGTTTAAGGTTGATGAATTCCTCAACCTTGGCCTCTCTCATCTCCCTGGGGAAGAATCTCTCCAGAAATGCTGTCTTGAACAGCTCCCATGTGACTGGCACTCCACCCAAGACACGACTATCTTGCCACATCTTGCAGCAAGTCTGTGCAACATTCTTGAGCTGATAGGAAGCCAGCTCAGCCTTCTCGATATCAGTGGCCCCCATAGCCATCAGAATCTTATGCACCTCATCCACAAACTCCTGGGGATCCTCTGCAGTCCTAGACCCTGTGAAATTAGGAGGATTCATCCTCGTGAAATCCCTCAACCTGTCAGCCATGCTACGAACCGGTGGGTTCTCCCTCTTAACATTCTGTCGGTTGACCTCAGCAGTCATGGCCTGGGCCTGCATAGTAATGGCCTGTGCCATCTGGGCCAGAGATGCCCTCACCTCTGGTGCTCAATACTTGGCTTATGATCGGGCATGAGTTGGATTTTATGAGAACAAATACCAGGAGGGATCCCAATAATGTCCGCAATGGTCCACCCAATAGCTCTTTTGAACCTTTTTAGCACTTTGACCAAACTCTCAACTTGTTGTTCATTTAGATCTGATGCAATGATTACCGATAATGTGTCACCGTTTCCTAAGAATTCATACCTTAGATGAGGTGGGAGAGCTTTTAGTTCTAGCTTTGGAGCCTCCTCTATGGATGGTTTAGCGGGTGGAGACTCGCGATTCTTCATGTCTAGCTCATATTTCTTCGGTTTAAACCGGACATTACCACGATCAAGGGCAGCGACTAATGACATATATTCTTCAATGCCTTTATTATCAAGATTCATTATCACTGCCGCCAGTGCTTCTACACCTAGCCGTTCTTCTATTTGTGTCTTGGATGATTCACCAACTTTGTAGGATATGGCAGATATCGATTGGAGCTCACCACTCTGCCGCATGGACCTACAAATGTTGAAAGTCACTTCTTCATTGTTCAACCGAAATTTCATCTGCCCTTTTTCCATATCAACTAAAGCTCTACCCGTAGCAAGGAATGGCCTCCCAAGAATAATAGGCACCTCAAAATCGACTTCACAATCAAGAATGACAAAATCTACTGGAAATATGAACGACTCCACTTTTACTAGCACATCATGGAGTATCCCTATAGGCCTTTTTACTGTTCGATCGGCCATCAGTAGCCGCATCGCAGTGGGCTTTGGGTCACCCAAACCCAACTTCTTGTAAATCAAGAGGGGCATGAGATTTATGCTTGCCCCCAGATCACATAATGCTTTCGCAAAATGTAATAACCCGATTGTACAAGGAATAGTAAATGCACCCAGATCTTCTTTCTTTTGCACTAAAGACCTTGTAGCAATAGCACTACAATGCTGCATTCTGTCATCATCCTCAAAAGTGACCGATCTTTTCTTTGTAACCAAATCTTTCATAAACTTGGCATAACCGGGCATTTGTTCAAGAGCTTCTACCAAAGGAACATTGATAGAAAGTTGCTTCAACATTGTTATAAAACGCCGATATTTGCCATCCTCGGTCTTTTTCACTAATCTTTGAGGAAAGGGGGGTGGAGGTCTAGGCATGGGAGTTACCTTTTTAGGCACTTCAGCAACTTTTTCAGTGTTATCTTCTACTTCATCACTAACCTCTACCACTTCATCATTATCTTTCATCACCTTTTCCACAATAGACGGCATAGGTGGGTCAATAGTTTGTTTACCACCACGAGTAGTAATTGTCATACAGTGTCCATCATTTTTTGGATTTTGGACAGTGTTGCTAGGAAGAGTGCCCGGTTGCCGTGTGTTCACAGTTGCAGATAATTGAGCCATTTGCAATTCAAGCTGCTTTATTGATATGGCATGTGTATCAACTTTCTGTCCAATACCTGCTACATCACTCCTTAACTCTTTGGTGTGCTCATCACTAGCATCGAACCTCCTCATCATCTTGTGCAACATATCCTCAACTCGCGCCATACTACCTCCACCATCCCTAGGAGCAACTTCACGATTTTGAGGAGGAACATAGGGCCCACTCCTCTCATTTCTGTTACCATAGTTACCCCTGTTGAAGTTGTTGTCGCGGTTGTAATTTCCATCACGAACATAATTACCCTCACGGTTGTAGTTACCATAGTTCCGACCTTGATTTCCTTGACCTTGGCGCCAATTCTCCTGATTGGAGCCTTGGGCATTTGGTCGGAAAACCCCCGTCTGATCATTTACTGCATAAGAATCTTCCTCATAATAATATTCATCAGTTGGTGGTGGTGGTTTAGACAAGTAGTTCACTGCGTTTATCTTTTCTGCACCCCCAGTGACATGTTTTAACACTAACCCAAGCTCAGTTCTCATCTGTGCCATCTCTTCACGAAACTCATCTGTGGCTGGATTGTGTGTGGATTGCATTGCAAAAGTATTTCTCCCAGTATCTGTCTTTCTAGTACTCCATGCTTTATTATTCTGGAAGATTTTCTCTAATTTTTCGGCAATTTCAGCATAGGGACACTCCCCATAAGAACCACCTGCTATTAGTATCCAATACCGCTTTATTATTATCATCCTAGCCCCGGTAGAAGTATTCTTTCAGTGACTCATCATCTATGCGGTGATTGGGGACACTTCACAGAAATGAAGTGAACCTATCCCAAGAACTACTAACTGACTCTCCTGGTAGTGCCACAAAGTTGTTAACTCTGTCTTTGTGATTTAGTTTCTTGGAGACCGGATAGTAACGTGCTAAGAAAACGTCCCTCAGTTAGTTCCAAGTGAAAATTGAGTTATAAGGGAGCTCAGTGAACCAAATGGCAGCCTCTCCCGTCAGTGAGAGAGGAAATACTCTTAGCCCTATTACATCCAAATTCAAATCAGGCCTCCCTACACAGCTTTTACACACTGCCCTCACCTTAGCTATATGGGCATGTGGGTCCTCAGACGGTAGTCCTGAAAACAAACCTCTAGCCGTGAGCATTTGCATTAGACTACTAGTGACTACAAAGGTGTGACCTTCTGGTAGAGGGGGCAAGATAAGTGGCCCATCAGAATCTGCAATATTGTCATACCCTCTGTAGTATTCTTGAGGACGTGGAGCGGGATTATGTCCCCTTTGTGCACCTTGATCAGGATCATCAGGTAATAATCGACCATGAGCATCAACCGGAGCTGGGATGTTCAGGTTTGGATCATCATCATTTATACCCAAGTTTCGATTCATTTTGCGTAGTGTACGCTCTAACTCGTGATCGTAGGGAAACAAGGGTTCTCTTCCTCTCCGTGTATTTGGCATACAAGGACGTCAAACCTGGCAAAATCAAAAACACCAGAAAAAGTAAAATCAGGAAAATATTGACTAAATTTTAGTAATAAATTTAAGTTAATCTAAAATCTACTTTCCCCGGCAGCGGCGCCAAAATTTGATACGCTCAAACTTACTTCTCAAATAAGAAGTAAAGCGGTCGTATCAAGTAAAGAACCCAACTAATGAGGTTGGGATCAATCTCACAAGGAAAATAGTTCAGACTTAACTTTATTGTATTATTACTATTATTTAGCCAACTGTTTTCCAAAAAACCTAAAAGACAAAAAGGGGAGTTTTATTTCTAAATTAATGAAAATGATTAACTAAATAAGATCGAACAACTAACAAATTCAACTTTCGAAGTTTAATCAAATTGTAAAAGTAACTAGGGTTTTAGTGTTCCCCACAGGTTCCTAACTTGGTAAATCTAACTTTAACAGTTCTATCCTGATATCTTGCATGTAAAGTGATAAGTTATGTATCTCTAAATCCTTGGTCCGGCATCTAGAGAATTTCACTCCGCACCTTGGTCCGGCTACGTGTGTTGCTATACTAACCCTTATCTTTACCTCATATTAAACATCGTATTCGGTATTTGACTAAGCTATTAACTCGTACCAACCAATACTAGTCTATTAGATAATATACACTAAATCTATGTTGATAATTCTTTTCCTATTATCTACCTCCTTGGTCCGGCAAGTAGCATTAAGGCGAGTTCTAACGTTGGCCACCGTTAAAAAGAATTCTAAACGAAAGAATTATCAATACATGCAAGACACCACTCTAGAAATTGTTATTGAAGTTAGATTACTACCTTGTTATTCACCCATGGTTCCCACAACCCTAGCTATGAGGTTTAGTTACCCATGTTCGTAATTACACAATTTATATCGTTAATGGAAGAGTTCATGCACTTACTTTTATGAAAACGAATAATTTCCCAGAATTTAACTTGATTAATCAACGAAATCCACAACAATCAATTCCCGGAAAATATCTTAATTCCCAAAATCGAGAGTTTAATACAATAATCGAAGAACTATAAACTAAAAATTATCCAGAAAGTCTAACCTCAAAAACGAGGTTTTTTCAACTATTTATAATTAAAACAAAAACCTAATCAAATAAGGATTCTATTTACTAAAAATCTGTCCAAACGCGTCTGGGTCGACGGACCACGTGACGGACCGTCATGGATACGACGGACCGTCATAGCCTCTGTCGTCCCATACTTCACATCGTCTCATGTTGCTTTCTTCATTCCCCTCGACGGACAGGTATGACGGACCGTTGCAAGCACGACGGCCCGTCGAGGGTCTTCATTCCAAAACACTTGAACTTTGGAATTTTGGGTACTGGGATTACTCCCTGATAATTACGACGAACATGCAGGACGGACCGTCGTAGCTGTGACGGTTCGTCATGGACTTCCGTAATCCCACACTTGTCAGACTTCCCCAACTTTCCTTCAGCAACTTCTCACTTCACTACGGTGCCACCTACGGACCGTCACAGCCGCGATGGACCGTCATAGGTTCCGTAGGTGGTCTCTTCTGCAATTCTTTCTCAAAAACTCCCGCGTTCATCCTTGGACAGATTTTCTGCAAACAAAAAGAAACTTATATCAAAATCAACACAAAAAGGCTCTCGACACACACTAAACTTAAGGAAAAAGTATTAGAAATACCATGAAACCACGGTACATCAACGCATCATGCAGTCTCTAATTCAGGATAGTGGTGCACTTCACTACCATGACTTAGAAACTACTCAATGTGGTTGATGTGAACTCAATATTCTCGGAATTTAACCTAGTGCTCTGATACCAACTTTGTCACGATCGAAATGTAGACCCCAGACGAGACCGGCGTCGTTGACCTCTCAGAGATCGCAAACAAGCCTACTTACGTCATACTTAATTTACATAGGTTAATTTTAGCGGAAAATTTGAAACTTTTTGTTCTTTAAACATGCTTGTCAAACATTCTTAAAATTTTATAATCGTTCATCATCAACCATCTAACATTAGAGAGATAAACAACTGAAAGAAATAGTTCATAAGTCTTAATTGTATAATTGCCAAAATGGCCCAAATATAAAGTCTGAATAAAGAGCAGAAAAGAAACGCTAGTGGAACATGCTCCACTAGCTCAACTCTAAAGCTACGCTAGAGTATAAAACAGTAGTATCCTCGAAAGCATGAGGACCTACCAAACTCCGGATGAATACTGACGTCCGGATAGCTGCAACAATGATCCTACAACTCTATCGACCACCTAAAATAGTATAGATGTATAGGGGTTAGTACACACTTATACTAAGTATGGGTACATGCAAGCACACACCACGGACATGCATGAGAAAGAATAGCTCTTTCCTAACAACATGATTTTTGGAAGTCAAGTCAGTGGACTTGCCAATTTGAGATTAGGAAGGTCATGCCATGAGAGTAACATGCATCATATTAAATATCGTATTGCACACAACACATATCATCTGCATATAGCACATATCATAGCACATAACACATAACACATAGCTTCGTTCGTATCATTCATTCATATGCCATGAGACCTTGGAACCATAGACTTAACGTTAAAACTTTCCAAAATAAGGGCTCAACATATGGGACCTCAACTAGGGAGTCTTCATTAGCAAACATAGAGTCTACTTCTTTCATTCATACGTACTTTATTGCATTTCACTCATAGGCCAGTGTGAAAACCAGCTGTAACTAGGATGTGGTTTAAGACTTTTTTTGGGTTTGCTATGCAATGATCAGAAATAACCTAATGTCATTACCTGAGTCTAGCTCACCTCTTGATTATCCTATCCTAACACCTTCGGTATCATTCATTTCTTTATGTGCTTCATTTGAGGCTGGCCTCATTCATTCATTGGGAACTTTAACTTTAACCGACATAGATCATGTGAGCATCATGAAATCCAGTGTCTCCCCCACACCAAAAAGAGGTGGAATCACCGGCCAAAGTGACCCAATAAACATGCTAGCGTACATGGGAATTTAACCCCGCCAGATCCCTATATTGGCAGTATAGGTTCAAAGACTAGGAGATGTATGGAGACCCATATCCGACAAACCGAACAATCTCATCTCATGAGAGTTACGTGAACCTTCGCCCTTCACAAAAGAAGGCATCACCGCTCACAGCTAGCCTATTGGTGCTCAGTATAAAGTTCCATTACATTCAACCCATACGTCGTGGAAGTTGGCTTCTAGTATGAGGACATCATAGCTCAATAGATGATTCCTCATCTCATCATTTGTATTAAGCGTGTTAATCTCAATACTTTCATTAGAGCGTTCATGGAGACTGGTCTCTTCATTAACTTTACACTCTCATAGGTTAGTACGTTTTGGTAACAATTATCTAGGCTCATTTGAGATTGCTCTCATCATATTCATTAGCCTCTAATCATGTTGTCGCCACATTCTTCATTATTAGCATCTCTGCTTTTCATAGTTACTCACCTCTTATTACGTAAAGGTTCATTTCATCATATACTAATGCATTAGGCCTTTTAGTGTATCTTACACTCATACTTAACCCTCCTAAGGTTCGTCATTTCATTACATACATCTTAAGTGCACTTGCTTTTGAACGTATGTTAGACTTATGTGTCTATACATACAAGCCATGGGGCTTCATTCATAATTCGCTAAGTGATTCTTACTTTCCTAAGATTATGTAGTACAAGACTTATGTATCTTGTTTATATGCCAAGATCTTAATTTTATTTTATTTTTTGATCTAGGTAGATGGCATTATTTTGGATATTTTACTCATGTATGACTTATGCGTCAATACGAATTTTTGGGCAAGGGAACCCAAATCTTGAATCACTTGATTATCATTTATATTTTTCATTAATTTTATTTCTAATATTCATAACAATAGATTCTAAATTAAATCTCAACATTTATATTGATGGATAAATTTTCTATTTTAATTTCACTCTTAATTAACCAAAGGGTTGGGGGTTCAAGCCCCCACAACCTCTTAACTTTTTAATTTAATTAAATTCACAAAAATGGGGGGGAGGGGGGTTGCGGGTTCGAACCCCCACAGCCCCCTTTATTTTTGGTATTATTTCGCTGAGGGGGGGGGCTGTGAGGTGGTGGCTTCGAACCCCCACAGCCCCTCTATCCTTTATATATATATATATATATATATATATATATATATATATATATATTTTATTTTTTATTTTTTTTTTTGTATTCCTTCCCTTCGCGCGCACTGGAAGGTCGTGGGTTCGAATCCCACGCCTCCCCTTTAATTTTTCTTTTCTTTTCGCGATGGGGAGCTGGTCGCGAGTTCAAACCCCCCAGCCCCCCTTTATTTTTTTTTCTTTTTTCGCGATGGGGAGCTGGTCGCGAGTTCGATTCCCCCAGCCCCCTCTTATTTATTTTTTTTCCTTTTCTCTTTCTCGCGACAGCAGCAGCTAAGGGGTTCGATTCCCCTTAGCCCCTTACGTTTTTGTTTAAATCTTTTTAGCTTCTTTCACAGGTGAGGTCATGGGTTCGATTCCCATTGACCTCACTTAGTTTATTTTATTTTAAAAACCCAGAATTTGACACTTTTTTTGAAGGGTACAAAAATCTGGAAATATTAGTCCTTCTCCAACCATTTTTAGGTGCATTTTTTTCATACGTTTAGATAGTTATAAGACGGTTATTCAATTCACTATACTTCATTATAATGAACATTACATTGTACATCCATTATACATGTAAAATACACAATAAATACATAACTTATACACCCCAAAACAGTGACTAAAACACTGCCCTATACACGCCTATACATAAACTTTTCCGGTCATATTTTGATGATCATTATCGTTATTTCCCGCACATAAACACATTCGTACTTAATTTAAAAACATCATTCATGCAAAAAGAATCTAGCAGCACAACATACCACCCTACAAATTCGTTTGGGAACTAAGGACAAGGACATACGAAGGGGAACAACCTTAGTTTCAAGAGTTTAAGAAGCGTTCGAAAGAAAGTACTCTTGGAGAAAGAATTCCATGAGAAAAACCCATACCTTTGGACGTTATTCAAGCGTGAAGCTGCTGCCCGGAAACTCCTCCAAACCACGATCAATTCACTTCAACTTACCCCCTACTCGATGAACCTCTCTTAGCCGTGACGTTTTGATTACTTTGTCTTTTACTTAAAAATTCTTGTGAGTTCTTCAAGTGTGAAGAACTCTTGAAGTATTTTCTGATTTTAGTTGTTTTTTTGGAAGAACCAACGTGAAAGAGATTGAGAACGTGAGAGAGTTGAGAAACGTGAGGGAGAGAGTTGGTTTAGGATTAGGAGACTAAATTTAAGACTTAGTCAAAAGTTAGGATTTTAATTAACTAAAAATAAATTTTAAAAAATCTGATTTTCCTTTTTATTAATCAGATTAATAATTATCAATTAATTAAATTAATTTATCAACCTTAAATCTTGACACCCTAAGTCTTGATCCTATTCATTTTAGGGTTGTTACAGACACTTACTTATTGAAAGATGTGTTTCGGACTTGGCATATGCAGTGGAAGAAATATATGGGTGTAGATGTGGGAACAAAAGGCTGAAATGAGTTTGTGACTGCATTTCTCAACAGATTCTTTCAACTTGAGTTAAGGAAACTCAAAGTTTAGGAGTTTATACGGGTGAGATTACCGTGAAGGGATATTTTCTTAAGTTTACTGAGCTCTCTAAGTATGCTCTAGCAATTGGAGCTAATTAGAGGGTTGTATTAGTTAGAAGTCCGTTTTAGGTGTCTTCGAAACCGTGGTTAAATAATATAGAACTACTATACCATGTTAATCAAGATGATTGGCATCTCTAGATTGATGATACATGTTCAACAAACTGAGAAAGACTGAGTAAAAGCGCTAGATTAGGAAGTTTTGACTTTTTCCAGCAGAAATCTGGCGGTGGCAATTATTTCTCAGTTTTGTCCGAAGTCCTCAGCTCCATGCCCACCCTTTACTAGTGACACAGTACCCAAGTGTAGACTGGAGCACAAGGATAGGACACCTAGATCTAAGTCTCGTGTCAATGTCACTGATAACACTTAGCTATACCTCCAATTAAGGTATAGGTGGTCATGTGTAAAAACAATACCCAACTTTATATGAGTCGGGGCCGAACCATAAGGATTGGCAGAAAGGATTACATGATTTTCAACTCAAAGCTAACTAGCATGATGTAATTCAAAACATAAATGTAAACTTGGCGGGATTGGGAACACACAAGATTGATTCAAACACGAGTATCAATATCAAAGGATCAATAGAAACAAATTTCAAAAAGTTGGAGATGCGTGTGTGCAATTCGATGGGGTTTCAATCCAACAGGCATTGATTAATCAATTCCAAATCAATCAATACATGGATAGCATTTTTTCTATAATATATATAGCATTCTCTCAAACTATTGAATATATATATTGGGTTCTTCTGAACCCTAAGACCATGCAAACAAAACACTAAACTTTTATCAAGGAATGGTTATAAGCAACCCACACAGAATGAAGAAAATCAACCCTGGTATAACATGAAGAGCCTTGATCCTCTGCTCGTATAGTGTTGAAACACGACCAGGCATCCTAGGAAAGCCTCACCCAAGAAAGACTACTTGACAACTAAAAGCATTTAAATGACCCTCGAAAGGCCTATAATCAATCTCGAGTTACACATCAATCTGCTCTAATCAACTTCACGTGAGGCATAAGAAAATAACATTTTCAGTGCTCAAGCATGCATGTCATTGTTTCACATTGAAACGACGGTTTACTTTTTGGCGCTATAAAAAGGGATCTACCAAAATAGATAGCATAAGAAAATCTCTAGAAGCTTAAAGTTATTATCTTTTTCTTCCCCATTTAGTATCATCTACCAAAGTGGCTTAAAGCCTCCCTCCGTATCTTGTGCCATCAATTTTCTTTCAGAAGATTATTTACTTATATGAAATCACGACCTTGATGTTGTAATTTTAAAGGAACAAATTTGGTCGGTCTTAGTCCACTTGCTTTTAATCCCTTTTCACAAATTCATTTGTTAAATAAAATGACTTTTTTTCGAAAAAAAAATGTATGTATATTTATTGATTGATTGTTGAATTCCGAATACACAAGGGGAACTTCAAACCTCTAACATATAGTTAGCAATGCTAATTCTAATTATTTTAGGACATGACTATTTTCTTTTTAGGACATTACTGTCAATTATGATATTTTAATTAGTTTATATCTTCTCATTGACTTCTTTAAAAAGATGTTATAAAGTATACCACTAGATTAATGAGCTTTATCCAGCTTGTAATTTTCTTAAGCTAATTACGTAACTAGATAGTGACATCTAAGTTTAGACAATTGACTTTAATAAATGCACCATATATTATAAGCCAACTAGCATCATTAACCCTTGTTTTCCTCTTTCTATTCTAGTAGCACTTTGAAAAATATTACAAAATTATGAATTCATGCATAAATTTTTTTAAAGGTAGATCAATTTACAAAAATAGTACAAAAGAAATAAAATAGCTAGAGAAAGTTCCACCATGGCTACATGTGCTGTCCATAAAATCATTAATATCTACCTTGTTACTATCAGTGTCCCCCTAATATTTATTGCACCTTATTTCCTTTAATATTATTATATTATATAGTTTTTAATAAATTCATGCACTTATAACACGAGAAAGTTAGGTGCGATGATAATTTAGATAGTTCAAGATATGGATTCAAATTTTAAATCAATTGATGGAAATATGTCATCACACCTTATTTCTTTGTGATTATAGAAACCAACTTAATATGAGAAACGGTGAATGATTTATCTTAGCATGTTTGATCATATCACTTTCATATATATTTCTAAATGCTTAAAATAACTCATAGATTAACTATATTTTTTTATTTTTTTGTTGAATGAGATTTCTTAGATGAAGTTTTTCTTAAGCTGAAGTGTACATGATGCTAATTGTTAAGGATACGTTTGAGTTATATACAATAACACAGAGCAGTGTTTTTAAAAACATTTTCGAGGAGTCTCGAGGAGGGACGTATCAAACACACTTGCGGGTGCTAATTGAAGGCGTAAATCTACATGGCGTAAGTTCTTAAATTTAGGGTCTAACCCTTGAGCGTAAAAACGTTAGTTCTGGACGTAAGAACGTACTAGGTATTTTTTTTTTTGTTGGGGGAGGGGATGAATTTATATTTTATGCTATTCTTTTAAGTTGTAACCATTTTTCTAAAATTTATAAATACTCTCATAAAAATGATATTGGTATAAATAATTTTTTAGATAATCATGTTTGAAGTTGATAAGATAAATTTTTGTTGACAACTATATTCATTTTTTATCATTACTCTTGTACTTTTATCTTTCTTCTTCTCTAAAATATATAAACAATATTACTTTCGGAGTTAGAGGGATAAATAAATGTGATTAAAATGGATGATAATTTCATTTTAAAGATTATTTTGCCTAATATCATTTTGTTGTTGTTAGTTGTTACCTTTCTCAAATAGTAATTATAATTATTACTATTTTTTGTATATTATGGGTTATTAATTCATTTCTCAAATAATCATTACAATATTTTTTCTATATTATTGTTCATTTATTAAAATTTATTTGTAAAATTACTAAAAATTTTTATTTTTTATTTTTTTTCTTATTGAATTATAAAATTTAATATACAATAGATGTACATTCCGTAAATTCATAGAACTTACACTCTATGTTTCAGAATTTACTCTTTATCTTATACCGCATAAAATGTTACAAAGTGGTTAGTTTCAATGGGGGAAAAAGACATTGCTTGTGAAATTAGGTGGAAATTAAATAGAGGAATTTTATGAAAATACATGTCTTGTACTAATTCTTTATGGAAACTGATCAATCGTGTTAATTATATGTATAGGGTCCATAGACAATGGACCCTAAATTCCCAATTTTGCAAGACATTTTAAAGTAAGGACTAAGGACAAATGATAGTAAATATGATGGCCTACATAAATTTCCTATTTTCATATAAAAAGTTGAAAACCTATCATATCCTGACACACCACTTTCTGTGATTGGATCTAGGGTCTTACTTCATGGGCCCAAAAGTATCATTTATATATGAAGTTTTTAATTCCCATCAATTCTTGTTTTCAATTTTTTGTATAGTTTTCATTTTTTAATTGAGAATTAATTTTTGAATCGACTAAAATTAGACCTAGGGTTATTCATTATGTGGAACTGGTTATAAAGTGTAACGGAGTGTTTGGATTAACTTAAAAGTTGTTAAATCTATTTTAAGTCATTTTTAGTTCGTGAAAGTGTTTGACAAATAACATAAAAACTTAAAATAAATGGAAAACGACTTAAATAAATTATAAAGTGTGGCAATGTAAAACATGACTTAAAATAATTCAAAAATCAAAAGTATTCTCTCCCTACTTTTTATTTTTTGACTTAAAAGTTATTTTAATTTGACTTTTTCTTTTTAATTTAAAAGCAACTTTTCAAAGAAATCCAAACGGGCTCTAAGTATATAATTGATTTTCTAGGTCACTATACTTTTTTTTTTAAAAAAAAAAATAAATATTAAAAATCTTTATTTTTATTCATAAAAATCTGAAAAAATCATTTTCGTGTATTAATTTCATCAAAAGGCAAGAAATCTAAATTCCAACAGTAACAAAACTTTAATCACGAAATTGTACTCTATTTAATGAAAATTATACCAAAAAATAAGGATAGTAATCATCACTTCTCTACGTGCATATAAATGTTATATATTAATAGTACAATACAACAAAAAATACACTATTAGCGTTATATAACCTGTAATAGCAAGTTGCTTATCATGTGTATCAAGTTATAAACTAGAAAAGACATAAAAGTTACTATTAAAGTTGTCTCGAATTTTTTATTAAAATATCTTAACTTTGCGACTGTCCTATTACCCTACTAAATAATTCTGAACAGATATTATTATACCATTTTTCAATCAGCCCCAAATTTTAAAAAGTAACTGAGTTCACACACCAATCATTACATGAGACGTGTTAATTCAATTAAAAATATAAATTTTTTTTCATTTTAAGTTTTTTCTTTATCTTTTTATTCTTTATTATTCTTTCTCTCTTACTTTTTGAATTTTAATTTTGATATATCATAAGTTTCATTTCATCTTACCCCTTCCACTTTCAAGTGATTCATCACTTCATTTTTTTTCTTCACCTCCAACCTCCCATGTCAAATTGAACCTCACTTTCATTTTTTTTTCTTATTCTTCTTCGATCAAATTCTTTATAGAATTCATAATATTATTTAGACTCTATTGAATTATTGATAACAAAATTAATTGTTTTTCTAAGAAAATTTTAAAATTTTGAAGATATCATCAAGTACTCATTTTCATATAAATTCAAATTAGAAATGATAATGCTAAAAAAAATCAATTAGTTTTCTGAAAATTGAAAGAACTTAATTGAACTCGGATAAAAAAAAACTATATGATACTTCCTAATCATCTTGAAATTTAATGAGTTTATCAAATTGTTTGAAATGTAAGAAAATATTTAGATAAAGTTTTAAAATTAAAGAGAGTAAAACTAATAGTAATTAAAAAAAAAGAAATGTGGTAAAAATGGGGACATTGAAAGTAAGAATTTTTCATGGATGGAGGTGACAATGAATTTTTGAAAAGAAGAAAGAAAGAAAAAAAAAAGAGGAAAAAAAAGTAAAAATAGTAAGAGAAATAAGAAAGTATATTTTATAATAAAATACTTGTAAAATAAAATTTTATTACTCCCTCCGTTTAAAAAAGAATGACCTTGTTTTCTTTTCAGTCTGTTTCAAAAAAGATGTCCCATTTCCTTTTTTGGCAACACTTTAACTTTAATTTTCCACGTGGCATGTTTAAGACCACGAGATTAAAGGACATTTTGGTACATTTGACATAATTTTAATTTAGAACCACAAGATTAAAAAGTCTTCTTTCTTTTCTTAAACTCCTTTTCAAGTCAAACTAGACCATTCTTTTTTAAACTGAGGGAGTAGTTATTTTAGGCTGCTCACTCTCTTTGAGAGAGTGCACACCACTCTCTATGTCTGGTCGACGAAAAATGATATAATAATATCTATTCAAAATTGTTTAGTGGAGTAATAGGACGGTTGCAAAGTTAATGTGTCTTTTTGAAAATTCGGGATAACTTCAGTGGTGACTTTATGTCTTTTCTCAGTTATAAACTAATATTTATCATGAGAGAAGACATAAAGTGACACATGAAGGTGACCCGAATTTTTAAAAAGTCATCTTAACTATGCGGACGTCCTATTACCCCCCAAAACAATTTCGATAATATATTATTACATCATTTTTCAATCAATATCATATTTTAAATAGCAAGTGGTTATCACACAGCAATCAATGTGTGACACGTGTTAATTGAATTTGAAATATGATTTTGTTTTACTTTTAAGTTTTTCTTTATTTATTTCTCTTACTTTTTGACTTATTTTTAATTTTATTGCTTTAATTTTAATTTCATTTTAAATTCTTCATCATTCACCCTCTACTTTCAAGTTGTCTCTCTCTTCATTTTCTTTTTTTTTTTTCATCTTCTTCACCTCCCAC
This sequence comes from Solanum sitiens, assembly GCA_016801875.1. Lineage (NCBI taxonomy): Eukaryota > Viridiplantae > Streptophyta > Magnoliopsida > Solanales > Solanaceae > Solanum > Solanum sitiens. Next base: position 368,222 of record JABWTJ010000344.1, read on the forward strand.
CCTCACCTCACCCCACCCTTACATTAATTTGAGCCCTTTCATTTTTTTTCTTTCTTCTTCGGTCAAAATCCTTTCTTTCAAAATTATATTATTTTCTAAAATTTGTGTTATTGATAACAACACTAATCATTTTTCTAAGAAAAATAAAAAATTTGAAGGTATCATCAATTAATTTATCTCATTTTCATATAACTTCAAAACTAGAAATGATAATTTAAAAGAATCAAAATTCTCCGAAAATTGAAAAGTTTAAGTGAAATTTGGATTAAAAAATAAATAGTACCAACTAATCATCTTGAAATCTAGTGGCTTATCAAATCGTTCGAAATTTAATAAAATATTTAGATATAATTTTAAAGTTTAAGAGAGTTAAACTAATAGTAGTAAAAAAGGGAGGTGAAGTCGTGATAAAAATGACACTGAAAGTGAGAAGTTACAATGAAAATGACAATGAATATTTGAAGAAGAAGGAAGAAAGAAAAAGAGAAATTAATAAGGAGAAAAAGTTAGAATAATAAAAAAACAAGAAAATATATTTTATAGCAAAGTACTTCTAAAAATTAAATTATACTCATTTTTTTAGTTTGTTCACGCTCTTTAAGAGAATGCATACACTATCCATGTCAGGTGAACAAAAAATGATGTAATAATATTAGTTCAGGATTGTTTAGGGGGTATAGAAAGTTTGCATAGGTAAGTATCTTTTTGAAAATTTGAGACAACTTCAGGTGTCACTTTATATCTTTTTTCTATTTATCATAAAATATTATATAGAAAAGAAAATGACTAAAAAGATCATCAACTTATTAAAAGTGATTTTAAAATTAAAAATTCATGGAAGTTTTTGTGGTGCAAGCTCATTGTCCCTAGTTCTGTGAGTATTATTAGTTTCTTATAATTTGCTTTATTAATATTGTAATTATAACATAATTAATTTTACTTTGTTTCAATTACTTTTTAGGTACCTTACCAGTTAGCTCAAATAGATTAAGCATGTAGTTTTAATTTTTTCCAATATGTTTTTTCCTCTATTTATTTTTACAAATTAGTGGAAAGCTTGTAGACATAATGTGATTGACTTTGTATTCCAGGTGACAGTGATATTATTTTCCACCATGATGTTTATTCTATTTTTTATTAAGGGGTGACGATAGATCAAACAAGTGTATGTAATTGTGTACGTAATGATCTTTTAGTTTTAATTATTACATTTTCAATGTAAGTTGTAGCCGTATATATTTTTGAAGCTAGTTGTTCTCTTTTAAAAAAATATTAGATTCCATCATTGATTAAAACAAGATAGAGATAAGCCAAACATGAGAGGATGATTAATTCTTTTGTAATTAAAGATCTCATGTGTTTCCTTTTTGAATATGATCCTATATGGTGCAAATTCAAATACAATCGAATTTTAATATAAATATTGTACACTAAATAGAAAACAAAAAAAAATGAGAATAATTTGAATGGCGGTGGATATTAATACTCATTCCATCCAATTTATATATGGATACTAGATTGAAGATAAAGAAAATTTTTAAAAAATATAAAATTTAAATAAGTCATAGATATTCATATAAGTTATTTAAATAAGAGAAAAATAAAAATTAAACTTTATTTTTGTTATTTTAAAAATTATTTTTCCATTAAGTAAGATAAAAGATTGCATCAGACGACTATTAACTATTCCACTGACCAATAAAGTAGTAAGCCTTATTTACTAGTGAGAAATTCATTTACCCGTGAGACATCCCCCAAAAGTGAAATACGAAAAGGGCTAACCAAAAAGTAATTATCCCTTTTTGTATTTCACTTTTTGGAGATGTCTCTTACGTTAATGTTTTTTTTTAGAAAACAATTGTTTGTATCGGGTGTTTATATTAAATCAATGGAGTTTTTATTATTATGTGATTTAATGAAGTAAAATGAACAATATTAGGTTTAAACACATTTTCTATTTATTTCCTAGATATACTATATCTAAAATAATAGGCTTAAGTCATCTGTGACCGTTTAAAGTTGTTCGCATAATTAATTTAGACATCTTAACTACGATTTATACCTCTTGATTTTTTTATTGGCACCACCACCATTGACATGACCTTTCCACCATTATCACCGTTATTTTCATCATGTTTAATTTGTAGAGGGCTTTAGGTTTGGAGTTTGTCTCTTTGTTGTTAATGTTGGAAAACATATATTCACAGCGGAAGCATATCAAGGATCTTTACTACTTACATGAATAATAGACAACCAATAACGTTTATGCTAGAACACATAAACAAACTAAAATTTAATTCGATAAATACCTCTTGAAGCGTGAGCGGATACCTTCAAGCGAATCTCCAAGTTAAACGGATCTTCAAGCGAATCTACAAGATAGCTATGGTCTTCTACAGTGATCCCAAGTCACATCCGAACTCTCTCAATACTTGGGTGGGCAAACATTGAATAGAATACTAATCATCATCTTTCTAGGTTAGGAGAATTCCTATTTATAGAGATGTCTTCCTAATTCAAAAAGGACTAGAAAACCTAGTTTTTTTAGAAGACTAGAAAAAACCCATATTATTCTTCCTTTTTGCATAGAAATAGGATTCTGAGTTCTAGTTAAATATGGGCACTATAGGGACCACAAAATTAATTACCGAGACTTCCTATTATGGAAATAATTCCAAATAATTAATTTGAATTATTCTTACCATAATAAATTACAAATCATTCCACTAGAAATTCGTAATTGCACTCCTCTATTTCGTAATTCCTCATTAAACTCTTATGTAATTCCCCATGTTAAGATTTCAGATACTAATTAATAAATTAAATTACTGACGAATTTAACTTAATAATTAATTTCCTTTAGAGCACTACTTAACTTATTTCATGTGTCGGATTCATAAATCCACTTGCAAGATTTGACAAATGAAAACTTATAAGTTTCTCAAAAAGGCATATCAATCAATCTATATAACGAGACATGGATTCCATCAACTAACTTATTATTTCACCAATATATATTATTATCATCCAACTTACAAGGCATATTGACCCATCTCAGAATCTCACCTTTTAATAAATCAACACGATAATTAATATATACAGATCATAATAGTTATATCAGGATTAAGAATATAAGTACATTTAATAGTTTAGAGAATATGTTTTTGTCAGTCAGTCTAAAACAACTATCTCTATTCGGTCCCGTTCAATACATACAAAATGTACTAGCACAAGAAGTTGGAACTATACCGTTCCCATAATCAGGACAAATTACATATAATCTTGTGCTACAATCGTACCCGATGGCATTTCCAATTTCCATCCTAGATTGTGAACAAAAACTTTATACTTATAAGAACCGATTATTTAATCCTTTGTGTATAAGCTAAAACTCTACACACTAAAGTATCTACTATATAAGTAAATAGACACCATAAACGAATATATGATCTATTGAAATTGAGCAAATATTTATTCTCTAATAAATATTATTTCTTAACACATGGTTAATAGTATATATCCCAACAATCTCCCACTTAGACTTTTAACCATCACAATTGTTATAATGTACTATATTCAAATGCATGGTTAATAGTATATACCCTAACAATTTCCCACTTAGATGTTTAATCTTGAAAATTGTTAGAATACTATGTCAAAACACATGATTAATAGTATATACCCTAACAATCTCCCACTTAGACTCTTAACTATGCATTTACAACTTTCGCAGGCATTCCTTTATTTCTTATCGAAAGAAAATTTACCAAGCTATTTTCTCATACAATTTTGTCTAGTAGTGCTTCGTCGTAACAAATCGATTTTGTACTAGATCTTTAGAGACCTTATCATGAAACTCTCCAAGAGTGTACTTCTTTTCAGGAGCTCTATCATAAAAGTTCTCTCAAGCATACAAAAAAACTCAATCTTCGTTATGATTCTCCCACTACGACTAAGTAGTACTATTATAATCACACTTTCATGTTCTTGAGTTGTAATATTTTCTTCAAAATCTTTCGATAATGAAATATTAACAACTTCTCATGAAGTGTTCTTTTAATTTGCTCAACATCACTCCAACTACTTGAGATAGTAATTTTCTTATGTCTAGTAACGTTTCTCCCACTACTTAAGTGCAATGGGACGTCAATTCTGACATACCCATTAGATGTTCTTGAGCGTATGAATTTACAATTGACTTATTTGTTATTTCTTTGTTCAATTCCCGTAAAGATAATTTACTTCTAGGAACATGGTTTACTAAAATTATCCTTTTCTAGAAATCAGAAAGTGGTGTTAACAATTGACTTATTTTCTTTAGGACATTATAATAAACCTTGTTTCATTCTTTAGGATATCCAATTAACACACACATTCCGTTCTTAATTCCAATTTTTCTTATTCTCCCATTCAGCACATGTGCTGAACAATCCTATATCTGAACATGTCACAGATTAGACTTACGTCAAATCCAACTAGTTCTATAGTTGCTCAAGGTACTAATATGAAAGAAGCTGAATTCAGAATGTAATATGTAGTTATTAGAACCTATCCCAAAGGAAATAAAATAACTAATAATAAGTCAATAATTAATCTCATCATAAGCGTCTAATTCTTTTCTCTTCTACACCAATCTATTATAGAGTGTCTAGTGTAGACAATTATTCTATAAGATAAGTGACTTGTGAGCTAGGAGGTTTACGTCACTACAATTAGATTGTAGTGACTTCATATATTTTTCATGATGATACTTTCATGTGTTTTAAATATCTTGAGTTTATCAAGACATTTAGACTTATAAAACATCAAAAAATATATTCATATCACGAGTAATTTTCTTGAAAACTCAAATTCACCTCTTGCCCATGTGCTCATTTATTACACAAATCAGAATAGATTAATTTCTTCTAACATAAGGTACATACACAATGCATTCATTAAGTTAATATCTTATCTCTACCAAGAGAAAATCTTAAGTAGTACTAAGTGGGTGTGTAAAGTCTATTGAGAATATGAGACACAATACTTTAAATAGATCATAATATTTTGAATAATTCTGAATAACGAAATTCAGGGCTCATTTATACATATATATCCATGCATCTCGAATAGCCAATCGTTGGGATTGGAGAACTACTCAGGCAATACACATGTACAATGACCGATTATTCACTCCATAAACTTTTACAGACCTAATTCAGTTGGAGAATCTACAGTTAGTTTAAGTCAAGTGAAAATCCTCTAGCTACATTAATCAAATCTTATATTACTCGTTTAGGAGAGTTAATATAGATTATCAAAACTAGACAATTAAATACATAGTGACTTGTATCAATTTCATCCGTTAGGAAAGAAGGTCTAAGCCAGCACATAAAACTAATACTTCACTACTATTTAATCAATTATGCCGAAAAAATCATATAACGATCCAAAAAAATTAATTTCTTACTAGGTCGTTCTATAAATCTACCAAATTTGAGATCAATCAGAGTTCCTTTTTTTTTTTGAATTCCAAAATTATGATCAATTTGGTTGAAAATGTTGTTTGATCATAATAGAATTTAAGATTTTCCCGCTCAGTAATTCTTATCATATATCATCATTTTGTGAAATAGATAAACGAATTAAGAATAAAGAACAAAATTCTAAAATTCCAAAAGGAAAGCATGTTTATGTATACATTGAATATTAAAATTCAAAACACACCTCATAGATATCAAAGCATCTTGAACAATGAATTTTTGATGAAAAAATGACTACTCATGCAACATACATATATGGTGTTAGATATTAACTTCAACAAAATTTAAACAAAAGTCAACTCAGATGGAGAGTATGTGTTAATTTAAGTTAAGTGAATATCATTATCCCTAGATCCATTGATCCAATAAAATATTACTCAGTTTAAGAGAATCAATACAGATAATCAAAACTAGAGATTAAATTTTAATGACTTGTATTAATTTCATCCGTTATGGAGGAAGGTCTAAGCCAACACATGAACTTAATACTTCACAAAAATTTAGTCATCAAGACCATAGAGAACAAACTCTATTACCACTATATAATAGTCAAGTAATTTTTTTGGTAAAATTAGTTTTACAAGATAAAAAAATTATCTAAAAACATCATCTGAACGATCTCAAATTACCAAATCACTACATAACAATGAGTATTTTGAATTTGATCGTTTTTTATGAACCTTTCGAATTTCTGATCAATTGGAGTTCAAAATTAATATTTATTTCCAAATCTATGATCAAATTCAGATTTAAACGATTTAAGAAAAAATGAATAGATCTACATCCTTATCATATATCAATTTTTGTTAACTCATCATCTGTGATCATGTACCACATATAACATAAATAAAACCAATATAAAGGATGTCATTCATACTAAATCACATGTTAATTCCAAAGAACAACTTTAAAATCATTCTAACGACCTCAAAGAAAAAAATAATCACATAGCAATGACTACTTTTTACTAGGCCTTTATTAATGAACTTACCAAATTTCAGGTCAATTGGAGTCTATAAAAATATTTATTTCCAAATCTATGACCAAATTCAAATTCAAGTGATTTAAGCATCTTTATGAATTAAAACAATATGACTTACATTCTTATATCAATTCATGTTAAATAACCATATGCAACCATGTTCCAAATTTAACATAAACATAATTGGTATAAAGAATGATCTTATCAAATATTCAAATCAAATTTTAATCTGACAAACTACCTAAACCCATCTAAACGATTTTTTATGGGACCATCAAATTTCAAGTCAATCAGAGATCATAAAATTCATGACCACCTAAACTATGACCAAATTTGAAAAAGTAATTATTTTAGGCATAGTTAAAGATTAAAATAACTTGATTCATATTTCAATTTTATTCTAATTATTTTCTCATGAGCATAACGTCTACCATGTGTCTTTCCTTTACCTAAGACATACAACACCTCCTTATATCAAAATTGTTCCTTCAATTAATACACTTGAGATTTCAAGATATTATGTTTTCTCCCTTTTAGACCAGTGAAACCCTTTAATATCTGTTCTCATGAATTAATTAAGTGTTACTAGTATTTAATGGTAAATCTCCATTTAAGTAAATAAATATTCACCACTAGTATTCGCTTAGGACAATTTATACATGATACATTGAGAATATTCTAATGACTCAAATAAATAATCACTTTCGTAGTTCTATTTATTTATCATAATTCTGAATTCACATATTATATTCTCAAATATAATTAAATATGTATAAAACTTTAAAAAGTTCTAATGAATCCACGTAAATAATTTGCTTTTGTAGTAATTATTTATCAATCATAAAATTTAATTTTATACATTATAATATATCGTGAGAAATAGAATTCATGCTCATATATTTAAATAAGAACAATAATGTGCCCCCGATATAAACAATGTCCAAAGAGTTCAATCTCTTTTATTCTTCATATTTCGTATGCATGAAAGCTTTATCACTTGTGTCACAAACAAACAAAAAACATGTTTGATTTTCTTAATAATACAAGTTGGGGCCCTCACTGTTTAAAGATCAAATTATATCAATTACAAAAGAAGGCTTGTACTTAGCTTAGAAAAACATTTACTGCCCAATTGTCAACCTATTTAATAGTGCCTCTCAATCAAATTCTAAAGAAGTAAGAATCTTTTAATCAAGGCATTAAAAAATATTATCACCGTAGGAATTTATGAATCCTACTTGCCGATTTGACGCCGCCGAACATATCAACACATTTAAATTTAACCCCTTTTTTATTATGTTAAATAATTTAAAAAATTGGGTTAAACTCTCAGATGTCAAAAAACACAGTATTCATATCACAATTAACGTCTAATAAAACTTCACATGATTTTAACAAAAATTAAGATCACGAAACATATATATAATCGCACATATACATATCTTGTTTAGTTTATCTATTTAGATGCAAGCATGGCTCTTGATGCCAATTGTTGGAAAACATATATCACAGCGGAAGCATATCAAGGATCTTTACTACTTACATGAATAATAGACAACCAATACCGTTTATGCTAGAACACATTAATCATGCTAGAACACATAAACAAACTAAAAATTAATTCGATAAATACCTCTTGAAGCGTGAGCGGATACCTTCAAGCGAATCTCCAAGTTAAACGGTTCTTCAAGCGAATCTACAAGATAGCTATGGTCTTCTACAGTGATCCCAAGTCACATCCAAACTCTCTCAATACTTGGGTGGGCAAGCATTGAATAGAATACTAATCATCATCTTTCTAGGTTAGGAGAATTCCTATTTATAGAGATGTCTTCCTAATCCAAAAAGGACTAGAAAACCTAGTTTTTCTAGAAGACTAGAAAAAACCCATATTATTCTTCCTTTTTGCATAGAAATAGGATTCTGAGTTCTAGTTAAATATGGGCACTATAGGGACCACAAAAATAATTACCGAGGCTTTCTATTATGGAAATAATTCCAAATAATTAATTTGAATTATTCTTACCATAATAAATTATAAATTATTCCACTAGAAATTCGTAATTGCACTCCTCTATTTCGTAATTCCCCATTAAACACTTATGTAATTTCCCATGTTAAGATTTCAGATACTAATCAATAAATTAAATTACTGACGAATTTAACTTAATGATTAATTTCCTTTAGAGCACTACTTAACTTATTTCATGTGTCGGATTCATAAATTCACTTGCAAGATTTGACACAATGAAAATTTATAAGTTTCTCAAAAAGGCATATCAATCAATCTCTATAACGAGACATGGATTCCATCAACTAACTTATTATTTCACCAATATATATTATTATCATCAAACTTATCAGGCATATTGACCCATCTCAGAATCTCACCTTTTAATAAATCAAAACGACAATTAATATATACAGATCATAATAGTTATATCAGGATTAAGAATATAAGTACATTTAATAGTTTAGAGAATATGTTTTTGTCAGTCAGTCTAAAATAACTATCTCTATTCGGTCCCGTTCAATACATACAAAATGTACTAGCACAAGAAGTTGGAACTATACCGTTCCCATAATCAGGACAAATTACATATAATCTTGTGCTACAATCGTACCCGATGGCATGTCCAATTTCCATCCTAGATTGTGAACCAAAACTTTATACTTATAAGAACCGATGATTTAATCCTCTGTGTATAAGCTAAAACTCTACACACTAAATCATCTACTATATAAGTAAATAGACACCATAAATAAATATATGATCTATTGAAATTGAGCAAATATTTATTCTCTAATAAATATTATTTCTTAACACATTGAAAATAGTATATATCCCAACAGTTAATGTAGTAATTCGATAAATTGATGTCCAGTTATGTGAATTTATTGGAGGATTTTTATTTTATTATTTGCTTTGGTCAAATTTTTATTGAAGATTTTTTATTTGTAATGTTAATTGGACTTTAAATTGATGTATATTGGCAGAGTTTAATGATGTTTTTCATCCAAAAAAGTTAATCGGTTATGAAAAACAAAGATAATCTCATTTTTTTTGACAATGACAATCGAAACTCATTTCTAGCGATTTTTTTCATCTTTATCTAACTAAAACAAGACGACAAATAAAATTATAGTTTAAAATAAGCTTATGGAGAGGAAAATTGTCGTGTTGGAGATAACACTATAAAGGGAGAGGGAGGATCGCCATGAATGGGGGTGGTGTTGTAGAAGGAAAAGTGAGTTCTGAGCTTCAATAGATTGAAGGGAAGTGGGCTGGTTTAAGTTACCCTTTTTTTCATTTTATTTCTACTTTAAAATATTTTTTCTCTTTACTTTGTAATATAATTTTCACATAACTTTTTGGATTCAAAAATGACACATGTCACTATTTAAGTAGTCAAATTAGCATGTCATCGCGAGCGTATTTCAAACATTTTCTACTTTTAGCTTATTTTCAAAAAATGTTCCAAATGATTCAAATTCGGGATGTTAGAGGTATTTAATAGATACAAGTCCTAGTTAAGGTATTTAAGTGAATATTACGGATAACCTTAAGGGGCCGCAGATGACTTAAGCCTAAAAAATATTTAACATCTATAGTCATTGTACTATATATTTGTTGTTGTTCATACATGGATTTGGGCTAATTAACATGAGTTAATTATGAATTAAGGTTCCAAACTTTCTTTCTACTTTCGATCTCTGATTGATGCTCGAAAGAGATTGATTGGAGTGAGTAACTATTTCGATACTTGCAAAATTTAGGTCTGATGTATGTAATTTTCTTGAAAATGAGATAATGGGTCGAATCTATTTGTCCTATTTCTGCATCGAATGGGAAAATATTATAATGTATTGGGTTATTTAATTTTGCACATAGATGAGACCAAAAAGAGATTCGTTAATTAAATTGATGTTATGGGATCGAAAGAAGATTAGTTTCATTGAAGATGACCCAACCTATCCATGAATGTTCATCATTATAGAGCTACACAATTACCTCTACGTGATATAGATCGATATCCAATGCCCACACCCCTAGATTACTCGACACGCTATGAGGGTACCTCTTAGACGCAACACTGTGCTTAATGTCACAAGTCACCCCAAGCTAAATCATGTCATAACATATATATAGAAGTTCGATTAAAGCATGCACTGTGTGGAAGCTAAAAATAACTTAATATCTCAAATGGGAAAAACCCAAGATATCTGAAAATATATAAAATATATGAAATGTATAATGATGACTGAAAACAACACTAACAACTAAAGTTGAACCTAATCTATCTCTCAAAGTCTTTAATTGATCTGAGTTGTAGGGACATGCCCCCAACTAACTCTAACAAGTCTGGCACTAAAAAGTAAATACTGAAGAGTAAATCATGTTTATCGTCCTCGAACTATGATGACTCACCACTGCAGCTGCTGAGTATGGACTAAAAGTTGAGCTAAACCAGGTTTAGATGCTAAGAGCGTGAACCTACATCGCACAATAATGTAGAACAAAAGTATGCGTCAGTACATTAAATATACTTAGCATAAGGAATATGTGCTAAGTTGAATGATATAGAAACTGAACACTGAAATACATATACTAAAGTATAACTGAAAGCTGAACTGGATGCAATGACTAAATAGTAATCATGAAGATGTAACATGTTGAACTGAATACTACAAATAAATATTGAATACATAGTCAATGCAACATGAATCTGACTATGGGAGTTACTATTAACTAACATACTCAAGCAAAACTAACTATTGATACCTGTAACCCTTGATTGAAGGGTGCTCATACCTTGCCTAGGGTACAAATAATATTGATGTAGATTCACTAACTGATGTCCACAAGGGACAAGAGTGTCAGGACTAATTTGACGGGTGACCCCTTCTGAACCTACGGTGGTGCCATAGTTCTAGGACTCAGGGATACGCTACTAAAGCTCTCAGCCTGAACAGACGGGTGAGCTTTCATCCCTTCGTCTGCTTGATTCAAAGTTTACTCCCAATTGAATATAGAGCTAAAAATGCAACTATAATATCGGATAGCTCAATATACTGATAATTATATGAGAAAGCATTATACATATTGAAAAAAATGACATTTGAATTCTGAAGTATGATTGTTTGACCAATCTACCTAACAATTATAATTCTTGAATTACGGATAATTAACACAAGCTAGAGTTTCTAAGTTTTATACTTGATACTATTCTTTCTCTCAATGAAACATGTAATTAATATCATAGAAAGTGTACCAACTAAATAACAATGAATTCCTAAGATTTAGGAACCCTAGGCCTAAACAATTTATGGAGAAGCTGAAGAACTGACTGAATTCTAGGGACCTAATGGGTGAAAGAAACCACTCTTTAAATTCCACATATGTGGTGAATAAAACTACGTAGAAATCATTTGGATTTCGAGATTGAACTTGAAGGAGAGCTATGCTTGTTTTGCAAAGAAAATTGTCGCTTAATTCTCTTTTTCTCTTCTAAGTCTAATGATTTTTAGGTAAATAAATTGTTTCAAGTAATTTTTGACTAATTAAGTACGCATAAATGAAGTAAAACGACGTAGTTTTAGTACCAAATGCATAGGAGAAAGACCGAAACGACCTCAACTTTTAAAGATGAAAACGTGCCCAAAACGGCTATCTCACGAGCCATCTTCTACTTCATAGGTTGTTTAAAGCATCACGACACATCCAGTGGGTCCTGATTTGCCCTACCATAAGTTTACCACCATCTTTTTGCCAGCGTAGAAGGCCTCCTCTAACGCGAGCCTCGCCAATGTGGTGAAGGACCCTCAAATGCAGCCACGAGGGACCGTCTGGGGCTTCACGGTCGTGGCAAAGCCTCTCAAACACGACCTTTGCGATCGCGATCCTTAGGTCAGTAGACCTCCGAGATCGCGAACATGGACCCGTAAATGCGAAGAACAAAAGTGGCGTGCACCAGCATATAAGCTGGTTTTGGCAAGTTTCAAATCTCCGACGGAGCATTTAGAATTCATTCGGAATCCCATCAAGTAATTCATCAACATCAACTTCAGCACTATCATTATCAACTGTTGTATAGTCGTCATCTTATCAACTGTTGTTGTACGATCAGTGGCTTAATATTCTTACAAATAAATAATTTTATACAAATAGTATATAAATTAGTCTACATTTATTTTTCTTGTACTTTTGAACTATCCTCAATTTCTCATTTCGTATGAAAGCAACAACTTCCATCATTGGTAGTTCAAGAGATGCAACACGCTCACACATATTTTCATTTTTAGAAGTACCTGACATAGAATTCTCCTTAGGTTGATTAGGATTGTCCTCAATATTCCCTAATGCAGAATTGAGGACAGTGACACCTTTCAAACTGGCATTTAAGGCATCAATGATTGTGTCCTTCACTTTATTCGTATATGATTTTAATGTTGCCATATAATTTTGTTTGGTCTCACGGACAATAGGTATAATGTATGGATGCACAACCTACAAAAAAAAGTATAAATAGTACAAGACGTCACTAATTTACAAATATTGCTAGATAATAATAAATAAGTTTATACCTTTGTGATCTATTTGTACTTAAATGGTCACATTCGACAGTATTATCACTCTTTATCGTGTGCCATCTAAGTAAACGGGGAACTAGGAGAGGAGAATCTAAAGACTTCTTTGCATAATTACCAAGATGAGGAAAAACCTCATATATCCAAACCTTAAAACAATAAAATAACAAATAAATGAATAGAACTATGAAATACTATAAAAATATATAAGAGTTTAATATTAATCAAGTCCATAATTGATAAAAACTACCAGAGCATGGAAAGCCATACAAAGCATACGATGCAATCCCTTTTTCCTTGTACACTTCACTTTGTTTCTTCAAATTAATTTTGTTCTTCAAATACTTCAATGTTAAATCAAAACACTCTTTGCCCCACGGATAACTCTTGAAAAAATCTAAATCGCTGACCATCTTAATGTGGTTTGAATTCACAATCTTAGATCGATCGTGGACAAACAACATTGAGTGGACGAACCAAACTAAAGAGCACTTCAACTTCTGCTCCTTATTCAATCTGGTACCATTAATCAAACTCAACAACATTGAACCACTGATATTCCTATTCATCGTTACTTTATAGTAAATTTCCCACCTTTCTGAAGCACTCTATTCATTTTTGCATCATGGGGGTATGCTCCACAATTCAGACCCGTAATCAATGCAAACTCTTTTAAGCCAAAACAAGCAGGCTTATCACACACAAAACCACATCTCATGCAATTTTTTTATCATTATTAACACAACACAATAACATATAATGGACCATCTGTCCGTTGAACTTGTAATAATCTCGAATATGCCTTAAATGACCAAAACAACTACCTTTAAAGTCCTTATAAATTTTTTTATTAAGTAAAACATTTCTAAAATCATGATACATATTCATTCTTGCTTTAACAGAAATTTTGGCTGATAAAGATCCTAACTCATCCATACATGTAGTGAGATTATAGGACTTACCCGATATTTCCTTATCATAAGTTGGCAAGGATAGATGATCATCATCCTCATCTCCATTATCTCAGCTATCTCTACTATTGAACTCGTCTCCAGTTTTAGTGTTTTCTTCACTAGACTTAACCTCATCAGTAGCTTGGGCACTATTGTCCTCATAGATTTCGGTTTCATCTATCGTACTACAGTTCGACTTAGACTTGGGTTCTTCAACTACAATTTGTTTTGAACATCTTGAAACTTGTGGTTCAACCTTTCTTTTCTTGTTTTTACCAAGCCTAGGAACAAATTTTTTTTTAGCAAGCCCACCTCTAGTTTTAGCCATAACAAGAGTTAAACTACATAAAATATGCAAAATAAAGAGCAGATACAACAGAAATCAACAATGCGATTCACATGTAATGAGAAAAGACAAGACCATCAAAAGCAAATAAATACAACAGAAAAATAGAAATCCACAACAAAAGCCAAAATTTCAAAATTAATAAGCGAGATAAACATAAATACAAGACTAGAAAAAGCAAACAAATAAAAAGGAGAAAAACAACAATCCACTACAAAAGTCAAAATTTCAAAATCAACAGGCGAGATAAACATAAATTATTTTTTCAAAAATAAGCAACCAAATAGCAACATGAAGAAAAACCATCCAGAAAAAGGGTTTATTAAATCATTACACTACTATAACAAAATAAATAACCAAATACGGCATCCTAAACAAGAACATGAAGAAAATCATCCAGAAAAAGGGTTTATTAAACCATTACACTACAATAACAAAATAAACAATCAAATATGGCTAAAAATACCAAAAAATACTATTACACAAGAATGAACTTACAAAAGATGAAAGCTTTGAACTTGGAGAAGAAGAACCAGATGAAAAATTGACGTTTAGGACTATGAAATGGTTGAAATGTTTGTATAAGTTAATAGACGATGAAATGGTTGAAACGTATGGCAAAGAGAAACAATGATATGGTTTCTCTTGAAAGAGAAGTGTATGGGGAAGAGAAGCGGTGATTACTGATAGAATCGGTGTATGAGGAAGATGAAAAGTTGAGAAGAAGAAACATCGGAACAAAAAAGGAGAAAGGTTGCCTTTATATACATATATTATATATACATATACATATATATATATATATATATATATAAAGCATGTTAAATAAGATTTTAATATAAAAAAACATATATTGGGAATATAATATATTTTTGTAACATATAAATTTTCCTCAAGTTTTAAAAACACTAAATAAGTCCTAGAATATACATTCACAAATATACCCCAAGTTTTCAAAAATTCAAACAGATTCACGACCCCACCCTTTTTCCTTTTTGAAAAGTTCAACTCTAGAAAATAAAGCAAAAATAAATTAAGTGTCTATAGAGTGAATTAAGTTTGAATGGCGTCCCCAATGCCAATTCTTCTCATGATTGTTACCTTATCAATAATTATGTCTCATTATCTGACAGTACCAAATGCATATCGCCTCTCAGTTCCATGAAACCAGGAGAATATGCTTGCAAGTTGAGTTGCCATCTTTATTCTAGCATCCCGTCCAAACTGTTTGCCTGTCCAATGAAACAAAAATGATACGTTAAAAGCACACAAAAACTAGAAAATTCCTTTAGTAGCTCCAGTACCATAATAATTGTGCTTTTGAAAGAAATACATTGAATGCTTCAAATTAGGGGTGTCAAAAATTAACTCAAACATAGGTAACCCGCTCAACCTGCCCAGAATTTAAGTGTTGGGTTCAAGATAATTTGAAATTGGGTTCAATCTCAACCCATTCAAGCCTAACCCATTTTAAAAGAATCCTCCATTGAGCCCAATATAATCTCCAATCTCAACCCATTTTAGAACTCTTTAGTAAGATATGTTCCTATCTTAAAGGTATGAATTATTATCTATTTAACATCTTTTAGGATTTATCTATCTATTTGTTACTTTTTAAAGAAAAATCATGAGATGAAATTCGAATTGTGCTTATAAAAGTTAAATATATCACCAAGTTAAAATTAATGAGATTAATTGGGTCAAATTGGGCGGGTGAAGATCCGACCCATTTTTAGCACATTTGAGCCCAAAGTAAACTTGGACGGGTCAAGACCCAACCCGATTTCTATTTCAACTAATTTTAATCTCTCCAATTTTAACCCAACCCGCCCATTTGACACCCGTAATCCCAATAGTCGAATTCCTTCCTCTGCGTTTCCACGCTATCCATTGATTCCACAGAAAATTATTTTGTCTTGTTGGGAATTGACAAGTGTCATCACATCCATTTTTGGGTCGTGACACATTCAGCTTTGGAGGCATCTAAAACATTGGTCATGAAATTATGTATTTGTGCACTTTGCTCCATGATTGGGGTTAAATATATAGCCCAAATTAATTTATGAAAAATATTATTGCAATATTTTATTTTATGTTATTCACATTAGGTATAATTATTGTTGACACCGAATTTTTGACCTCTACATTATGGATTAATCATCGAGCTTCTTCATTTTCTAACGATTTAAAATAATATAGTTTGCAAGTTATTTTAAATAGTTGTAGATTTTTATAATTTTTAAATAATATATGTGTTTTATAATTAAGTATATAATTAGTATATTTTAAGAATATTTTAAAATCATCTCAAAAAGATTCTATTAGTGATGGTTATAATCTTGAATTAATGAGTTTTACGAAATTCAAAATACTTACAAGTTATTTTTAAAGTAATTTTGTCATTTAATTAATTTCAATAATTTTAAATAATAAATATGTATATTTTTACAATCATGTTATTTTAGAAATATTTGAAAATCATCACAAAAGATTTTACGTTTTAGTTAAATATTTTATTAATAAACTTTAGTTTAAGTCATAGTTATAATTTTGAGTTAATTAGTTTGTAATTAAATTAATTATTCTATAATCAAATTAATTATTTTATTTCGTTAAGATTAAGAAGCTCCTTAATTAATTTAGGAAAAAATTTCAAAACAACAATATTTTAACATTTAATGGGGCCTCAAAGTAGAACTTTTAATATTTATTAAAGATGTCAATATTTTAGTTTGTTATATTGTTGATTTATGTATTTTTGTCATTTGTATAATTTGAAAAAAAAAATACAATTACTTAATAAAAGAATGGAGAAATCAAGGAAATTAATATTTCAAATAAGGTAATTTTTCAATTTAAACCAACAAAGTTACCATAATTACTAAACATAATTTTGGTATAACTTTAAGTCGGCCTAGATTTTTTTTTTCACTACTCTTATGCTTTTTTCATCTTTTATTTTTGGGATTAAAATTTACAAAATCCTTTTCCTATTATACGTTTTTGGTTGCACAATTGACATGACTTATCTCTCCTTTAAGCCTCAAATTTTAAATATTAATTTTTAACCCTCCATTGAAAATGTTCAATCTATGTCTTGAAGTCTATTGATTTAAGATTTTTGCTGGCAGTGAAGAAGATTTTAGAATGAATACAGAATAAAAAAAATACAAAATTTGTTGGCATACAAAGTGAGATTGAAATACAAAGTGATCACAAAAAATTTAAAACTTGTTAGCATACATTTAGAATTAATACAAAATAAAAAAGAAATACAAAACTTGTTGGCATACAAAGTGAGATTGAAATACAAAGTGAGCACAAAAAATCTAAAACTTGTTGGCATACACTCAGAATTAATACAAAATAAAAAAGAAATACAACATTTGCTGACTTACAAAATAAGATTGAAATACAATGAGCACAAAAAATACGAAACTTGTAGGCATATAGTTAGAATATATATAAAAAAAAAAATTGTATGAAGCCTAATTTAGAATAGCATACAAAATTTTGTGAAACTATTTATCTAATACAAAATTAAAGATATACATAATTTAAAATGAATCCCACCTACAAAATAATTACAAGTTACACCTAAAAAACTCAAATTTTAGTAAGATACACATGAATTTTGTAATGAATACAAAATGCAACAAACAATAAAAACAGTAAAGAATACAATTTGATAGTTTAGATACAAAATGCAAAATGACATAAAGTTATTTTTATCACCCTGATCTTCAACAGTTTTATCAATTTTTCAAATATTGACATTCGAAAATGACACATCTTCGAGAGATCCATTTCAATACTTTTGAGCAATTTATCCTAATATTGACACTTCAAAAGTGACACTTCTTCACCTGATACTTCTTCCAGATCCAGATCCAACATACAAAACATATAAAATACTTTTGTATCTCAATACTTCGACAAAGGTTGAAAATCGTTTGAATAATTTCTAAGATTTCTTAGAAAAATGGAGGATTTTGATTTTAAAAAAAGACAAGATTTAAGTTACTTGAGGATATGAAATCATGAAAGAAAAGAGAAATGATATTTGGATAAAAATATTTAGAGAGTGAAAAGTGTGTAATGGAGTCTATTATTTTTAATCAAAAAGTGGGCCTAATTTGAGAAATAAAAGGAAGGTAAATGAATTGTATTATGATACACTTTATTTGTTAAAAATATTTTCATTCTGACATTTTAAATAAATATTTTAAAGTGTTGCTATTTTAACTAAATATGTTAGGTATTATGATTTAATTGCTAATTTTTCCATTAAAGGGATTAATTTATAAATCATTTTGGGCCACTTCCTAATTAACCAATTCCATCCACACAACTTCCTCAATTCCAATTTTTCTCCAACCTTCAGCCCATTCCAATATCCAAATTACCCGGACCTGCAGCAGCAACGTCCCATCCCCATTTCCCCCTTTTCAGAAGCTTCCCATCTCTTCCACTGTTGCCTAAAAAAGGCACATGAATTCGAATTTCAAATTCAAAAAATCCATCTGTTTCCCCATCTTTCAATCCAATCTCATGAACCTATAAATATTTCTTTCTTTCAATGCTTAGGGGGAGAGGTTTGAGCTGATAGATTTTTACCTTTTAAAAAACATAAGTTTATTTTATCGAATAGACGAAAAATCAAGAGTAGTTTATTTAGTATCTATTCTCCATTTTGCTCGAGTTAAGTTCAAGTGGTGGAAGTTGCTCCATCGATAAGCTCGTTGTTCCAGTCGCTACTCCAAGAAAGGTAATTCCGCTCCCTCTTACAATCTATTTCGATATATCATGTTGTATGTTTAAACTTTGGTATATGTTTTGCCGTTAAATTGTAAAATCCAGCTACCATGGATCTAGGCCATGGATTTAAAGCTGTAATCATCAACTAAGAATTGAAGAAGATAAGACTTTACAGAGAGAATATTGGGAAAATTTTCTGATTTCTGTATTAGATCTACAATGACATACAGAGTGTTATATATGTATATATATATATATATATATATATATATATATATATATATATACAATTATAGCTCACACAATTCATTCTATCAATGACTATTGTTCTAACCACCTACTCTAACTAACTCTTCATAAGTTAGTTACATTCCTTTCAACTAACAGCCATGTCACTAGGTTCAATACTCCCCCTCAAGCTGAATGGTAAGAAAATATTCTTCATTCCTAGCTTGTTGAGTAAGTGATAGTGTTGAGATTTGCCTAAACCTTTAGTAAACAAATCAGCTGGCTGATCTTTAGTGCTAATATAGTGTGTCTTAACTAGTCCTTGTTGTATTTTCTCCCTTACGAAATGACAATCTATGTCAATATGTTTAGTTCGTTCATGAAAGATTGGATTAGCTGCTATTTGTATGGCAGCCTTACTATCACAGAACATGTCTATTGGTTGCATTACTAGTACCCCAAGCTCTCTAAATAGGCCTGTTAACCAAGACAAATCAGCCACCGTTGAAGCCATGCTCCTGAACTCAACTTCTGCTGAACTCTTGGAAATTGTCTCCTGTTTCTTCGCCTTCCATGAGATCAAAGAGGTGCCAAACTTAACCATATAACCAGTTATTGATTTCCGAGTCTGTGGGCATGTAGCCCATTCTGAATCGCAATATGCAGTAAGTTGTTGAGAGTTGGAGGAGGACATGAGTAGTCCAAGGCCTGGTGCATTTTTGATATATTTGACAACTCTAATGGCAGCAGTCATATGAAATTCTTTGGGTTTGTGCATGAACTGGCTAAGGGCTTGAACAGCAAAAGCAATGTCAGGTCTGGTCATGGTTAGATACAGCAGTCTTCCTACCAGTCTCTGATAAGAACTTGGATCATCTAGTAACTTGTCATCAACAACACTACCTGTGGCTATGTCAAAATCATGTGAAGTGAGCTTGTAGTTAAAATCTAGTGGTGTAGAAGCAGGCTTAGCTCCCCCTTGCCCTGAATCAGCAATGAGTTCAAAGGCATATTTCCTCTGATTCACCAAGAGACCAGAAGAGTTTCTGGCTATCTCGAGGCCGAGGAAGAATCGAAGAACACCAAGGTCCTTCATCTTAAATTTCTGTTGAAGAGCAAGTCTGGTGGAATGAAGCAAAGAAGGATTAGATCGAGTAATGATCAAGTCATCCACGTATACCAAAATTATGACAACATCAACACCCACAGTATGAGTAAAAAGGGAGTAGTCAAAGTGACTCTGAGTAAAGCCTAAGTCCTGAAGAGCAGTAGTAAGCTTCAAGTTCCACTGCCGGGAGGCTTGTTTAAGGCCATAAAGAGATTTCTTAAGCTTGCAAACTTGAGGTGGAGAAGTGATAGGGCCTGAATGAAACCCTGAAGGAAGATGCATGTAGACTTCTTCAAACAAATCACCATGTAAAAAAGCATTATACACATCCATTTGATAGATGTCCCAATTCTTAGAAGCAGCCACTGCAAGAACTGATCGCACAGTTACCATCTTAGCAACAGGAGAAAATGTTTCAGCGTAGTCGAGACCCTCTATTTGACTAAAACCTTTGGCAACTAGTTTGGCCTTGAACCTCTCAACATCACCATTGGCTTTATATTTGATTTTGAACACCCATTTACAACCAATAGCAGCCTTCCCAGGAGGTAAATCAACTATATCCCATGTACCATTGTCTTCTAGAGCTGTGATTTTCTGTTGCATAGCCTGAATCCATCGAGGGTCCTGTGCAGCCTCATGATAATGTTTAGGTTCGATTTCAATAGTATGAGCAGCAAGACAACCAGCATAAGTAGGAGCTAAGGACTCGTAACTCAAGAAATTGGACATAAGATAGGCACAAGTATTAACCACATAGTCTGTAAATCATCTTGGTAAAGATCTAACTCTGGTTGATTGTCTGAAAGGTATAGGAGGTGGAGCTGGAACTAGCACATGCTCAGTATCCTGGGGGTTGTCTAGTGAAGGTTCAGCTGCAACTGACAAAACATCTTCAAGTGAAGCAGTGGCAGCAGGAGGATGATGATCTAATTGATTCAGCTAAAAATTCATCAGTGAATGTCATGACTGGAAAAGTAGGTTCATCACTAGCCTTTAAGGTCTTGAAAGGGAAGACAGTCTCGTGAAAGACAATATCTCTACTATACAGAAACGCCTTAGAATGTAAATCAAACAACTTGTATCCTTTCTTAGTAGCTGAGTACCCCATGAAAATAGTAGGCAAAGCCCTTGCGGCAAACTTATCCCTTCTCTTGACATTAACAGCATAAGCCAGGAAACCAAGTACTCTAAGATGATCTATTGAAGGTGCTTTCTGAAAAAACTTTTCAAAAGGTGATTTTCCCCCAAGAGCTGTGGAGGGTAACCTGTTGATAATGTGGACAACAGATAGAACACAGTCTCCCCAAAATGAATAGGAATTGCAACCTCAAACCTTAGTGCTCTAGCAACTTCTAAAATGTATGGATGCCTTCTTTCAACTACCCCATTCTGCTGAGGTGTATACACACAAGTGGTCTAATGTATAGTACCAGTGGATGCAAAAAAAGTAGTGAGACTTGCATTAATGAATTCAGAACCATTATCTGATCTAAGTATTTTGATTGTTGAATTGTATTGAGTATGAATCATAGAAAAGAAAGTTTTTAAGGTCCAAGTAGTCTCATCTTTGGAATTCATTAAGAACAACCAAGTCAATCTGGAGAAGTCATCTACAAGAGTAAGAAAGAATCTCTTTCCATCAACAGTTGGTACCCTATAAGGACCCCATACATCAACATGTAACAAATCAAAAACAGCATTGGAGTGACTATGACTTGTTGGGAAAGGGAGTTTAGATTGTCTAGCAAGAGGACATACATGACATAAACCAGAGGAATTATCTACAAAACTGTGTGTAAACCTTTCCATTTTCTTTATTGCTGCAATAGGCATGCGACCAAGCCTTTTGTGCCAAATGCTAAGTGGAATTGAATTCTTGACTTCTGATAGAGAGGCCAGCGGTGGCAATTTAGTAGACTGATGCGACTGAGCAGCATCCCCAAACAAGTAAAGACCTGCAGACTCTCTACCAATCCTCAATACCTTGCCATTGCAAAGGTCCTGAAATATACAGAATTCAGGGTAGAATCCTACCATGCAATGTAACTCTTTAGTATGTTTGGAGACAGAAAGGAGATTAAACTGAAAATTCGGAACACACAACACATCACTAATCTGACTATTATCCATTAAAGTTGCAGAACCAGTGTGAGTAATATCAGCCTTTTCACCATTAGGTAAATGTACTTTCCCAATTTTATGCAACTGTTTTGAAGAATTTAACAGGTCCAACTTGGAAACCATGTGATTAGTAGCTCTCGTATCAACAACCCACTGTGTTTGTCCTAGGCTAGATAAAAGAGAAAGGACAATACCTGAAGTGGTATCAGCTGAAGTAGAAGTACCAGTACTGGCAACATTTGCTACAGCACAACATCCTGGTCTTGTTTGATCATTTTCAGAATTTGGTGATACTGTTCTGGAGAAAAAATAGGTTGTGTGAACTGTCCTGTTAGAGGTGGCTTGTTGACATCCTCAGTGATGCAATTTGCTGTAGATTTGGCATGAGGCTTCCCTTTGGATCTGTCATATGGTGCTCTATCCCCCCCTTTTTCAGTTTGATATTCTCCTCTGTCAGATTGATATCCCTTAGGTGGCTGAATACCCCTGTCATTGTTGTGGTTAAGTAGTCTCCTACAAAAAGCTCTAGTGTGACCAGGCCTTCGACAATAGTCACAATACATATAAGATCTCTTGGGTTTATAGTTTGAAACTGGCCTATTTGACATCATCGCCGCCGATTCATTCACCTCCAGTTCATTTACCACAGACGAAAGAATTCTCTTACTCTCCTCTTGCACAATTAGAGAGTATATCTGATTTAGACTAGGTAAGGGTTGCATCATCAGTATCTGGCTTTTAGCTCTAGAGTAAGAGTCATTCAACCCTGTGAGGAATTGAAATACTCTATTCTTCTGAAGAATGTACAACAAATGCCTGAGAAGTCTCGCAAGCACACAATGGAGGAGGAACCAAAGCATCAAACTCATCCCACAAATCACTGAGTTTGGAAAAATAGATTGAAACTGTGTTGCTTCCTTGTGTAAGAAATGCGATCTCCTTGTGAAGATGAAAAGTTCGTACACTGTTTTCCTTATCAAATTTCTCCTTCAAACTTTCCCAAACTCTGCGTGAATCGGACGCATAGGCGATTCCTGTCATCGATTCCTTCGAGAAAACATTCATTATCCAGGATAGAACTATTGCGTTGCATCTTTCCCAACGCTTCAACAGAGCTCCAGTGTATGAAGATTTGATACAAGTACCATCAACAAACCCTAATTTATTTTTTCCTAGCAGAGCAATCTTCATGTATCTGCTCCATAAGGCATAATTCTCAGTTCCAGTCAATTGAACAGCAATCAATGTGATCCCTGGAGTATCAGTTGATTGGAGATACAAAGGATCATTATGATCTGGAACCAACTCAGTGCTAGATGCAGGAACATCACCCATGGCGGATCGATTGCGAAAAGAGAATAAGAAAATAAGATTGCGGAAGAAAAGAAAAGAGGCACTAGATCGAGTGCTCTGATACCATGTAAAATCCAGCTACCATGGATCTAGGCCATGGATTTAGGGCTGTAATTATCAACTAAGAATTGAAGAAGATAAGACTTTACAGAGAGAATATTGGGAAGATTTTCTGATTTCTGTATTAGATCTACAATGACATACAGAGTGTTATATATATATATATATATATATATATATATATATATATATATATATATATACACACACACACAATTATAGCTCACACAATTCATTCTATCAATGACTATTGTTCTAACCACCTACTCTAACTAACTCTTCATAAGTTAGTTACATTCCTTTCAACTAACAGCCACGTCACTAGGTTCAATATAAATGCATATCGTTCCTCGTTTAATGTTTCCGTAGTGTTATTTTCTTGTGATTTTTTCGGGCTGTAAGCATGAATAGAGCTTTGGTAAAGCACCTTTAATATTCTATATTGGTTGTTATATTCGTTAGCTCAGTTTTATATTTTCATAGTCAGTTGAACTACTGCTTCATTTCACTCGAAATGACTTGATATTTATCTAGCTTCAACTTAGGATTTACTTGCTACCATAGGATCTTCTTTCTTCACTTGGGTTGTGTTTAAATTCTATACTTAGTTCAGTGTTAATAGGGTGCCTCATTGAAATTGTTATTCATAGATTTCTCTTTGAAGGTTTGATTACCATATTTGAGTTGTTGGGACCATGCTTGTTTAAATGATATTCAAATGATATTTGGCTACTTATTAATGTTGAGAAGGTTAGAAAGTGCTAATTCAAATTTGGACATAACATGAGTGGGTTGTATATCTCATTAGAATGCTAATGCTAATTTTCTTTGTTGTTTTATTCCTTTTGATGCTTTTTAAATGATCATGATTTAATGCAGAGTAATTGTTGATTTTTAAAATTTCTAAAAGAGTTTTGTGGTATTTGTTTTAGTGAAAAGAGTAGTTTTGTAGTTTTGCAACAGTAGCATATGATTCCCTATAGCATGTCATCTGATAATTAAATTTGATGAATTCCCTAAGTGTGATTATCATCTCTTAATATCTGGTCATTGTGGTCATGTTTTCACTTGTCTGTAGCTTATCAACTTGATCATATCTCTAATTTGCTATCTCTCGATTGGTAATTCAGGATCATTTTAGTTAAGTTTAATGTTTCGTTGTAAAGGGTGCTCGGATTATTCTTTCTTTTGGTTTGGTTGGGGTTACTCTGTTAAATTTCTTCCTTTTTTTTGCCACATGTGACATTCGGGAGTCTATTTGACTTTAATCCTTGCATTTTCGGAGTTGAATCCCTCTAAGTCAGCCCCTGGTCACTGTTCTAAGATGAAAAATGATATACAGTGCAAAGGAAGCAAAATACAGGTCTCGAAAAGCTGAAAAGGAGCTTATATGCAGCCTGTATACATTCACTATACATCGATATACTGATCGAGTGAAGCAAGATTCTGGAACAAATCGAATGACATATTGTAGGGGTTGAAATAGGCTGTAAATGTTTTTTATGCGGCCCGATATACAAGAAAATTGGTCAAGATACAATGCGTATACAGAAGTACACTCTACGTATACACAAAATTTCAAATGCAAAAATGGGGCCAAAGCCCAGTACAATTGCAGTAGTAGCCCAATTAGCTGGGCAGTGAGGGTTTGGGGCCAAGAATAGCCCAAACTCATTATTTGTTGCTTGATTATCTTTACTTGCAATTTTTTTTTTTTGTGTGTGTTAACTCTAACCTTTGTACTGTTTTGGTTTAACTTAATTAAACTCTCCACAAAGATGAACTAATTTCTTTTATGTTGATTTGTTTGATTAAATAGTTTTTTTTCTTGTAATTTTAGTCAAAAACTGTTTAGTTATTTTTTAATTAATAAAAAATAGTTTTCATGATTTAATTGACCAAGTTGGTTCGAATTATTATTTCTAAAAATGCTTCAAATAAATTCTAATAAATCTAATTTTTGTTAAAACTTTTATCACTTGCATTTTAATATTAATGTTCATTAAGGTCTCATTTTCTTAAAAACTAAAAATTATTCTTTGTTTAACTATTTTCTCAAAGTTAATTGAATATTGTAAAATATTATATTTATATATTAAATCATTTTCCTAAATAAAAATCAAAATAAATTTTAACCAAGTCGTAGGATAACCGCCTGTTAGCGGACACTTCAAATGTCTTAAAAACCTTCTTGAAGCGTAAATAAGAACCTCTTACCCATTTTCTCTAAATTTTTAAAGACTTAATATGTAAGAGTCTTTTTAAAGGAAAAATTACATGAATTGGTACATTTTTAAAAATAATTACGGATTTTAGCAATACTTTTTATTTATTACCATTTATAGCAATACTATGTTAAATCTGCAATATGTATTAAAAGTGAATTATGTATGCAATATATATGAATTATATATGAATAATACTTATTTTTTAAAATATAATATGTTTGTTTGGTAAAAATTTGATACATTGTATTATAAGTGTATTAAAATGTGTGATAAATGAATTATCTATCATTAAAATTTGTATTATATATGAATAAAAAATTATTCTTTGTAATATGAATTAAACTTTTATTATAAATGAATTAAAAGTGTTCAAGTGAAAAAAAATAATATTATTGCTATAAATGGTAAATATTTTTTTATGATAGTATATTTATGTAAGTTTCCCTGTATATTATTTTTTCTTAATTTGTTTTAAAAAAAATTAAGTGGCGACTCTTTCTAAGTATTTTTGCAAAATGTTTTATACTTAGAATATTTTAAAAAGTAATTTTTCTAAAGATGGTAAAATAACGACATAACAATTATATTAAGCAAAACAATATTCGGTAGCTAAAAAAAATTATAAGGAAAACAACAATTAACTCCTTTTATATAATACGATGATATCTCTTACTTATATAATATATATATATATATCATTACATTTGGGTTGTCCATATAACTTCTAACACTATCTATTAGTTTTTGCATATTAGTCATACGACTTATTAAATTACAATAAGGTTATTTAATCCTAACAAAAGAGGTTTCTCCCTTATCTGTCTTTAGTCCCTTCAAAACAAACACAAGTGAACTGCCCATTCTTCAAAAAGTTTATCATCTTTTAGCCTTAGTCCTTCTCGAGCTAATAGGTCAGCCACCATATTTTGTTTCCTAGAATCATGCTTGATCCGGAGATCCTCCAGCTGGTGAAGCAACTCCCTACGATTAAAAAAAAATAAGATTCATTTGCAAATTCTATCATATTTATTAACTCTGTTAAATCTGTGGAGATCTCCCTCTCTTGAATGTTTAGTCTTTTTGTTAATTGGAGGGCATGCACAATGGACATAACTTTTTCACCTGTAGCACTTCAAATGTTTATTTTGGAACAATCCCCCGCTACCAGTTCACATAGTTAATAGCATGATCAACCTCCATTGGTTAATGTTAAAGAGATCCATTTAGGTCTAGCAGTTGGTATCTAATATATATGTTTTCTAATATAGAAATTATCCTTAAATAGGCAGAGAAGTAATGGCCAATGGTTTGAATGGGTTCTAGGTAGGTGAAAGACTTGGGCATCAGTGAAAACTCATTAGCCAATCATTATTAGCAAGAAAGCAATAAATTCGTTGAAATGTGAGGCAATTTTTATTGTTGAATCTATTATTTAACCAAGTGTAACGATTACCTTTAAACCTCAAAACAATAAATTCACAATAATTTATTACATCCCAATAATCCTTAGTACTAAAACAGCTGAGGGGTTTCAGTCTAGTTTTTCAACTTTATTTAGAGACTCGTCAAAGTCATCACGTATTATCCATTTTCTAGAGTAGGTATCGATATGTGTATGTAGGTTATCCCCTGAATTTTTTTTGAAGTAATTGTAGAAGTTGGCATAAATATAACTAAATAGACAAAAATCATTGTTGTCACTTACCTTGATCATTGCATGTATTTCTTGCCCGGTGACTGCAATTTCATCAAGCTCCAGCAATTTATCATCCCACAGAATGACGATGCCACCAGAATTGCAGATCGTCAATCATTTTGTTGAAGGAAAAATCATCAGAGAGGACTTGGTGACTTTGCATTTTTGTTTCTAACAAAACTACTAAGGGTGGTTTATGACAATCTAGTAAGGATCTAAAGTTATTATTAAATGCATTGATCTGTTTAGGCTAGGTGGGGTTACTACAAGAGTATCATCTATGGTCGAACTGCTCTTTGTAAACCATTACTTTTAAGAATAAGTTGGGGATATGAAAAAATGGTATGATAGGGAACTGGTAACTGAGTGGTGGTTAGAGCATGCTTGAAATCCATAAGTGACTGTTGTAGGCCTCAATCATCATTCTCATGGTCTCTCGGTTTATATGGGGCATGATTGATGGGTTTTGAACTACAATCGGTACTGCTTGATTCTCCATGAGTTTTATTGAAGATCAAGGAGTAATCTTGCAGTCTCATTTCCAACGAGGATATTTGAGGAGTGGAGAGGATTAGAGGGGTAAATACGTAAATAGTGGTTGCCTCTACATTTTGGGTTTTTACTAGGTAGAGAGGAAATGGATAGTTCTGGTTCATCGTACGAGATTTGATTTGTGAAGTAGTGCTTAAGGGGTTGCTTATCCTTTGTTAGATTTTTTTTAAAAAATAAAATGAAAAATATCTTCTTCACAAATTCTTGTATGGAAATTCAACAAAGCTTGGGGTGTATTGTACACCGTCTTTGAAGATTTTTCACTCGCTCTAGGTGTATTTTCCAAGATATACAAGGTCTTCTAGTATAAAACTAGTAGCCTGAAACTAACAACAATTCACAAAAGAAAACTTAGCGTACTATGATATAAAACGAATATAAAAAAGGAAATTTCGCATGATCTCATTTTCTATATGTAAAAGGAGGAGACATGGGTTTCTATAGATGAGAATCATATCATCAGCCATGAGCTAGAAAGTTCCAACGGTTATATACAAATTAGTGACAGTCAAAAGTAATTATTAAATATCATTAATTATCCATGACGACTAACCATCTAATTTTAAAACTGACATGAAAATGAATTCAATTGATAATGAGGAATTGAATGGTTGTTGAAAATGTGATACTTTGTGATAATGTCAAATTTACTTTTGAGATTCTAGAATGTTATTTTATAGAGAGTGCACTGGGAGTCTGGGTTTAACTAAATGTGGGATTTGACTTATTATTTAGCACATGTTGAATCAGTTTATCTTGTCCCAAGCAACATTTGAGCGATTTAATTACTATTTCATTTATTAACTTAACTTATTTTGATTATTCACCCAATTAATACCTCATACAACAACTATTAAATTTGAAAAAAACATTTAAACCAATAGTTTTAATTATACATAAATTTTATGCTAATAATAATGAGATAAACAGAGTGAATTTTGAAATGGCTTCTACATTCGATAAAATTTGTACTCTTGTAACGACTTGATCCGTTGTTACTAAGTGTCACACCCGGAGAGCATACCCAAGATGCAACCGATGTCGTCGTCCTCTCAGAGGACTCAGACAAGCCCTTAACATTCGTCATAACATGTCATCAGTTAAAATTGCGGAAAAATTAATACTTTCATATACTATGTGAAGTATACTTATACTTCATACTTAACATTCATAATAGCATACGATATTCTAAAAAAACTTGTCTTACATATATAAAACCATCTAAAGAGTACGATCTGAACTTAACCAATAAATAGTGAATACGGCATATAGGCCTTAATACAAAAGAATCCAAAGAACATAAATGGAAATAGAATATTCTTAAAATCTACTAATGTCTTCATAAGCTAGAATAATGAAAAGATAGCATCTCCGAACATGAGGACCTATCAACACTTGGAGAAAGAGTTCCAAGCTTATTCAATCGACCTTCTATGTCCGGACCCTACATTTGTAGTAATATAAAGTAATGGGGTTAGTACGCCACATGTACTAAGTATGGGTATATGCACATAACATTTAAGGACATGCATGAAAAAGGATCATTTATCATTTCTTTAGAAATCATGTTTAGTCATATGAATGTCTTCAATGCACATACCATAGAACATATACAAGTTAAGGATTCCATTAACATAAGCATGATCATAATCAAAGACATATTTTCATAGAGTCATGTTAACATTCATATTCAATAGATCATATATACATAACATACAAAACACTTACCAATGATCCCATCCCCAACCTACAAGTGCAATGGTCATGTGAAACCACATAACCCTACACAACCAAATAGATAAGATAGAAGACCATAAATAAACCTTTGCTTCATATAACTTGTAACATAAGTAGTCATCACTTCATATAACAATATAAACCAATATCATATTCATCATAATGAACAACATTCACATAAGAGTAACATCATGTATCATATACATATACCTTTCATGTTATCATATTACTTAAGAACAATCTCCTAAGATGTGTAGGTAGAGTCTCATACCCCTACCTATACTAAGTAGACTCCTCAAGTCACCCTAGTCAACGTCCATTTACTTGTCTTTCATTTTACATGAGGGAACATTCGCCTTAATCGACATAGACCATGTGAGCTAAACATGAAATCTGGTGTCATAAAACCACACACAGAAAGAAGGTGGTCTACCGGCCCAAGTAAAACCTAACATGACATAGCTTTCTAGGTGGATCCACTAGCTAGTATCCTATGGTGGAAATATAGTTCAAGAACTAGGAGATGTATTAGAGACCCATAGTTCTACATTACATGACAGTCTCTATCTCATGAGAGTTATTGTGACCTACCTTCAAACTAAGGAAGGGACACCTCTCATATGTAGTTCATCATTGCTTAGCTTAAGTCCCTTTCTTGAATAACCTTTAAGTTGTCTTTTATCATGAACTTATCATAGGTCATAGGAGATTAACTCCTTGTATAAACATGATCATGAGCTCTTTAGGATTAGATGAGAATTTCCTTTCATCATAACCCTTCGTATGTGAGATTAACATAACATAATCAGCTTGTGTAAAGCATGCAAGCGGATATCATAAACTTGCATTTTCGTATTCTTATCACGATCTCACAATTTACATGATTGTAGCCCAACATATATATACATAGCAACATCATACATATTTCCATAGCATAGCATCACCATTTATAGGCTAACATAACCATTATAGAGTAATCATGACTTTAGAAGACTTATATCTTGCTTCCAAGAACCTTATTCAAGAACTTACGTTCAAATTATAACAATCATAACAACAACATAGTGAAATACTCAATAGCATAACCAATACTAACTCTTCAACTCATAAACAAGATCAACTTATAATGTAGTATAAGGGAAAGGGTCATTAACGAGTTCATTCAAGTCTTAGTCCCAATCCCAACGTTTTTATATTATTAAGTAGTAGAGACAACCATATGAAACCATCATCTACATAAGAACATGCTTCACCCAAAATTCAAACATTACTAACCACATACTCATCAATTCATGTGAAATTGACCATAGAAAACAATTACTTTTTATCAAAAATAATAAATCTGGAGTTAGGAAGAAAATCCATTTTGTAGAGTAAAAACCCTAGTATTTGAATTTCTTGAAAACTTATCTTTGAAAGGACCTCTTGGAGAAAGGAGTCCCAAGAGTGAAAAACCCATACCTTATTGATGAAGAATACACAAATGTTTGGAAGAAAATGTTGGAGTCTTCGTCTTCTTCCTTAAACTCTTCTTGTTTTTCAATGGAGTTTGGAGAAGAGAGCGTTTCTTGAGAGAGATGTGTAATTGCGTTTGAATCTGATTTGGACGTGTAAAAAATGGTCTAAAACTGACCTATAATCCATATATAGTCTTCCTATAAAATACCCAAAATACCCTCCATTTAAATGGGTCCTTTTAAGAAATTAAATTACAAAAAATATGATTTTAACAATTCTGGGAAGCGGCTGCGCGTCGCGGGGCCAATTCCCGTTATTTTTCTAAAATTTTGGATTGAGGCGGTGAGGTGCGTTTCAACCTCGCGTCGTGAAGCTGCCTCTCAAATCTTGAGGTAGAACCCTGCGTGTGGGCTGTGCGTCGCACACCTCAAGCTCCAATCTTGTTCGCGCAGCCTGTCTGCCTACCCATGTTGGGGTCCTTCCCAAGGACCCTTCAGGTGGTCCTTGGGATGTCGTTACCAGACGTTTAGACCCTTTGTACTACATACTATCTATACAAGGTCTCTTTGAAAGTTTTGGACCTCATTTGACACCTCGAAACCTTCACCAAACATAGGAACGCCAACTAGTTCAAATTAGCTAGTTTTCGGACGTCAGGGTCTTTCTTTGTTGTTTTGGCTCTAACCTTTTCTAAATGAGTTTATTACATTAATATAGGTCTGGAAACATTATTTCAAATATTATTTAATAGATTAAGCTCTAGTCTAAGTCATGACATTTCTGAAATGTTACATCATCCCCCCCTTAGGAACATTCGTCCCCGAATGACACTAAAATCTTTTGAAGGGTAGGAATAGACTCAATACTAGCAGCCCAACCAATCAACAACATAAAATCATAATGAGTCAGATCTCATAGGATTACTTCACAACTTCTTTCAACACATACCACAACATTACACATAGTACTCAATTGATGATGCACAAACATATAAGAGCTCTATATTCATAACACATAGTGAGAAATTTCCTTCTCAACCTTATCATAAGCTCAAAATATATCAAAGAGTTACCATTCTATCATTCTTCTCAAGACAACAACAAAACATCAAAATCTCAAGAAGACACATGCATACATATTTCACATAAGTGCAAGAATAAAGTATAAATGCATTTTCTTAAAACTCTAGTTGGTACTATCTTTTACAAAAAATATGAACCTATCTAGCAACAGTCAATTTCATGATTATGCATTACTTTCTCTATTAAGAGGAATGTCTAACCTCAAGGAGCAAATAGATAAGGGTAGCGGGACTTCATGCATGCTTCAGCCTCCCATGTTGCACTCTCAACAAGATGGTTCCTCCATGGAAATTTTACAGAGACAACCTCCTTGTTTCTCAACTTCTTGACTTGGCGATCTAGGATCTCAACCGGAACCTCTTCATAGGAGAGGTTCTCATACACCCCTAAGCCTTCAAAAGGCAGAATAAACACCGGGTCACCTATGCATTTCTTGAGCATGGACACATGAAACATCGAATGAACCGAAGCTAGTTGACAAGGTAGTTTCAGTTCATAAGCTACTTTTTCAACCCGTTGTAAAACCTCATAAGGACTAACATATCAAAGACTTAACTTCCCCTTTTAGCAAATCTCATGACCCCTTTCATAGGTGAAATCCTCAAGTAGACATGATCACCTATTTCAAACTCAAGGTCTCTTCTTCTATTGTCGGCATAAGACTTCTGCCGACTATAGGCTGTCTTCAATCTATCTATTATGATTCGAACCTTCTCTATAGCCTCAAAGATAATCTCTAAACCAAGGAGTGAGGACTCACCAACCTCAAACCATCTAACCGGAGATCTACACCTTCTACCATAAAGCCATGGAGATGCTCGAATGATAACAATTGTTGTAAGAGATCTCAATCAAAGGTAAGTGATTATCCCAGTTTCCTTTGAAATCAATGACACATGCTCTTAACATGTCTTCAAGGGTCTGAATGGTACGTTCCGCTTGACCATCCGTCTGAGGATAAAAAGCGGTACTAAGTTTCACTTGAGTACCTAAGCCTTTTTGAAAAGCCTTCCAAAAACGAGAAGTGAATTGGGCACCTCTATCCGAATGATGGACAAAAGAATCCCATAAAGACTCACAATCTCATTAATGTAGATTCTTGCATAATCTTCGGCAGTATAAGTGGACTTTACACGAATAAAATGGGCATATTTGTTCAACCTATCCACAATAACCCATATAGAATCATTTTTCCTTCGGGTTCAAGGCAACCCAACAACAAAGTCCATATTCATGGCTTCTCACTTCCAAGTAGGACATCCATGATTTGGGTTAAGCCACCCGGTGTAAGATGCTCAGCTTTAACCTGTTGGTAATTTGGACACTTAGCAACAAACTCTGCTATGTCCCTTTTTAAATTGTCCCACCAATAAACTTTCCTAAGATCATGATATATTTTGGTGGCACCCGGATGTATAGAATAACGAGAACGATGGGCTTCTTCTAGAATTTGATTTCTCAAATCCTCAACATTCGGTACATATAATCTCCCTTTGTACCTAAGAACACCATCCCACAATTGGGAGAATGACTCATTGAGCTTACTAAGTACCGATTTCTTCAACTCCATCAATAGAGGATCAAGGTGTTGCTTAGATTTAACCTCAACAACTAATGACAAGTCGGAGTTATGATTGACCATAAAACCATAATTTGGAGAATCTTCTAACCACACACCTAAGCGAGACAACCAATGAATATCTTTCACAAGATGAAAGGATTGGGTCTCCATTGGAGAAAAGATCTAATGAGGAATTGGTAGTATGGATTCCCATGTTGGGATATGAATAAATGGTATGACAGGGAACTGGTAATTGAGTGGCGGGTGGAGCATGCTTGAAATCCATAAGTGATTGTTGTAGGCCTCAATCACCATTATCATGCTCTCTCGGTTTAAATAGGACATGACTGATGGGTTCTGAACTACAATTGGTACTGCTTGATTCTCTATAAGTTCATTGAAGATGAAGGAGTAAACTTGTAGGCTCATTTCCAACCAGGATGTTTGAGGAGTTGAGGGATCAGAGGGGTAAATACATAATAGTGGTTGCCTCTACATTTTGGGAAAGGGATAGTTCTGGTTCATCGTGCGAGATTTGATCTGTCAAGTAGTGCTTAGGGGGTTGCTTATCCTTTGTTAGATTTTATAAAATAAAATATTAAACATACTTCTTCACAAAATTTTGAATGGAAATTTAACAAAGCTTGAGGTGTGTAGTGCACCGTCTTTGAAGATTTTTCACCAGCTATAGGTGTATTTTCTAAGATATACAAGGTCTTCTAGTATAAAATTAGTAGCCTGAAACTAACAACAATTCACAAAAGAAAACTTAGCATACTATGATATAAATAGAATATAACAGAGGGAATTTCACATGATCTCATTTTCTATATGTAAAAGAAGGAGACATGGGTTTATATAGATGAGAATCATCTCATCAGCCATGAGCTAGAAAGTTCTAATGGTTATATTCAAATTAGTGACGGTCAAAAGTAATTATCAAATATCATTAATTAGTCATGACTAACCACCTAATTTTGAAACTGACAAGAAAATGAATTCAATTGATAATGAGGAATTGAATGGTCTTTGAAATGTGATACTTTGTGATAATGTCAAAGTTCCTTTTGAGATACTAGAATGTTGTTTTATAGAGAGTGCAATAGGAGTCCGGGTTTTATAAAATGTGGGATATGACTCATTATTTAGCACATGTTGAATAGTTTCATCTTGTTCCAAGAAACATCCCAGTGATTTAATTACTATTTCGTTTATTAACTTAACCCATTTTGATTATTCACCCAATTCATACCTCACACAACAACTATTAAATTTCAAAAAACAAAACATTTAAATCAATAGTTTTAATAATACATAAATTTTATGCTAATAATAATGATATAAATAGAGTGAATTTTGAACGGCTTCTACATTCAGTCAAATTTGTACTCTTTTAATGACTTGATCCGTTGTTACTAAGGGTCACCTCGTGTGGAGTCTCAGAGTTCTAGAAGTGTGGCCGGATAATTTTTAAAATTTGAGTATGCAACAATTTTTGTGAAAATTGATTTTTAGGTCAGGCTGTTGTCAGCCGGCAATAACAGGAGGCTTCCATCTATGGAGGCCCCTCTATAACGATCCACAAGCGTTGTAGGAGGAGACTATAAAAACTACAACCTAATAAAAGTGTCATTTTTTAAATTTTCCTCTCACTTCTGGTAGGAAAAATAAATAGACGAGGGCTACTCCAAAAATCCCCCAAAGGTACCTAGGGAAAGAGAGCAGTTAGAAGTAGATTTACGGTACAAGAAAGGTGGTAACCTTAGGAATATTGATTCTTATGCATCACGATTTGTTGTTATAGAGTCAATCATTCATGTGCAAGGTTCATTGGGTGATGATTTACGACTAGGTAGGCTAGGTTTTCTTTAACTAAGTAGGTAGATCTATTTTACTCATTATATCTTGTACTTTTTTGGACATTAAATGCATAGGCCTTTGGGAACGGAGTCTGGATGGTTGTATGCTGTTGTTATACTTATTAAAGCTGGAGATGTGATAATGACTAGGGGTGGTTCTCTAATTCTTTTTTAGCCTTGAGTTACCTTGTTAGGATGGTATGTGGTGTCATTTAGATATAGATATGCATGTCTAATACTTATTGTATCACTTGTGTATGCATAATGGGAAAACCATTAGAAGGCATATGTAACAACATATTGATAAAATCTTAAAATGAACCATTATGTGACTTGTGTTTTAAATTGTTATTGTTCATGATGTTTCTGATTGCACATGATTGGTTATGTTTAATGTTTCGCTCGGGTATCAATCCTAGTATAGTAGATCCCCACAGTTGGCTCGTACCATGCCTTGTATATACTAAAAGTTTGCTTGGATGCAATTCCTAGTGTGGGGATATTGTTATAATGTTGGCTTAGGTATCACACACTACACTAAGTAATGATGAGTCAAGTACCATGCCGGTACACTACCAGCTTGAATTTTGGTTTCACATGAGAACCAATTTTGTGTACATGGTTTCATAAGTGAACATGGTTTACTTCTATATAATATAATTGTTGCATCTTAGATCCTGAGTGGTACATATTACTTATATGTGACCATATGGGACATGGTTCATGTTGTTGTAAGTATAATAAGGACTGGAGTCTGGGATATTTGTCACTTGTGATGGTTAATGTATGTTATTTGTTTATTGATAACTCTGTTCTTAGGGGTTTATCCTAAATAACTGCTTCAAATAGTGAGTTAATTTTGTAGGGACTTAATTATTATTTGTTTCTCGATTTTGCCTTCTATTTATCATGATGAGTTTTGTTTATAGATGGGGTTGGGTTAAACTGGATGGGTGAGTTGGTCTAAGGTGTGAGTTTCATGTATTATTCGAAAAAAGGCCAGGAACAAGGTTGGCTGATAGGCTAGTGATGGCCCTATATTATTAATATTCATATGGTAGAAGGGTTTTGTCTATGATTTACATAGAGGCATAGGAACAAGGTGCACTAGTTACGACATTATACCCACGAAAGGTAAGAGGATGTGGTTAGAGAAGTGGGGTAGTGTAACATCTATATTGCATGTTTTATTTCGATTATCTATATTATATTTTGTGGTAGGTTTGGATCGACCGAGGATACTTACCAGTACGTGCGCTTGTACTGATAATACTCTTGTTATGGCATTTGGCATACTCTAGTGACATGAATTCAATAACGTTTTATAATTGAAGACAATGATCATCTCCAACAACTTCTACTCCTCTTTCATTATGGTGGAGTCGTGTTTGATTTTCTTATCTAAACTTTACTCTTTTAGTAGCTCTTGTACATTTTTAGACAAGTTCCATGCAGAATGTT
Source organism: Solanum sitiens (assembly GCA_016801875.1). Lineage (NCBI taxonomy): Eukaryota > Viridiplantae > Streptophyta > Magnoliopsida > Solanales > Solanaceae > Solanum > Solanum sitiens. The sequence continues at coordinate 405,878 of JABWTJ010000344.1, forward strand.
TTTATTCTATAGTAAAAGGCTTTTTTTAATTAAAGTTTGACGTTTTCATTGTGTTTAAAGGTTTTAAAGAGATTTTGTATTAAATCATTTATTTTCTGCGTGTTTAAATTCAAAAATAACCTTGTAAGTGTTCTCATGTATATATGTTAGATTAGGTGCCTGCACAGTACACAATTAAATTTTTTTTTTTTTTTGGGGGGGGGGGGGGGGGGCGCTATGAAGCATTCTAGGAATCTATCTAAGTTCTTCACTCTTTTCGTGCGGTCTGTCACTTGTGGTATGGGTTGACTACAATTAGTATGCCTGGATTTCAATTGGTATCTTGACGTAGTAATATGGATAATGTGGTCGCGGTTGAAGGTACATTTTACGACCTATGGGTACACCCTAGATGTAACATGGTACATAGAACCCTGAAGGACTCCATGTAAGCCACTTATTATATCATAACATAAGATCATAGCTAGAGACGTGTGGATATTTTAAAACATTTTCCATACAATGAAAGTCTTTAAAAAAGCAAAGCGCATGTCTTATTACACTTGTCTCAACCATCTAGAAACCATCTAGAATATGAACATCTTAGGGACCAAGTCTATACAGAAATCTAAAACATTATAAAAAGACATAAAAGGATATGTGATAAAATCCTCGACACTATGAGGGATCACCAAGTCTTCAACTCCTTGCTCTACTAGAAACTTATCTTCAAGATGGAACTCAAAATTGCCGAACCCTACATTTGATGAGATGTAGCAAGAGTATGTGTTAGTCCAAAAGTACTAAATATGATAGCTAACATAACATCATAACTTAAGATTTAGTCAATCATAAGAAATATGCCATAAACATAAAAGATACTTATTAAACATAAACTATTGACATAAGAGACAACAACATAGTCATAAGCATAATCTCTAACATAGGCATAATATAAACTTTAGTCAACATAAGGCATAATCCATACACAAAGGAAATAAATCTTGTTCATAAGCATAGTAAATCCTTAGATCTTCATAACATTAGAGAACTACCTCTCAAGTAACCTCAAAGCATAGTTGTGCAATGCATGGATAAGACCCCATAATCCCATCCATACTAAGTACTATTTTTAGGTCATCATAATCATGCTTACTATCATTGGATCTCATCCTTAGATTACTCCTGATAGATAAGAGAACCTTTACCTTTAGTCAAACATATTATGGAAGGAAACTATAGCACGATCCAAGCTAAGCATACAACATATATGAGAAATACTTCATAAGTCACCTCAAGACAAGCTTGTGCAATGCATGAATAAGACCCCATAATCCCACCCATGCTAAGCAAGTCACATTAGGCCCTAATTCACATTTAGAATCTCTTATTCTCATAGTTAACTTAATTCTCAGAGAAATCACCTCAAGTCATACATGTATTGGAAGGGCCTTTCAAGCTACAATCCAAACTAGTCATGTTCATATTTCTCTTTACTTATTCTTAAGACATGGGACCTAACCTCTTTATGTCTATAATAAGGGACAATTTGGTACTCACCTCTCCATGTCTATCATAAAGGCCAATGGGTATTCATCTCTTACATTATATGTATTGTCATAGGTATTCGCATCCATAACTACATAAAGGCTAATGGGTATTTACCTCTTTCCTTACTATAGTTATAAATTATTGTTAGTCTCCGCACACTTCTCATATAATATAATGGGTAATCACCTCTTGTTTACTAACTTAGTAATATGAGAGCTCTCCTCACATCCTTCTCATATAAAGGTCTTTGAGGGGGGGGGGGATCACAACAAGCCTCATCACATTTCATAGTTAGTCATTGGATATAGATTCATTTTAGGTGAACAAGACTTTCAACCTAAAATCATTCTATGTGAGAGAACCTTTCATATCATATCATGTTTAAGCATAAATCTGTGTGAGAGAATGACCTTTCAACAACAAAATAACATATCACAATCATAGACATTTTACTCTCAAAGTGTTCTTTAAGCAGATACTATACTTCGTAAAATATGCATAATATCATGTCTTGCCCTTTGAAGGGTCAAAGCTCATATTGAATCAACACATCTAGCATGACTACATTAGGAATGGATACAATCATAGATCAAGTGATTCTATCACTTCATATATTCAATCATTCATGCTTAAGGCAGATAAGGTGGGTAAATTTCTTCAACAACCATTCGATCTAGTGGTCTAACATTATCATATAATCTTCACTTTTAGGGCCTTAACATACATAATTAATCATATTGACTTTACTTTCACAACTTTGGTAACCAACACCATGACTACAGGTCTTACTCTCAAAGCTTTACTTCTTACAATCATCATACACACCTAGATTTCAAGGCATTCTAATCACATGATTCATTATTAAGTGATTTTAGTCATACACCATCATAAAGGTTCAATCTCAAGCTTTACTATTCATGATCCATCACATATACATTACTCTAAATCAATTTATGTCTACTTTCTTTTATTCTTGAACAATCACTATACATGTCATCAACCCTAGAAGATCATTTATGAAACATCAATTTCCCTTCACAAGGCATAAACCCACACTACTTCAATTTCATCAATTAGACCAGGGTTAGACATGTAAAACATGCAATTTCTTCATAATAAGATGATTCAAATCTAATTCAACCATAAACAATTAATATCCACTCAATTGGATTTATAGTCAACTTAACCCACAATATTAGAAGGAACCATAACTTGAATTGGGGAATTCATCTTCACAATCATGGTTCAACTAGGGGACTCCATAGATAAAAGAATCCATGGATTAATAAGCTATCATAACTTGATTATAAATCCCACACAAAGCTTAGAAGATTGAGGAAATTGATGAGTCCACGATTAAGACTCATTTAGGGCTTTATTTTGATAGGTTTAGTGTCCTTAAATGCATATATTATCTCAAAGCTGATAAAATACCTTGAGTTTCAGGTATATAAACTTGGAGACAAAGCACGTGCAAAATCAAGCTAAAAGGAACAAAGGCAGCTTAAAGGACGAACAAGTGAAGACCTAAGGATCACCGAACCCATTCGGCGTGTCGCCAAAAAGTCCCATCTTCGCCTTTTGTTCCCTAAAGGAAATGATAAAATCAACATAGAAAAGAAATAGTCGGCGTGTCACCGAGTAGTTCTACGAAGCAGTACAATATCGCCTGACGATCCAAAACACAAAGATGTTATAGGCTAGAATAAGACGACGATGAAGCTACCGTAAGGCAGATTACCTAATTGATCAGCGACCCCGACTAACTCAGCTGAGTGGTCCTTTGCAGCACAACTTTTTGAAAAACTATAAATACTCATTAAGAGTTGTAGATTAATATCGAATTTTTAGTATTAGACGGTAATTTTTAGACTTTGCTTTTATTTTGAGTTCTCTGTTTGAAGAGGATTTTGAAGAACTTGAAGATTCAAAGGGTTTCATCTCTAAGAATTTGGGCATAGGTCTTTTTGATTCTTCACTTTTTTCTTGTATCAAACCTCAAATATTCATACCCATTAGAATAAAAACTCATTTTGGTATAAATTTCTATCTCTTATACATGTCTAGCTAAAATCCAAATTCTTGGGGTGTGATTTTGTGAATATGGGTTAGATTATCTATTGGATCTTGCTTGTTGATGGTTTATTTTATGTTTAAATGTGATTTGGTTCAGTAGTTGTGTTGGAACTTAGTGAAATTGTAGTTGCAAATAGGATTTCACTTCTGTGTTTTTGGTTTGCTCGAGAGAGAGGTCGTAAAACTAAAACTACTAAATTGATGGCCGGTGGGATTGGGTCAACATGAGGTTTAACTCAAGAGAGTCCAGCTCGAGAGAGTGAGTGAGCTAAGGTGGAGGTTGTTCTTCATGCGACAAGTGGGTGTTCGAGAGGAACCTTGATTCAGTGTAAGTTGTTCAAGAGAAATCTTACCCTCACTATAGTCTAGACTAGTTAGAAATATTAAAAGAATTTACTATCAAAAACATGTACCCAATAGTTTAGTCTATCATGTATTTCTATCACAACCCAAGAATCTCGTCTCCCATTAGTCTCTTTTACAATTTTTACTTTTTTAGCTATAAACTTTGATTACAAAACCCACCAATTGATAATTGACGCTTGCATCACCCCTTAGATTTAATATGTTTTTATTCGATAATTTTAGTAACTTTGATAGGCATGGGCTAGATTTATGCTTAGCTAAAATTTCTCAATACCACTCCATGTGGAAATGATCCCAACCCTTTGTTGGGTTACTATACTATTTTACAATCATAGAAACTTGCATTGGAAGTTGTGTCTTGATTACGCAAACATCATAAATTGACCTAGCTTTGACCCTATTCCTTCTTCTTCTTCTTCTTAGAGTTTTCTAGAAAGAGGATTTTTGAAAGGATGAACTTTGGGATCTTTTGGGGTTTGTAAATAATGACTTAATTGGGGTGGTTAAAGGGATAAAATAGATTATATAAATGTAATAATACAATACAAAGACTCCACTTGATACACACATAATTAGAAATTTCCCAAAAATAACCCTCCTTAGGCACCCTAGTGTCAGACACTACGGCCACCTTCACGATCCATTAATCGAACCACTTCCCTGGAAGGTGCACGTGGTACCTTCACTAGTATATAGTCTACCTTTACATGTCCCCCACAAGTTGAAGGCAATACCACGAGCCTTCCCTAGGGTCGTGGTCTTCACAACTAGTCGTGAAGTGGCTCGTGAAGGGGAGCCTTCCTGGAAAGCCTTAGGGAGGCTATTGACTCACCACTACGGGTGGCACCACATGGCATGGTGGCCATCACAGGTTGTGAAGACCCTCGTAGTCATGGTGGGTAGTGCTCTAGCCCATTTTGGGCAGCCTTGACCCTTCATCAATTTCCTTGGCTCTTGCGCTTCTCCCTTGACATTAACCGTCACGCTTAGCCCTAGTTGGGATACTAAACTATGGGGTGTTACAGTACACAAACAAGGGATGGTTAGAACTAGGAATGTTCCAATTCAGGTTTTAATGGTGTGAATGTGGATATGGTTAGTTAGTGGTCATTCATAATGCAAATTTTTGGCCTTGAACTAGATTTAATTGATGATGGATGCTTCATGGTTGTTATTATGTGGATTTCACTGATTGAATAGATTTTTATGTGTAAATTGTACTTGCTTGAATGATTGAAGTTGTTATAAGATTATTGAACATGTTACATGTATTTTTGTCTAGATTTTGTGGACAAGACGTAAAATTTGTATTATTCGTGACTGGGTTTGATTTTGGAATCCGAAATGATTTTATGCTTCAAATGATTGTGACACTTGTTACAGTCTTGGGGTTGCATTTTTAATGGTAGGGTTTTAGGGGATTTGTACATTATGAGAGTGGGAAACGATGACGAACTTCAAAACTCTGACAAAAATTTACTCGGGTATCCATAGCAAATGCAAGACCACTACAACACTTCTTCTATGACATGAGTCTCCATAGTGATGCTCTGGCGCTATAGCGCTCCCCACGATAGAGGTCTAAATCTCATGATAACGGGGAGAATCAGAGACTCAATTCTATTTTCCCATGTATCGGTTTCCCTTCCTAATATAGGTTCTATCACTTATTTAGTTCTATTAATGCAAAAAAACAACAAAAATACATTCCAAACATCCTATCATAGAACCAGGGAATAAACTATCCCTAAAACAAGAATCCATTTGTTGCCAAAAATAGAAAGCATAAAAAAGATGTGTTTTTCCCAAACAAGGCAATTCAAAAACCAATATCGAGCATCAAAAAGAAGGATTAATCCGAACTAAGTGCCCAAATCACCTTTATGTGGAGGTGTGATGAGGGAAAACTATTCTACCTTAATTTCATGCAGAAAGTTAGCCCAACCTACGACAGTCAAATCTCACTTGACTCAGCCCTTTTGTAGCCTAATCTGCCTAACGTTCAAGGACGTTTTTCTTCTTTTTTGCCTTAGATTATTTTTCAAACTTTAACATAAACTCAACACACAAACGTACGGGCAAACACAACCCTTATATTTATTCTCAAAATCAATACAAAGGACTCACTCTTTGAACAATAATTCTGTCCAACTTTCGACTTCGACTTCGACTTAAGGCACAATCACAAGTCGATTGTTGCCTTAGACACTTTCTAAAACCCTCACGTTTTATTCTAAGTGTCTTGGTGAAATTCCAGACTTCCTCTTCCCTCTTTCACCTTTAGGATAACAATTCTATCCCAATATTTAGTCTCCAAAACGTCCAACACCAAGGCTGTCCATTTATAGACACATGTGGCAGCCTTGTGTTTTACATAGCATAATGTTGTGACACATGTCCAACACTTGTAAAATGCTTAGCCTAATATAATATAATTCAGTTGACATCCCCAACTAATAAGAAGCATTCAAAATTCAAATTTAAAAATCTATTACAAGATATAATGAATCTGGACACAAGCGGTTACAAAAAGGTAACCGACACATGTGCTTGGCATGTGATCTTTGCTGATTGGATTTCGTCCCCTTTGCTGCATTTTTCTTCAACATTTTTGACTCCAATACAATGTCTAAACATTGTATAGTCATTGCCTCATCAAATCCCACCCGAATCCATCCACACATTTGCCATGCCTGCGCACTGTCGACGCCCTGCCGCCACCTGCCGCTATCTTGCTTTGACAATGCTAAATTTTAATCCACTCGTGTCATTTCTTATTTTCTTGTTGCGTTTCATTCACAATTGACAATGCTTCAATTTAGCTAAGCTCAATTTCCCCGCATTTGACCACACCATGTGATTTTTGCATGCCAACCTTGCTCACAATCGATGTCGGCCAGCGTCCAAGTCATTCCATGGGTTCTTGTCTTAAAAACGCCCATGACATGTCTTGACACTATCTTACCAACATATTTTGAACCCATTTTACCATGCCAACACTTTTCTCACACAATGCATGACTTATTCCACCCGCATTTTGGCCTTTGGCAAAGTCAGTCATGTAAACCCTTCGCCACGCCCATACCTATGTCGAGTTATTTGGTCAGGAGCCTTACAAACTTCTCCAACCTAATGAAACTCGACGTCTTCTTCGAGGACATCCTTTATCTAAACCTGTTTGGGTTCCGGACAAGGATCATACCCTGTCCATTATCTTCATCTTTAATCAATGCCAAAGATTTTACTTTTGACGTTTCTGCCTCATTGTTCTTTTACCTTTCCAATTCGGCAGCATGTATGACATTCACTTTCACTTGCACTGGACAGTACCTTTTCAAATGAGGACCACCACAAATAAAGCATCCCCCAAACTTTCCCTTCTGTTTTGGAAAAGAAGACTCCCATTGTCTAGTTTTCCCACCTTCATCTTTCTTTTTAGCAGCTTGGCCCTTCCCATTTTTCTTCCAATCCTTCCCCTTGTCTTTCTGTTTAAAGTGCGAAGAATCCCTTGGGTCATCACACTCATAGAATTCAGCCAACTTGTCTGCTACCACTATGGCAGAATTTAGAGTCTGGACATTCTGTCTTTTTAACTCTCTTTGTGCCAATCCTTTCAACCCGCTTATGAAATAGTGCAACTTGTCTTCTTCGACCATGTTGCCTATGTTCAACGTCAAGGACGAAAATTCCTTGATATAATCCCTCACTGGGCTTCCTAGTTTCAAACGTTGCAGCCCATCCCTTGCTAACCAAGATGAATTATTTAGAAGGAATTGAGTTTTCAGTTTTTTCTTCAACATTTCCCACGTTTCAATCTGTGGTAAATTCGAACCCTCTACTTCAGCAACCCTTGTTCTCCACCAGACCTTGACATCACCACTTAAATGCATTGTTATGACTAAGACCTTTTCAACATCTTGAACCTTTGCTGCCTTGAAGTAATTTTCGATATCTTAATGAAAGTTCTCCAATTCCTTGGAACTTCTCACACAATTATAAGTCTTAGGTTCTGGAACCTTCATCCTTATGGGGACAATCGTTCGTTGCAACGCCCGATGTAGAAGAAGAACTTCACCACGCATATTTTCTTTCTCTCTGCGAACATGTTGTATCTCTTTTTGGGCAATTTCTTGTTTGGATGCATATTCTACCTCCAATAACAAAACTTTTTCGTTCAGAAACTCTTTGGTCAAGGTTAATTCTGCCTTCACTCTTTCAATTTGAGTGACCAGATCAACCAAGTCCTCCCCATCGTTTGTTCCACCAATAAGCGCCTTCAATCGTGTCACCCTCACTTGTAGTTCAGCTTTTCCCCCATCCATCGAATAATCTAAGCGTTCTCTGATACCAATTGTGAGGAGGGAAAACTATTCTACCTTAATTTTGTGCAGAAAGTTAGCCCAACCTACACGTAGTCAAGTCTCACTCGACTCATCCCTTTCGCACCTAATCTGCCTAACGTTTAAGGACGTTTTTCTTCTTTTTTGCCTTAGATTATTTTTTAAACTTTAACATAAACTCAACACAGAAACGTACAGGCAAACCCAACCTTTATATTTATTCTCAAAGTAAATACGAACTCACTCGTTGAATAACAATTCTGTCCAACTTTCAACTTTGATTTCGACTTAAGGCACAATCACAAGTCGATTGTTGCCTTAGACACTTTCAAAAACCCTCACATTTTATTATAAGTGTCTTGGTGAAATTCTAGACTTCCTCTTCCCTCTTTCACCTTTAGGATAACAATTCTATCCCAAAACGTCCAACACCAAGGTTGTCCATTTATAGACACATGTGGCAGCCTTGTGTTTTACATAGCGTAGTGTTGTGACACATGTCCAACACTTTCCAAATGCTTAGACTATTAAAATATAATTCAGTAGGCATCCCCAACTGATAAGAAGCATTCAAAATTTGAATTCAAAAAGTTATTATAAGATACGAATCTGCACACAAGCGGTTACAAAAAGGTAACCGACACATGTGCTTGGCATGTGATCTTTGCTGACTAGATTTTGGCCCCTTTGCTGCATTTTCCTTCAACATTTTTGACTCCAATACAATGTCTAAACATTGTATAGTCATTGCCTCATCAAAGACCTCCCTAATCCATCCGCACATTTTCCATGCCTGCGCACTGTCGTTGCCTGCCGCTGTCTTGCTTTGGCAATGCTAACTTTTAATCCACTCGTGCCATTTCTTATTTTCTTGTTGCATTTCATTCATAATTGACAATGCTTCAATTTAGATTATCTCAATTTCCCCGCAATGACCACACCATGTGATTTTCGCATGCCAACCTTGCTCACAACCGATGTCGGCCAGCGTCCAAGTCATTTCATGGGTTATTGTCTTGCCAACGGCCATGCCATGTCTTGACATTGTCTTACCAATATATTTTGAACCCATTTGACCATGCCAACACTTTTCTCACACAATACATGACTGATTCCACCCGCATTTTGGCCTTTGGCAAAGTTATTTATGTCAACCCTTTGCCACACCCATGCCTATGTCGAGTCATTTTGTCAGGACCCTTACAGGAGGGGTCTTTTTCCTAAAGCTCACATGAAAAAGAGAACTTATCCAAGTCTTTCAGCTCTAATTAGGGAATATCTTACTTCGGGGAAAGGTAGGTGAACATGACCTTAATGATCTTATGATCCAACTTATAGTCCAAGAGTGTCCCATCCTCTTATAATTATCAAGTTCCTTGTGGAGCACAACTTTGTTCCAAGAAAGAGTAGATGGGGCTAGGGTTCCACAATAATGGCCTCCATGTAACTTTTGATTGCAGCTAAGTCAGCCTCTAGGTAGCCGCTAGATATTGAGGGTTGGGACTAGATGGAGGTAGGGTCTATATGAATGTTTTAATCCTTCTCTGGACCTACTGCAGCTCGGCTACTCCCCACTTCAACTATCTTTTTTTAGCGCTCAAGAATACTTATTTTTCACTATTAAGGGGTTGAATGCACCGTCATGATACACCATGTAGTCCATATCATCTACATGCACTAGGCTACATGCATCCCTTAGTTGGTTTCATAGAATAAAAAGTAGGCTAGAAAAGAAATGGTACATCTTACTACCGCAGTAGACATCCTTCAACTCCGAAATAAGTTGTTCCCCCATATTCAATGATATCCTATATATTATACAATCTAACATTAAAATTAGGGGATAGGTCACATCAATGAGGTTACCCGATGGATGCATCCTCCGTCCAACTAGTTTCAACCACCTCCAGGCCTCTAGAAAGTAGTAGTGGCTCGTATGACCCTTAGTAGCATACCAGTAGACTACTTCCCAGTATTTGTCCTCTACTAACGTGTTCTACAACCATGTCAGGTCTATCTCCCTCATCTTGGAGATGTAGGGATAATGAGGAAACTCAGACACTCCTAATTCTAAGTTCATGAACTCAGCATCCACCCCTCGGATGTAGATAGTAAAGGTTGTGGAATCAAAAAATTATAGGTGAGTGGTAGGGGTGTACATGGTTAGGTTGTTTTGGGTTTTTCAAATATCAAATCAAATTATTTGTGTCGGATTTTTAAATCTATAAAACACACCAAACCAATAAAACTTGGGTTTTTTCTGAATTTTTGCTTTTTTGGATTTTTCCGCTAAAGTATTCATACAAACATATAATTTACTTGTACTTCAAATATTTCTTCATTCCTACCAAAATACAACTATCTGAGGTATTTCTTACGAATATAACATAAACATTGATATGATTAATGACACTAAAATATCCAAAAATAATAATAATAGTGAAATCGCATGATATAAATATTGAAAATTATCAAGTCAATGAAAATGATCATAATTTAAAAGTACTAAATAATGCTAAAATAAGTATACTAAGTATAATTTACATGACTAAATATTAAAGGAAATTAAAAATTAGATTATGTATTTTAATTGTCTAAACTAATGTAAAATCAAAAAACAAATATTCAATATTATTATCATACTTAGGGTTAAATTGATTTTTCTTTTTGCATTAGTATTAATTTGATTTTGATGTAAGTTTTATTATAGTTTCCAACATCTGTGGACTATAATTTTTATGGAACCATTCAAAATCCTAAGTTTCAAACTTGAAATAATATATTAAAAGATAAAAACTATGAAAAAGTATAAGAAATATTTAAAAATTATATCAAATTAAATACTTTTATGTATAAAATAAAAAATTTAAAATTATATATAATGTCGGGTTGATTTGGTCTCAGGTTGTTTTTTTAGTCAAAACAAGCCAACCCAAATACAATCGGGGGTTTTATTCCAACACCAAACCAAGTCAAACCAACCACTAGTCGGGTTATTTTTCTTGGTTTGGTTAGATTTTCGGTTCAGTTTTGTACACCCCTAGTAAGTGGGCATAGAACTCCAAGACCCACCTGTGCTGATTGGGAGGGGTCACCACAAAATGATACCAACCGAACTTTTGAAGCCAGTTATAGAAGATGGGAGCTTGTTAAGTCACTCCCCCTTCTCCAATCTCGTTCTATACAAAAGCCTATCCTCCACACATTGAAAAATCTCTGTGTATGAACTGCATCATGAAATTTTTCGTAGGGGTTATCTAGGTCGTGTGTTGTTCCTCAACTAGTCCATTTGTTACCCTACTATTTAAAATCGTGGGTTAAGAACCATAGAACTATCCAAGAAGTGCGTGTGATTTAAATTTTGCATTGCGTAGCCTATGAGGGTAGCATTATTTTTCCCCTCTTGTGATAGTGGTCATAGTGAACTATAGACGTACTGATGTGAAATGTGTCATGGAGGAATGCGCTACAATGGGCTAATTCCACTATCGACACCTATTATAGTGAGATGCAAGGTCAATATACAGATCTTCATTGTTCTAGAAATGTGGTGGCGCGTCAATGTTTCCCCTTGGACCAGAAAGTTCAATGTTTGACAATTTCTCTGTTCCTAAGGTACTCCGCACTCATACATGAAAAACTCTTTCATTTCAAGTCTTAAATTTAACTGACGCCAGGTTTTCTTCAAGAACAACCCTTCAACTTCCCCATTACTTTGAAATTGAGTTTGACCTTTTTTTCTCAAGTCCTTATGCCTAGAACATTGTAGTAGCATTATAAACGCAAGGGAGAACCTCATGCTTCAAAAATATTGAAAATCAACCGTAATTTTCAAATTTCAAAATCAATCCGAACCCTATTCCTCTCCAACAGTTCTTAGCATTCATCCTATCGAAGTACATAGAGTAAAGAGAGCAATGCTTACATTCACATTGTGGACGGAGTAGTAGGGAGGAATTTGAGAGTTTATTGAGAATTAGAAGAGGGGAAATGGGCATAAAAACCAGTTACCCTCCTTTTTATGTTTATGTTTTGTGTGATGCATCTATAGAGGTTGTGCAACCGCTACATCAAATCCATTATAACGGGGTTATAGCTGATACAACGGGGCCTAGCGTAATGGGTGGGATAAAATTTTATGGTGGTTTAATAAGTGTTAATTTCCTTTCTTGATATTCTTAGGTATTGTAGATATGGTAGCATCGTCTGACTTCCATAAGGTGAGTGCATTCTTAGGTGTAAAATGTAACACCTTGTATGTTAGAGCAATCCATATTGTAGATTTACGATGCTGCAGTGGCACCCGTGGGCACCATCCACGGACTGTGGTTCTTCCTACAGGTCCGTGGTGCACCACTGTGATCCTCCTCCAGAAGCTCCAAAAAATATTATTATAAGGGTTGACCCAAAGTCAGACCCACGGATTGTGGTCCATGTCCGTGAATAAGATGCCCAGTTGTAGCTCTCAGTCAAGATTAATGGTTGACCAAAAAAGACCGCCAGTTGATCAACGGTCCATCGGTTACCCCGATAACTTTTAGGTCAGGGTCATTTTGGTCTTTTCAATGCTCCGTTGGACTCGTAAACTACGTTTTTTAACCCCTAAACTATGTACTTTTGATCATTTTTAGCCTAGAAACATAATTAGAACATATCCAAGTTAGATCATTTACCAAAAACATAAGACTTAGAACGCAAAGAAGAGAAAGAGGCGACCAAACCCTTCCCAAGAATGCAGTCGGTATCCTTCGGTTCCAACCTCGAAATCAAAATATTTCTCAGTGAATTTTGTCACCAGGTATGTGGGATTTTATTAGTGGGTTATTTTCCTCCATTAGGTCCCTAGAATTCAACCAGGCTATTCATCCCTTAATATATCTAGACCTAGTGTTTCTTGAATGTTAGAAATTATTGGGTTTTAGCTATTAGAATGATCCCAACCAGATTGTCATGATTTAGTATCATTTGTGTAAATTCTTCATGAATAAAGAATCCTAGCTATGTAGATCTTTTAGTTCGTGAATTACACATGCTAGGTCAATTATTTCAAATGTATTCATACATGCCTCAATTTTTTATTGTTTCATTACCAGTATATTAATGTTGCATTCTCAGTTGCATGCCAATATTTTGAGTTATCCAAAATTACAAAAATTTAGTCATAATTTGTTAAATACACACAAATGGGAGAAACTTAATATCTAGTGGACTAGGGTCAGTCACCCTCAAGTCCCAAAACAACATGCCCCATAGATTAAGTCCCATCTGTTGGACATTATATTTTAGTGATCACGTCAGCATCCCTCTATGCCATATATGGCAGGGAACATTGGGTCCTCTCGATGGGGTATATACATCAAAATTTATATTTAACTCATGTGGTTTTACGTCGGTTATCAATATCTCCAACAGATCAGTCAAATCATAATGCATTGACCATGTTATCAACACAGTTTAGTATTCAATCTTAACGTGTTATAAACTTGGTCATTGCATTCAGTTTATTCATATAAAGTATTTTCAGTATCCTTATCATGTTTGGATTATATCATTGTTTTATTGCTTGTTCAACTATGTTATTATTCAGATTTATTCTATCATACATGCTCAGTAACTTTCAGGTACTGACGCATACTCTGCGCTACATCTTCTCATAATGTAGGTTCAGGTTCTCAACAGTAAGATCACGTGTAAATCGGTTCCTGATCTTAATTTAAGTAGAATTAATAGTGAGTCATAATTCTTCGAGGACAATGTATATGTTTCTTTCCATTTTAGTCTTAGTTTCAATTTTTTCTAGATATAGCATGCCCCGTAATTCTAGTCAATTTAGAGGCTTATCTTAGACATAGTTAGATTCAGTTGTAGTGTTAGATCTTGACTCTTCATTTGTTTTCAAACTCACAGTTTTCATATATTCAAATTTAGGATATGGTTATTCCCCATCATTACATATTATTTACATGATTTAGTTTCCACACAGTACTTACAGATTTAGTTAGCTTTAGTATGCTTATAATATACCAACAGGGTTGGATTGGTGTCATTCGTGATTATAGGTCCTGTGTCCGCATCTAAAGGGTAGCCTCGAGGCATTACAAACTCGATATCAGAGCACTAGGTTTAACAGTCCTAGGATGTCTGAAAAACCGCACTGAGTAGAGTCCTTTTCATGGTTGTGAAGTACACCACAACTAATGAAAAAAGGTTGTAAAGTGTTTTAGGAAAACTTCAATTTCTTTTTTACTCTTATCATACGTAAGGTATGATCTAATACCTTGTGCTAATCCTTCGTTATGTTCTTTCAGATTATGGCTTCTTGTAGAGATTATGCAAGGAATGTGAATGCTAGGAATGCAAACGTAGCTCCTCAAGGCCCAGATCGGGAAGTTTCAAATATTGAATTTTAGAATGTTATCCAGTGGTTGGCGCATAATGTGACCAACCAGAATAACCAGCAGGTTCCAATTCCAGCAAAAGCTAATGTTGGGTCAACTACAAATAGAGTTTTTGATTTTGTTAGGGTGAATCCGCCTGAGTTCATAGGATCGCAGATTGCTGAGAATCTCCAAAACTTCATTGATGAGGTCGATAAAATATTTAGAGTGATGCTGGTAACTGGGAATGATCGGGTTGAGTTGGCATCTTACCAACTTAAGGATGTAGATCATATTCGGTATACTCAGTGAAAAAAGCACAGAGGTACACATAAAGCTCCTATCGCTTGAGAATGCTTAAGTGAGACCTTTCTAGACAGGTTCTTAACAAGAGAGTTGAGGGAGGAAAAAGCTTATAAGTTTATGAATTTGAGGTAGGACAGTCCAAGGGTATGGACTCAAGTTTACCCAACTCTCCAGATATACTCATCACATGGTTGCTTATTCCAAGGCTCAAAAACAAGTTCACGTATGGGTATTAAATCTAGTGAAATAGAGTGCATGAATGTTATGTTGCTTGAAGATATGAACCTAGCTAGACTCATGACTAATGCTCATATTGAGGATAATAAGATTACGGAACAGACCAAGGAGAATGAGAAGGCTAGGAAAGGTAACTACGATAATTCTAAATAGAAATGAAGTGGTGGAAATTGCTCCCAATTCTAACAAAAATCTTCATCTCCAACACCATCATCAGCTATTGTTTCATCCTCCAAGTTCCGAAATGATAAAAAAGGTAGGACATCAGGCTTTAAGTCGCAGGGGAGTGTTTCAGGCACTAGAACCTACCCAACTTGTCCAAAGTGTGGTAAGAATAAGGTGAGTGCCTTACAAAATGAAAGATGGTTTGGGTGTGGTCAGTCTAGTCATAGGTTCAAAGATTGTCCTTTTAAACAGGGTCAAGGAGGAAACAATAGTAGAGTTCAGTCCACAACTTCAGTAGCACCAACAGGTCACTTGACTCAGAAAGGTAATTCATCTGGTACAGGGGGCGGTCAGCACAAAACAGGTTGTATGCTCTTCAAGCTCGCCAAGATCAGGAAGATTCTCCTGATTTAGTTACTAGTACATTATGAGTCTTTGACTTAGATGTTTATGCATTGTCAGATCTACGGGCTATTATTTTCTTTGTCACTTCATATATAGTAGTCAACTTCACTATTAGTCCAGAAACACTCTCAGAACCCTTCTTAGTCTAGACTCCAGTCCGTGACCCAATAATATCTAGACGGGTATACAAAAATTACCTATCACAGTCTTCCATAAAGTCACCTCAACATATCTTATAAAACTAGAAATTGTAGACTTTGATATCATTCTAGGCATGGATTGCCTACATTTTTGTTATGTCTCAGCTGATTGTAGAACTAAGATTGTTCGTTTTTAGTTTCCAAACGAACCAATCTTAAAATGGAAGGTTATTAGCTTAGCGCCTATGGGTCGATTTATTTCTTACCTTAAGGCTAGAAAAATGATTTCTAAGGGTTATCTCTATCATCTAGTTAGGTGATGTACCGTGGTTTCACGGTAATTTCAATGCTTTTCCTTAAGTTTAGTGTGTGCCTAAGGTATTTTTGTATTAGTTTTAATGTATTTTTCTCTTTGTTTGCAGGAAATCTGTCCAGAATGAAAACGCGGAAGAATTGTGCTGAAATTGCAGAAGTGACGACCTACGGAGCCATGACGGTCCATCGACCCCTCGACGGTCCGTAGGTGGCCACCGTCGTATGAAGGAAATGCTGCTAAAGGAAGATCGGGGAATTATGACTAAGTGTGGGGCTACAGAGTCTCTCGACGGATCGTCATCTCCACGATGGACCGTCCTGCATATCCGTCATCATTAACAAAAAGTAGCTCCAGTACCCGACTTGAAAACATTCTAAGTGTGGAGAAACGGAAGCCATCGACGGACCATCGTGAACTCAACGGACCGTCATCCTTGTCCGTCGATGGTAATAGTGAGTTGGAGAAGAAAATAGCTAAAAAAAAAAAAGCTAAGTGTGGAACGGCGGGGGGCCTCGATGGTCCGTCGTGGCCTCGACAGTCCGTCATCCAGGTCGTCAACTCAGAAACAGTTTTTGGGTTGATTTTCCTTAAATAGATTTTCCTTTTATGTTAGGACTCTACTATTATAAATACTTGTAAAAACCTCATTTTTGAGGTTAGAATTTTTGGTATTTTTCACTTTTTTTGTTCTAGTTGTTGAACTTGTGATTTTGGGAAATTATTCTATTTTCCGGAATCGTTTGTTGCAAGACTTTTGATTAATTCAAGTAATTTTTTGGATTTTCTTTAATATTATCAAAGTAAGTACATGAATTCTTATCTAATTAACATGAATAGTGTAATTATTAACATGGGTAACAAAATCCAAAACTAGAGTTGTAGGAACCATGGGTAAATAACAAGGTAAAAAACTAGCTAAAATAATAATTCTAGAATAGTGTCTTGCATTTATTGATAATTCTTTCGTTTAGAAGACTTTTTAACGAGTGCATGCATTAGAACTCGCCTTGTTGCTACTTGCCAGACCAATGAGGTAAATAATAAGAAAAGAATTATCAACGTAGATTTAGTATACACTATCTAATACGCTAGTATCGATTGGTGCGAAGTAACAACTAAGCCAAACATCGATTATGATGCTTAATATGAGGTAAATGTAAGGATAGGTAAAGCATACACACGTAGCTGGACCAAGGTGCGGAGTGAAATTTCCTAGTTGCTGGACCAAGGAATTAGGGATATATAACTTACCACTTTGCATGCAAGATACTAGGAAAGGATTGTTATTAGCTAGAATTACCACGTTATGAACCTGTGGGGAACACTTATGCCTAGTTACTCTTATTACTTGATAAAAAACAAATCTTTGAACTTGACACTTATTTACTTAGAAATAGTTAATTACATTTCTTATTTAAAAACCCCTTTTTGTTACTTGTTTTCGAAAAGGACTTGACTAAATAGAAGTAATCGTAGGTTAAAGTTAAGTCTAAATTATTTTTCTCGTGGGATCGACCCCAATATCATAGTTGGGTTCTTTACTTTATACGACCGATTATACTACTTTTCGAGAAGTAAATTTGAGCGTATCAAATTTTGGCGCCGCTGCTGGGGAAAGTGGCTTTTAGATTAACTTTAAGCTTATTACCGAAGTTTAGTCAACATTTTTCTAATTTTACTTTGTCTCTTTGTTTTTGTCTCTTGCAAATCTAACTTCTGTGTATGCCAAGTATACGGAGTAGAGGAGAACCCATACTCTCATCCGACCTTGAACTGGAGCGTACACTGCGCAGAATGAACCAAAATCTGGATAATCTCGATGATGGGCTCAACCCGGAAATTCCACCACCGGTTGAAGCTTATGCTTAATTATTACCTGCAAAATCGTGGAGAATGTGAAATATGGAGGCAACCTCCCGCTCCACGCCCTCAAGAGTATTATAGGGGATATGATAATATTATTGACTCGAACAGGCCACTTATCTTGCCTCCCCTACCACATGGCCATACTTTCGTGGTAACTAGTAGTCTGATGCAAATGCTCACCACTAGAGGTTTGTTTTCGGGGCTACCTTCTGAAGATCCACATGCTCACATCGCCAAAGTGAGGTCGGTGGTTGTGTAGGGAGGCCTGATTTGAACATGGACGTAATTGGGTTAAGAGTATTCCCTCTCTCACTGATGGGAGAGGCTGCTATATGGTTTACCGAACTCCCCTATAACTCAATCTACACTTGGAATCAATTGAGGGATGTGTTCTTAGCACATTACTACCCGGTGTCTAAGAAGCAAAACCACAAAGATAGGGTGAACAACTTTGTGGCACTACCGGGAGAATCAGTCGTAGTTCTTGGGACAGGTTCACTTCATTCTTGAGAAGTGTCCCCAATCACCGCATCAATGATGAGTCACTAAAAAAGTACTTCTTTTGGGTACAAGATGATAATAATAAAGCAGTATTGAATACGATAGCGGGTGATTCTTATGGGGAGTGTCCGCACGCTGAGATTGTTGAGAAGTTAGAGAAAATCTCCCAAAATAATAAAGCTTGGAGCACTAGGAAGTCAGATACTGGGAGAAACACTTTTGCAGTGCAATCCGTACACAACCCAGCCACAAATGAAATTCGTGAAGAAATGGCTCAAATAAGAACTGAGCTTGGGTTGGTGTTGAAACACGTCACTGGGGTGCAGAAAATGTGAATACGGTGAACTACTTGTCTAAACCACCACCGCCGACTGATGAGTATTACTATGAGGAGGACTCTTATGCGGTAAATGAGCAGACGGGGGGGTTCCCGACCAAACGCCCAAGGCTCCCATCAGGAGAATTGGCACCAAGGTCAAGGAAACCAAGGTCAGAACTATGGTAATTACAACCGAGAGGGTCATTATGTCCGAGATGGGAATTACAACCGCGATAACAACTTCAACCGGGGTAACTATGGTAACAGAAATGGTAGGAGTGGGCCCTATGTTCCACCTCAAAATCGTGAAGTCGCTCCTAGGGATGGTGGAGGTAGTATGGCGCGAGTTGAGGATATGTTGCAGAAAAAATGAGGAGGTTCGATGCTAGTGATGAGCACAATAAAGAGTTAAGGAGTGACTTAGCGAGTATTGGGCAGAAATTTGATGCACATGCAATCTCGATCAAGCAACTTGAGATGCAAATGGCCCAATTGTTTTCAAATGTGAACCCACGCAAACCGGGCACTCTTCCTAGCAACACTGTCCAAAATCCAAAAATGATGACATTGTATGGCAGTCACAAGTCGAGGTGGTAAGCAAACCATTGACCCACCGATGCCGTCTGGTATAGAAAAGGTGATAAGAGGTGATGATGAGGTAGTGGAGGTTAGTGGTGAGTTAGGAGACAAAACGGGGAAAGAAGTTGAGGTACCCTAAAAGGTGACCCCCATGCCTAGACCACCACCTCCATTCCTACAAAGGTTAGTGAAAAAGACCGAGGATGGTAAATACCGGCGTTTTATCACCATGTTGAAACAACTTTCCATCAATGTCCCTTTGATAGAAGCTCTTGAACAAATGCCCGGTTATGCAAAGATCATAAAAGATATGGTTACTAAGAAAAGATCGGTCAGTTTTGAGGATGATGATAGAATGCAACATTGTAGTGCCATTGCTACAAGGTCTCTAGTGCAAAAGAAAGAAGATCTGGGTGCCTTCACTATTCCATGTACAATCGGGTTGTTACACTTTGCACAAGCATAAATCTCATGCCTCTTTCTATTTACAAGAAGTTGAGTTTGGGTAACCTAAAGCCCACTACGATGCGGCTACTGATGGCCGATCGAATGGTGAAGAGGCCTATTGGGATACTCCACGATGTGTTAGTAAAGGTGGAGTCATTCATATTTCTGGTAAATTTTGTGATTCTTGATTGTGAGGTCGATTTTGAGATGCCTATTATTCTTGGGAGGACATTCCTTGCTATGGGTAGAGCCTTAGTAGATATGGAAAAAGGGCAAATAAAATTTTGGTTGAACAATGAAGAAGTGAATTTCAACATTTGTAGGTCCATGAGGCAGAGTGGTGAGCTCCAATAGATATCTGCCATATCTTACAGGGTTGAAAAGTCATCTGAGGTACAAATAGAAGAGCATATGGGTGTATAAGCACTAACGACAGTGATCATGAATTTTGATAGTGATTATAAGCATTGAAGAGTATGGGTTATTGGTCGCGGCACTTGATCGAGGTGATGTTCGGTTTAAACCAAAGAAGTTTGAGTTAGATATGAAGCATCGCGAGTCTACACCCGCGAAACCATCTATAGAGGAGGCTCCATAATTAGAACTTAAGGCTCTACCACTCATCTGAGGTCTGTATTATTGGGAAAAGATGATAGTTTGCCGGTAATTATTGCACCAGATCTAAATGCGCATCAAGTTGAGAGTTTTGTAAAAGTGTTAAAAAGGTTCAAAAGATCTATTGGGTGGACTATTGCAGATATTATTGGGATCCCTCCCGGTATTTGTTTGCATAAAATCCAACTCATGCCCGATTATCAGCCAAGTATCGACCACCAGAGACATTTAAATCCACCTATGCAATAGGTGGTAAAGAAGGAAATCATTAAGTGGTTGGATGCTGGAGTGATATATCCAATCGCCGATAGTAGTTGGGTATGCCCTGTTCAGTGTGTACCTAAGAAAGGGGGAATGACTGTGGTTCCCAATGAGAAAAATGAGCTTGTTCCGATGAGGCCGGTGACTGGATGGAGAGTGTGTATGGATTACCAGAAATTAAATGCATGAACCGAGAAGGACCATTTCCCTATGCCCTTCATGGATCAGATGTTGGATAGACTTGCCGGAAAGGGGTGGTACTGTTTTCTTGATGGTTATTCGGGTTATAATCAGATTTCTATTACACCGAAAGATCAAGAGAAAACCTCCTTTACTTGTCCTTATGGGACCTTCGCGTTCAAGAGAATGTCGTTTGAGTTATGTAATGCACCGGCCACATTTCAGAGATGTATGAGTCAATATTCTCCGATATGGTGGAGGACACTATTGCGGTGTTTATGGATAATTTTTCAGTGGTTGGCGACTCCTTTGAGCGGTGTTTGAGTACTTTGTCTGAGGTTCTTAAGAGGTGTGAAGATTGCAACCTTGTGCTAAATTGGGACAAATATCACTTCATGGTGAAAGAAGGTATTGTATTGGGTCATCACATTTCAGAAAAGGGTATAGAGGTTGATCGAGCTAAAGTTGAGGTGATAGAGAGACTTCCTCCACCCATCTCTGTAAAAGTTGTGAGAAGTTTTCTTGGGCATGCAGGCTTTTACCGGAGGTTCATCAAGGATTTTTCAAAGATTGCACATCCTTTGTGCAAGTTGCTTGAGAAAGAGTGTAAGTTTTATTTTGATGAATTCTGTCTTAAGTCATTTGGTGAGTTGAAGTAAAAGTTGGTGTCTGCACCAATCATCATTTCTCCGGATTGGAGCAAGCCATTTAAGGTGATGTGTGGTGCGAGTAGGGTTGTTCTTGGTGTGGTATTGCGACAAATAAGGGACCAAATCCTTCACCCCATTTACTAGTAAAGCCCTTAATGAAGCCCAAAAGAACTACATCGTGACTAAACAAGAGCTCCTTGCAGTAGTCTTTGCTTTTGAGAAATTTTGATCCTATTTGCTTGGCACGAGTGTTATAGTGCATACTGATCATTCTGCTTTGAGATATTTGATGGCAAAGAAGGATGCGAAACCGATGTTGGTTTGTTGGGTATTACTATTGCAAGAATTTGACTTTGAGGTGAAAGATAGAAAAGGGACCGAAAATCAAGTTGTTGATCACTTACCTCGATTAGAAGATGAAGCAATGAGGGAGTTAGGTGAAAAGGCTGAAATTTATGATACTTTCCCTGATAATCATGTATTGGCTGCCTCCCAAGACTTGATACCATGGTTCGCAGATTTTTGCGAATTATCTGGCTAGTGATATCGTCCCACCGGACTTGTCCTTTCATCAAAGAAAAAAATTCATGCATGATGTGAAAAAGTTCTTTTGGGATGAGCCATACTTATATAGGAGTTGTGCCGATGGGCTTATTCGGCGTTGTGTGCCGGAAGTTGAGATGTTGAGTGTTTTGGAGGCATGCCATTATTCGCCTGTAGGTGGGCATCATAGTGGTATCCGGACCGCTCACAAGATCTTGCAATGTGGCTACTATTGGACAACCATACACCAAGATGCTCATGAGTTTGCCAAGGCATGTGATAGATGCCAAAGAGATGGTGGCATTTCGAGAAAGCAAGAGCTCCCTTTAAATCCCATTATTATGATTGAATTGTTTGATGTGTGGGGAATTGACTTTATGGGCCCTTTTATTAGTTCTCATGGGATGAAGTACATTCTTGTGGCAGTCGATTATGTGTCTAAATGGGTGGACGCTATCGCACTTGCGAATAATGAAGGGAAGAGTGTCACCGCATTCTTGAAAAAGAACATATTTTCCAGATTTGGCACCCCAAGGGCTATTATCAGTGATGGGGGATCTCACTTTTGCAACAGCTATTTAAGGGATTATTGGAAAAATATGGGGTTCACCATAATGTGTCCACTCCGTACCATCCTCAAACTAGTGGGCAAGTTGAGGTGTCAAACAGGGAGATTAAGCAGATTTTGGCAAAAACAGTGAATGCTAGTAGAACGGATTGGTCAAGGAGGCTTGATGATGCTCTTTGGGCCTACTGGATAGCATACAAGACTCCCATAGATATGTCCCCATACCAACTTGTATATGGTAAGACTTGTCACTTACCGGTTGAATTAGAGCATAAGGCCATGTGAGCAATGAAGAAGTTGAAAATGGATTGGAATGAGGTTGCGGAACAGAGGTTAAACGGGTTGAATGATCTTGATGAATTTCGCTTGAAGGCATATGAAAGTTCAGCCCTCTACAAAGAAAAGATTGAGAAGCGCGATTTTTTGGTTGGGGATTTGGTGCTTTTGTTCAATTCTAGGTTGCGCTTGTTTCCAGGAAAACTCAAGTCCAAATGGACTCCCTACTTTATCACCCAAATATTCCCTCATGGTGTGGTTGAGTTGGAAAACAAGGAGGGTGTGAGGTTCAAGGTGAACGGGCAGCGCATCAAAATCTATCTGGGGCATGCTGAAACGGCGAATGAAGTGATCGAGGCTTATCATCTTGATGAAGTCTGAGTAATCAAGATTCCTCCTTCGTGCCACGACGTTAAATCAAACGCTGATTGGGAGGCAATCCAATATGTATCCTATAGCCAACTATAGGTCTTTCATCATTTTCTAGGAATACTTTCATTATTTTTGCTTTTATTACTTAATGTCCTATCTGAATGTTCTTTTATTTTCCTTTAGAAGTGTTTGCTAGATCTTAGATTAGGGTCCGTGTCCAAAAAGTGTCCAGAAAATATAAAAAGATTAGCTTAATGGGTGTTAAATGTGCAGGGACCATATCACCAGAAATCTGCAGAAAATTGGTCTGGTGCACCCATCGACGGACCCATTGACGGACCGTCGGTTGGATCCGTCGTGCCCAGGTATGTTCTTTCAATTTTTCTAAGTTAGGGCACTGACGATCCCTCACCCACCAACCCGACCCGTCCGACTATATATTAAAAGTTTTTAAACTTTTCAGTTACCCACCTTTTCACATACCCCCCATAACCGTTTTCCCTCCCTATTTCCTCTCATTTCCCCCCACTTCCTCACCCATTAACTCCCAATTACTCATAAGATTTCCACACTTCCCCCAATTCAAAAAGTTTTTTTCTCTCACAAATCTCCCACTTTCTTCAGTCCCTTTGTCAGTCGGTGTTCGTGGTGGTTGTTGCTGCTGTTCAACTACTAGTGTTCATACTCTTTTTCCTCTACTACAGTTGTCAGGTATGTTGTTTTGATCTGCTAGACTAACTGTCGTTAATTTTCCTTATTACCTTGCTGTCTGGCTGTGTGGGTACTGAATTTTGGACCCTTTTGCATGCTGAAACTTACACCCAAAAGTCCTAAGTCTCTTAGAAACACTGAAATTGAAAGGGATGGGGGTGTCTTGTTAAAAATGGCGTGTGTTTTCATGATTGTGTTCCTGACCTAGGTTTGATAGGCTGTCGAAAATGAATGTTAAAAATAGAAAAATTCATGCCCTACGTATGATGGGATGCTGGGTAAATGTATGGGAAACTTCAGCTTTTAAGGATACTTCGAATTAGTAAGATGGGGGAACCAAATTGGCTGCAAAACACTGTCCCTTAAGGACAGTACGAGACCCTGTCGACGGACCGTTGTTGGGTTCCGTCAACCCCAACTTCCTTTACTTAATCTAAGTGTCCTTCGACGGACCCCTTTGACGGACCGTCGTCCCTTCGACAGTCTGTACTGCACAATCGTAGACAGTGTTAGAACTTTTTCTTCTGATTTTCTATAAAAATATTCAAAGTGTCCGTCGACGGACCTTTATGACAGACCGTCGTCCTTTTGATGGTCCGTCCTTCATAATCGTGGACATTGTCAGAACCTTTGTTTCTGATGTTTGTAAAATTTATTCTAAGTATAACTCGACGGACCCTCATGACGAACCGTCATGCCTTCAATGGTCCGTCCTGCACAACCGTCACCACTATCAGAACCTTTGATTCTGATGCTATCCAGAAATTTTTTACTAAGTGTCCCTCAACGGACCCCCATGATGGACCGTCGTGCCTTCGACGGACCTCGGTGGCTCCGTCATGCAGTACTGTACTTCTGCACTTTCATTCCTTTTCTGTGTTCTGCTCTTGTGTTTTCTTCTTTTGCATGTGTTGCAGGCTTCTACTGGTACTAACTACTTCTCTTTGCAGGTATAAATGGCACCTAAACAAGACCGTGTCTACTCATAAAGGCGT
Source organism: Solanum sitiens (assembly GCA_016801875.1). Taxonomy (NCBI): domain Eukaryota; kingdom Viridiplantae; phylum Streptophyta; class Magnoliopsida; order Solanales; family Solanaceae; genus Solanum; species Solanum sitiens. Next base: position 431,019 of record JABWTJ010000344.1, read on the forward strand.
TCCAAGTCCGTCTCCCCGTCGAACCAGCTGGTCATAGGCTCAGACGATGAGCCTGACCTGGAGTACGTGCCACCAGACACCCGTACTCCTACCCATGCTTCCCTCCCCACCAGAGCAATGCCCACGAGGGTGGCGCCCAATGTAGTCACTACCTCCCAGTCTAATGAGGAGCGCATACTGACTGGCACACCTTCTGGGTCGGCTACACATTCTGAGGGAGAATATGGCTTCGTGGAGTCTTCCGGGTTTGAGGAAGCGTCTGAATCTGTGGAGGTTTCCAGGTGTGGGAAGGAGTCTGCCTCGTCTGATGAGGCTGATAGTGCTGCCTCCATTCCAGCACCCCAGACTGGCGTCCCCGCTTCGGTTGCTGATCATCCCAACCAGTGGTGTGTCGAGGGGCAGTATCAAGTTTACATTGATGCCAAGGTGCCAAATGACAAGGTGGTTATGACCCGGACTCTGACACCCGAGCGGATGGTTCTTACGGGGAGTCTTCCCACCATGACGGCCATTCATGAGTTATTCACCAGACATCGGCTGGAGTGAACGGCTCGAGATGTAGGCCGCTATAGCAAGGAAATGGTCCGAGAGTTCTATGCCTCTTATGTGGCGACTCTCCGATCTCAGCTGGACAGGCGGGCAACCCCCGCCAAACATGCACCTTTAGAGTACGCCCGAGTCCGCGGTAAGCGGGTTGATATTTCCTTGCCGGCCATTCGCAGGTTTCTCTATGGCGCAGATATTGATGCCACCCGGACCCCCCTCACCGCCGAGTTTGACTATAGGTGGAGGTTGATCAAAGATGGCCATTCCAGCGTGAGCCAGATGTGAGAGAGACCACCAAGCGGTGGATTGTACAGAACCTCTCAGTGGATGGTGAGGCTGCCAATTAGGTGCTAGAGACCAAGGGGAGTATCAAGAAGTCCAACCTCACCTTCACAGCCAAGTTCTTATGGCTGTTAATCCGACACTGTCTTTCCCCCACTGCTGCTGATAACATTGTCACTTAGGATCGTGTAGTGTTGATGGCTGCCATGGTTGCGGGGTTCGAGGTGGACTTCGTGTGGCTGTTACAGGCGGTGATGCATGAGAGGGCCTTCAAGGCCACTACTACCTACCCTTTCCCGTGTATGGTCTTTGCGTTGTGTAGGTATGCAGGAGTGACCGTGTGGCACATTGATGTGCTCAAGACCCCGATTGGTCTGGTTGATATTGGTCTCATTCGGGATCAGGACAATGAGTTGGATCCCAATAGAGGGCCCCATGCAGAAGTGCATCCGCTAGGTGAGAACCTGGCAGCCACGGTAGAGCAAGCCCAAGGGGCTAATCCGGCTACATCTGAGCCTACCGACAACACTTCGGTCGAGTCTATCCCGGGTGGTAGCCCCGCTCCGAGCTCCTCCCGTTCGACTTCATCAGCTACACTGGTCACGCTTACTAGGGTCCAGAAACTAGAGGCCCAAATGGCCACACTTCTGCATCACATCCAGCCTTGGATGCAGAGGTCCATTACTGAGGTAGAGAAGCGTATAGAGAGGAATATGGCCCAACATACCGAGCGAAAGATCATGGAGGTCCACCAGCGCTTGGATGCATTTGAGTTACGGGTTCTCGCTCGGCCAGCCCCTACAATGGATGTGACGAATCTCCATGCTGCTGTGGAGAGTCTAAGAGCATACTTGAATACCATACTGGAGGCTCGGGTGCCTGAGTCTGAGCTCTCTTCTGCAGAGCCTGCTGAGGACACTGTGTTGGCTGCCCTGTTCTCCACCACTGATATGCCACCACCTCCCCCACGAGATCCTGCCAAGAGGAACCGAGCTAGAGATGAGGATGAGTCTCGGGCACGAAAGAAGGAGCGCCATGAGTTGGAGGCCGCGAGGAGAGCCTCGCTGATTGATGAGGAGGCCCGCCAGTAGAGGGTTCTAGAGGTGGCTGCTGAGGCGTCTAGTTCCAGGGTTGTTGAGGCTGAGAGGAGCACTACTGATGGTGTTGTTATTGCTGAGGACACTACTGATGGTGTCCCTACTACAGAGGGAGCAGGTTCTGGGAAGTCGGACCCGTCAGCTTGCTGATCACCTGCGCTTTGCGCCTCAGGTTTGCTTCACCTACCACCCTATTTTATATACTTTTATGCATTGGGGATAATTGCATGTCTTTTTGTTGGGAGTGGAGTAAATGGAAAGTGAGTGCTAGGGTGAATTCTGAGTAGCCCAACTCACGATCCTCTCTTGGGGTTTTCTTGCCAGTGTTCTTTTTCCCAAGAGACTGGTTATTTTATTGTTGAACCGGCATGTTGGTATATCTTGTACATAGTATATAAATGGAATCTGAAGCATGATGGCTAAACAAAATGATATCCTGATTTAAAGAAAATGTTGCATGACTAGGCACAGTAACTGATAAATGTGTGGCTCTAAGCATGACATAGAGATACACCACTGCATGACCCTGAATCTAAAACTCGAACTAGGTTTCTGATAATTTGGTAGAGTAATGAGATGTCAAGTGCGTGTGAGGAAAATTTGAATATTCCACCATTGGTACTGAGCTAGAACTTGCCTGGTTAGTCCTGCTAAAAAACAAGCCGTGATAGACAATTAGGAAAGGATCATAGGCCCTTGTTCAAGATAGCCAATCTTTAGCCTATATAACACAAAAAACGAATAAAATTAATCCCTTCTTGATCCAAATGATTTGAGCTTAAAATAGACATTTCTTTTTCACCTCGACTGATCTTTTCTGGGAACAATGTGTTGGCCCTGGTCCCTTCTTGGACCTGTGCACTTCAGCTTATGTCAAAAGCATAAGTTGAGGGTGGCTAATGCAGAAAACAACCTTGTCGTGGCCCTGACCCAACCTTGGGTATTGTGTACCTTGAATCATAGCAAAGTCATGAGTTGAGGGTGGATATTATGAGGAATGCTCTGGAAAGTGGGGTTGAAAGAATAAAGAGAGAGAAAGAACAAAAGAAAAGTTGAAAGCAAAGTAAAAAATTTGAAAATACAAGTAAGAAAAGAGAGGAGTCACTTACACAAAAAGATAAAGAAGGGAGAATAGCAAGACGAAATAATATAAGAAAATTAAGAAATAGGGCGAAATAAAATGATGAAAAGGTAGGACGCTTAGCCGTTATGTCAAGGAGGGCAATAAGTCACTAAAATATATCTAAATATATCCTACCTGACCCCGAGTCTAAATTACAAGCTAAGAAAGTCCTATCGTGATCCTAAAAATCTATTATGGTGAACTTAAAACAGTGAAAATAAGGGCAAGCCTATGGCAATAAGTATAAATGAGGTGTGAAGTTGTTCTGAGATCGAGTGTTGAAAAATAATCCTTATACTCAAACTGAAATCATTGTGTGAAAAATGAGGATGTTGTTTTGAAGCGAGGACACTAGTTGCAATACCGAAAAATTGGTACCTTGGTGAGCGATCAAAGAGGATAGGTGTCGGTGTGTGGTGAGTCTGTGTTATGGTCTGATCTGCATGAGCGAGCCTAATAGTGATAGCATGCATAAACATAATGAAAATAATCGGGATTGATATCCAGATGATTGCGAAAGCTAAAATAAGGATACTCTTGTACAATGATTTTGTGGTGAGTCATAGTGCGTCGCTTGAGGATAAACAACGAATTTAAGTTGAGGGTGTTGATGTACCGTGGTTTCACGGTACTTTCAATGCTTTTCCCTTAAGTTTAGTGTGTGTCTAAGGCCTTTTTGTATTAGTTTTAATGTATTTTTCTCTTTGTTTGCAGGAAATCTGTCCATGATGAAAACGCGGAAGAATTATGCTGAAATTGCAGAAGTGACGACCCACGGAGCCATCGATGGTCCGTCGACCCCTCGACGGTTCGTAGGTGGCCACCGTCGTATGAAGGAAATGCTGCTAAAGGAAGATCGGGGAATTCTGACTAAGTGCGACACTACGGAGGCTCTCGACGGACCGTCATCTCCACGACGGACCGTCATCTCCACGACGGACCGTCCTGCACATCCGTCATCGTTAACAGAAAATAGCTCTAGTACCCAACTTGAAAAGATTCTAAGTGTGGAGAAACGGAAGCCATCAACGGACCGTCGTCCTTGTCCATCGATGGTAATAATAAGTTAGAGAAAAAAGCAGCTGAAAAAAGAAGCTAAGTGTGGAACGACGGGGGGCCCCGACGGTCCGTCATGGCCTCGACGGTCCGTCATCCAGGTCGTCAACTCACACGCGGTTTTTGGGCAGCTTTTCTTTAAATAGGTTCCGAAATCGTTTGTTGCAAGACTTTTGATTAATTCAAGTAATTTTCTGGATTTTCTTCAATCTAATCAAAGTAAGTAAATGAATTCTTATCTAATTAACATAAATAGTGTGATTATTAACATGGGTAACTAAATCCATAACTAGGGTTGTGGGAACCATCGGTAAATAACAAGGTAAAAACTAGCTAAAATAACAATTCTAGAATAAAGTCTTGCATGTATTTATAATTCTTTTGTTTAGAAGTCTTTTCAACAAGTGCACGCGTTAGAACTCGCATTGTTGCTACTTGCCGGACCAAGGAGGTAGATAATGAGAAAAGAATTATCAACGTAGATTTAGTATACACTATCTAATAGGCTAGTATCGATTGGTGCGAAGTAACAACTAAGCCAAACATCGATTACGATGCTTAATATGAGGTAAAGGTAAGGTTTAGTAAAGCATACACACGTAGCTGGACCAAGGTGCGGAGTGAAATTTTCTAGTTGCCGGACCAAGGAATTAGGGATATATAACTTACCACTTTGCATGCAAGATACTAGGAAAGGATTGTTATTAGCTAGAATTACCGCGTTAAGAACCTGTGGGGAACACTTATTCCCTAATAACTCTCATTATTTGATAAAAATCAGACCTTTGAACTTTCCACTTATTTACTTAGAAATAGTTAATTACATTTGTTCTTTAAAACCCCCCTTTTTGTTACTTGTTTTCGGAAAGGACTTGACTAAATAGAAGTAATCGTAGGTTAAAGTTAAGTCTAAATCATTTTCCTCGTGGGATCGACCCCAACCTCATAGTTGGGTTCTTTACTTGATACAACCGTTTATACTTCTTTTCGGGAAGTAAATTTGAGCGTATCACTGTTGACACCCAATTTTGACTTACATTTTAAAAATCGTAATTTTGAAGTTTTATTTATTTAATAGCTTAGATTATTTTTTTATATATAATTTTAAATAAGTTTATCGATAATTATCTTTATTTATCAAAATTTAGGATTTTTTGTTAGTTAATTTTTTAAAATTGCATTTCACATGTCATTAGTTATGTTCATTATATTATTTTAAAATTTATTTTATTTGTTACATTTGTTAATATTTATGTTGAATTTAGCACAGTCTAAAATTTAGTCAAATACGAGAAAAATTTTAGGAATTCTATTGAGATAATTTTGGGCCACAATGCTAAGCCCATCATTTGAGCCCATTTTGTATTTTCTTATTAATGTTATTAACTAGGTCAAAATATGGGGTGAAAATTTTTAGGTGATAATACTTCTTTTTTTTTGACATGGGGAAAACACAAAACATTTTTCCAAATAGAAAAACCCTAATCTTTTCCTCTTCCATTTTTCCTCACTTATCCGCCACCACCCTAAACCCTCATTCTCCATGTTTTCCAACCACGAGCTCACGCCACCGCTACTCTATTGTTCAACAACCCAAATAACAACACAACAGCTCAACTACGAAGCTCCATCCCCAAATTTCTACCAGACCCACTTCCTTTTCACCTTCATTCTCCAACTACCAGACCCTTCCAGCCATTTTCTCCGACCAAACCACCACTGAAAACCCAACCAGCAGACCAAACACCAACCAAAACCCCTCCGTTTTTTAGCAAACGCAACAAAAAAAAACAACCCCAAAAATCAGAAGTCAAAGCCAACCCCAAAATTCCATTTCGTTTTTCCCAATTTTTTTTTCCAGCAAAGAACCACACAAAAGTCAGTCCCAAAACGACCCCCCATTTTTTTTCCGATCAACGTCACACCCGAACTCCATCACTGCCTCTCCATTTTTCTACAGAGAACCAAAAGTCGCAAACTCCGAGCTCAGAAATCCATAATCCTACCAGACAAATCCCCATCGCCCTCTTCTCCAATTCTTTCTGGCGAAACCTCGCCAGAACACCGCAGCTCTCCTTCTTTCAAATGACCTCCTCGAAGCCACCAGCTTCAGCGGGCAGTGAGCAGCGACCTCCGAGCTCCAAGCTCACACACTACGCCTGAGGACACCAACAACTCCATTCCGGTGAGGTATAAGCTTTCACTTTCAAATCTAACTGAAATAAAATGTTGTTTTACTTAGTTTTCTTCTTCTTTATCGCTATGTATTTCTTGCATTTAAGGCGACTCATTTTGTTCGTTCCAAATTCGATCGGAGGGGCTCAAACTCCGATAAGCTTTATTTTTGTGTTAATATTCTCCGGCAGATATTCTTTTGGTTTCATCTTATTATGTGTCTATTTTTTATTTTTTTTAGTTCATTATTGGTGGTTCATAATTTTAAATGCTTTATTATTTTATTTTGTCTATTACATATTTACATTGTGGTCTGTTCATTTTAGCTTTTTTTATTTTTACTTTATGATTGTTTCCTTATTTTAATCTAATGTCTCGTTTTATTTAGACTTTGATTTATGTATTTTTCTAAATTTTTACATAGAATTGTTTTGGTTTATATGCTTCCGTGTTGATAATTTCTTAAATTTGCTCCAATTCTCAATTTTATATTTTAATTGCTAATTTTGTAATATGTTTGTTAGATTAGCATTCTTGTTTACGATGTTATGATGATTAATGTTGATTAATTTTCTTTTCTTTCCTATTTCATCACGTTTCTTCTTCATCCATTTGGTGTTGTTGTTTTTATATCACTATTGTATTAGTTGTTTTTGTTTTTTTTGTTTTATGCTTGGTCATTTTTAATTAGTTGGGATGATGGCATAAATTTTGAGAAACTTATAGATATCATTTGGTTACTGTTTGCATGTTAGTGCGTAATTTCGTATTATTTTAATTAGTTTTATGTGATTTGGTATTTTGAAAAGTATTATATTAAATCGGCCAATGAGAAAATCTCTCCGTCGGTTTTGGAGGCCTTCCTAATATTAAAGACGGAAATTTAGTTTATGTTTATATATTTCGCTTGTTAAAAATGGCCGATGAAGAAATTACCGTCGATTTTCAAGGTCTTTCATGTTAATAAGACGGATTTTTATTTTTAAGTTATTATTTGAGTTATTCATTTTTATTTATATTTATTTGGTACTAACTCTTTTACTGAGTGTCTTTACAGGTACCCGGAGGTGCTTCTCCTTGAAATTATTCGAATGTAGTTCGAATCATACTTTTTATTCATTATTTTATATATATTGACGTTAGGCAAACTTTAGGCCGTTTCTTATATTTATTATTTTATTATTTGTACATATTGAATGTTTATTATACTTGTACATTATTTTATTTCCCTCCTCAATTTGAAAAAAATGAATTCAGTCGGGACTCACATTTGTGGATTTCAAAGGATGCTGAACCCCTTCCCTTCGAAATAATTTGAACCCCTTACCTAGAATCAAATTGATTTCGTAGATCATTTAATGATTTCCTAGTTTTTTTCTAAAATTAGGTGGCGACTCTTTTTAAAACTCATTCATTTTTAAAACTTGTTAAAATTGAATCAATTAATAATTTTTTGAGTTGTCGCGACGTTTCGCCCTATTTGAACAGAGTAGGGATGTAAACAGAATGGCGACTCTGCTGGGGACTATTAGAGGTTCTAACCATATGAATTTATTTTTTAAAAATTGAGAAAAATTTTCTTTTATTGTGTTATACCTTGTATTTTTATATTTCGCTGATTATGTGTATATTGTATTTGTTGTTTATTCATTATTCTTTTATTGTATGTATATTGTCATTGCACTCATACATCTTTTCGCCAAATGGCAAATAGTATGCATTAGGAAAACGGAAGTTACGTGGCTTTCCACGGCTTCTTTCAGAAATACACAAGAGGTTCATTTGAAAGTATCAAACGAATAGTTGGAATGCGGTCATACGACGTCATTTGGTAGCTTCACCCCGTTGTTTGTCCGACTCGGGTTACCGTCAACTTGAAAACTATTCTAGTAAAGCCTAAGATAGAGCAAAACCAAATACAAATCTAAGCATTAAACTAAGATGACCCAACACCCAAGGTGTATTGGGTTCATTAGATAGACCACCTTGAGTTCAAAAGGGCCTACGACCTGAATGGACGATTATATTTATTTGTTTAAATTTGAAGGATGTATACATCATCTGAAAAAATCATTGTCCTCGAAATCGGGAGTATATTGTAGCTTATTCTATTAAAAAAAAAATCTCACAAGTTACTAGTCTAAGACGCGGGAACCCAGAGAAGAGAAGAAGTAAATAGAGAAAGACCTTCTATGGAAGCATAGTATAGGATTGAACCCCTGCGCAGGACTGAATATTTTGTATCCCATTTTCCCTATGATGTATCCCATTCACTTTATTCGTATAAATTTGTATAAATTTAGATTTCGGGATAATGGAATGTTTCAAATGACATATACATCCTTCAAATCGATAGGCCTACCCTAGGCATAAAAGGGTCACATATTTGTATAGGACGCGTAATAATTGTTTGTATGCTATATGATATGTTTCAGTTTGTTGTTAATTAAAACAGTGTTTATGTGTTTAATTCATTATTTGTGTGATATTTTGCATTATCCATTATGAACAAGAACTAACACTCTTACCTTTTGAGTTGTTCTTCTTCAGAGCGAAATGTTGATTTATGTCCGAATTCAGAAATTATTATTCGTCCGAAGTTGCAAGAGACAAGAGGATTAGCGAAATTAAAGTCCTTGCATTTCTCAATTATATCAAGTCAAAACGATAAATTAGGGGAGTATTTGACTATGAGGTGGCACCCACTTATTTTTATTATTATTTTGCATGATGGTCCTGCTCTCACATATTTCTCATATTTTTGTAGGAATACCGTCCCCGACATCAGTCGGGGATGGTCATAACAATGTCTGAATCTCGTGAAAATTGGGAGAAGACAGTTTCAAGAAAACATCCGAAAAGAGTATACGTAGAAATTACTGTAGTAATTCATAGGTTACATTCAACAAACAGCATAAATATTGACGATTAATAGGCTTATTGGTGCGGGAAAAAAAAAACAAAGGGGTCAACAACAAAAAAAAGAATTTATTTGAATTGTCTAAATCTTTAAATTATTATATGCCTTATCTACACGAACTACGCGTACCTGATTCTCATTTTAATAAGATACGTAGGCAACCCTTCTTGGGTTCGGTATTATCTTCTACAAAAGAAAAAAAATAAAATAAAATAGTTTGTGCATATTTTTCAAGTCAAATCTGAATGAACTACGCGAACCTGATTCTCATTTCGGTGAGATACGTAGGCAACCCTTCTTAGGTTCGGTATTATCTTTTCCAAAAAAAAAATTAAAAAAAATAAGTAGTTTGTTAATATTTTCAAAGTTATACCTACATGAACTACGCACACCTGATTCTCATTTCGGTGAGATATGTAGGCAACCCTTGTTGGGTTCGGTATTATCTTTTCCAAAAAAAAAAAAAAGTTTGTTAATATTTTCAAAGTTATACCTACATGAACTACGCACACTTGAGTCTCATCTTAATGAGATACGTAGGCAGCCCTTCTCGGGTTCGGTAATCATTCTTTCAAAAAAATAATTACTTGTACATACCGTAAGAGTCATGTCTTTAGCTCGGTTGGGACCTATGTAGTTAAGAGCATGTGAATATATTTGATATGATGGAAAAAACTGACTTTGCGGTAAAATATAGATTCTCGTGGTACCTCTTATCTGTACTTTTGTGATGCTTGAAAATTCTCTTGCATGCAATCAAGATAAGAATAAAATTAACCTTATGTTTCATGTGCATTGTGTGGTGAGATTTTGATCAAAGTTCAATTGTGTTACACTGTTGATCTAGAACTTGACCTGAATGTTTTTCGAGGCGAAATCCTGAGTAATGTTTGGTTTGAGAAAGGATTGTAGGCTTTTTTTTGACCCGATTGTGCCTTTCAAAGCTTACCAAATTACATTAATCCCTAGTTTTCCCATTTTGAGCCTGAAACCTTTATTTGGATAACCACATCTTAACCACTACCCTTTTGAGTGCTTACAAACACTATCCTCTCTTGGCCCAACCTTCTTGAGTGCACCAAGAATGTGCAAATTATAAGAGGAGATCCATGTTTGAAATTTCCAAAAGCAAAGATATTGAGTCTCCCAAATCAAGGAAGCAAAGACCTCTAGAAAAAAAAAGGTGGAAGAAATTAAAAAAAAAGGGTAAAAAATATCCTTACAGGGTCAATGAAAGGTGGGAAGGAAATACTCCAACAAAAATGGAAAAATTATTATAATAAAGAAGTGAATGAAAGAAAAGCTCCAAGGAATAAGGACTCAAAAGAAGGAAAAGAGAAGAAGAGAAAAGCTCCAAAAAATGAGAGCTCCAAAAAAAAAAAAAGGAAAAACGTTAAAAATGAGAATTCAAAAGAATTTGAGAGGTCAGAGAATAATGAAGAGGATCTAGCGCCAAAGTCGTACCAATCATTAAGAGCACAAATTCGTGTGATGTTCAAGGAGGAATTTAGTCACTTTTATCCTAAATAAATATCCTACCCATCCCTAAGCCTACGTTATAAGCCAATGACAAGCCCTACATGATCTCATTCCAAATGTTCTCACATTAGTAGAGATTTACATAAGGGTCAAGCATATAGTATCACAGTTGTATGCATTGAACATTCTTGTGAGTGTGAGTGCACTTTGGAAAATGTCCTAAAATCAAATATTTCAAATACGTGTGAAATTATACAAGTCTTTTTCGTGAGGGCACTTGAAACATAAGGATTGATACAATTCAAAACCTTTATTGAAACAAGATGAACGGATCATGTTGATCCTTAAGTATATTGGAGGTACCACTTGAAGCTGTAGGAATTACCTTAAATTCAATCTTAAAAAAAAAAAAGGAATGAGAGATTTACCTGCAATCTTAACTGTTGGTACCAATTGTAGTGAAGGTTTGACTATCTCATCACATTTTTTATTTTTCAAAAAGAAAAGAAAAAAGTAAAAAAACACTCATTCTTTAATATTTTAAAACCTTTTTAAGAGTCTTTCAATTTTATAAATAAAAAATAAAAAAAAATTGCCTTTTGAGCTGTTCATTGTAAAAAGTGTCATCGGGTTAATCTCGTATGTGTGAGAGTCCTATTTTACTTCATGGATTGTCCGTCCCAAAATGTGACATATTTTTTTTTTATATATCTCTAGGCTTTGAATATTACATGGAATATTATTTTCCTATTTCATCATGTTCATATTGTACATTTTCTACTGATGATTTTCTTTCAGATTCTTTGCAGTATTCATCATCTACAAGTTTGGAACTACATTTGACCTGATTCCTGCCTCAACAGGATATGTAGGCGCCACGACGGCTCGATCATATACCCAGTGTGATTATTATTTCTCCTTACAATAAAAACTGGGACAGAATTTTTGAAAATATCTCTAAAATTCACAATAGAGGTGTTATCGCCAATAAGTCAAGATTGAAGATCATTTTGAGATCTGCCAAAATTCCAACTGGGACAGAATTTTTGAGGAAGACCTCAAAATTCTGATAAGTACTGCAAGAAGCTTGATAGCAACTGCAAAATTCATGCATCACGAGTTAATATTCATGCATCGCGAGTTAATATTCATGCATCAAGAGTCAATATTCATGCATCGCGAGTTAATTCATGCATCACTAGTTAATTCATGCATCACGAGTTAATATTCATGCATCACGAGTTAATTCATGCATCACGAGTTAATATTCATGCATCGCGAGAAGATTTCATACCTCGCAAAAATTTATGCATCGCAAGAAGATTCCATCCCTCGCAAAATTTATGCATTGCGGGAAGATATTCATGCCCCGCAGAAAATCATGCATCGCGAGTCAATATTCATGAATTGCAAAACTATCATGCATCGCGAGTCAATATTCATGCATTGCAAAAAAAAAATAAAAAAAAATTATCATGCATCGCGAGTCAATATTCATGCATTGCAAAAGATCATGCATCGCAAGTTAATATTCATGCATCGCGAGTTATTATTCACGCATCGCGAAAAGATTGCATACCTCGCAGAAATTTATGCATCGCAAGAAGATTTCATACCTTGCGGAATTTATGCATCGCAAGAAGATTTCATACCTTGCGGAATTTATGCATCGCGAGAAGATTCCATCTCTCGCAAAATTCATGCATTGCGGGAAGATATTCATGCCCCGCAGAAGATCATGCATCAAGAGTCAATATTCATGCATAGCGGAAAATCATGCATCGCGAGTCAATATTCATGCATAGCGGAAAATCATGCATCGCGAGTCAATATTCATGCATAGCGGAAAATCATGCATCGCGAGTCAATATTCATGCATCGCAGAAGATCATGCATCGCGAGTCAATGTTCATGCATTGCAAAAAATCATGCATCGCGAGTCAAAAAAAAAATCATGCATCGCGAGTCAATATTCATGCATTGCAAAAAATCATGCATCGCGAGCCAAAAAAAAAATCATGCATCGCGAGTCAATATTCATGCATTGCAAAAGATCATGCATCGCAAGGTAATATTCATGCATCGCAAGTTATTATTCACGCATCGCGAGAAGATTTAATACCTCACAGAAATTTATGCATCGTGAGAAGATTTCATCCCTCGCAAAATTTTATACATCGCGAGAAGATTTCATCCCTCGCAAAAGTTTATACATTGACAAGAAGATATTTGCATTTAAGACGCATCTATTCGGAGGTGAAGGATGTGCGCCATATCTTTTCAACGTTCAAGTCGGTGGAAACTTGCGTTGAAAGATATTTGCATTTAAGACGCATCTATTCAGAGGTGAAGGATGTGCACCATATCTTTTCAACGTTCAAGTCGGTGGAAACTTGCGTTGAAAGATATTTGCATTTAAGACGCATCTATTCATAGGTGATGGATGTGCACCATATCTTTTCAACGTTCAAGTCGGTGGAAACTTGCGTTGAAAGATATTTGCATTTAAGACGCATCTATTCAGAGGTGATGGATGTGCACCATATCTTTTCAACGTTCAAGTCGGTGGAAACTTGCGTTGAATGATATTTGCATTTAAGACGCATCTATTCGGAGGTGAATGATGTGCACCATATCTTTACAACGTTCAAGTCGGTGGAAACTTGCGTTGAAAGATATTTGCATTTAAGACGCATCTATTCAGAGGTGATGGATGTGCACCATATCTTTTCAACGTTCAAGTCGGTGGAAACTTGTGTTGAAAGATATTTTCATTTAAGACGCATCTATTCGGAGGTGAAGGATGTGCACCATATCTTTTCAACGTTCAAGTCGGTGGAAACTTGCGTTGAAAGATATTTGCATTTAAGACGCATCTATTCGGAGGTGAAGGATGTGCACCATATCTTTTTCAACGTCAAGTCGGTGGAAACTTGCGTTGAAAGATATTTGTATTTAAGACGCATCTATTTAGAGATGAAGGATGTGCACCATATCTTTTAACGTTCAAGTCGGTAGAAACTTGCGTTGAAAGATGTTTGCATTTTGTCCTACCGATGGACATACATTCAAAATCCTACCGATGTATAATCTTTTCATTTGTCCTACCGATGGACATACATTCAAAATACTATCGGTGGATAATCTTTTCATTCGTCCTACCGATGGACATGCATTCAAAATCCTACCGATGGATAATATTTTCATTTGTCTTACCGATGGACATACATTCAAAATCCTATCGATGGATCATCATTTTTTTTCATTCGTCCTACCGATGGACATACATTCCAAATCCTACAGATTGATCATCATCTTCATTCGTCCTACCAAGGGACCTGTATTTATCTCCATTTATCGTATCATAAGAGATGCTACCCTTTTTCTTTTAGTTTTGCCTATAATAATGAGTTTTATCTTTGTTTTTTTTAGAACATTCTAGAGGATGCACTCTCAAAGGAGCCACATGTGCGAATTACTTCAACAAAGACGCAACAAAGCGTGGAACCTTTTAGATGCGAGTTCGGGATTGACTTCCACTATATTTCTACCGCACTTCTCTACAAGTTCATGTGTTCGGTCAAAATTGGTTTGTCAATTTTCGTTGTCCACGATTTCTTTCATCAATCATACACAACGAAAGGGACAGCTGTTGACACCCAATTTTGGTCTAACATTTTAAAAATTCGTAATTTTGAAGTTTTATTTATTTAATAGCTTAGATTATTTTTTTTAAATATAATTTTAAATAAATTTATCGATAACTATCTTTATTTATCAAAATTTAGGATTTTTTGTTAGTTAATTTTTTAAAATTGCATTTCACATATCATTAGTTATGTTCATTATATTATTTTAAAATTCATTTTATTTGTTACATTTGTTAATATTTATGTTGAATTTAGCACAGTCTAAAATTTAGTCAAATACGGAAAAAAAAATTAGGAATTCTATTGAGATAATTTTGGGCCACAATGCTAAGCCCATCATTTGAGCCCATTTTGGGTTTTCTTATTAATGTTATTAACTAGGTCAAAATATGGGGTGAAAAATTTTAGGTGATAATACTTTTTTTTTTTGACATGGGGAAAAAACAAAAACATTTTTCCAAATAGAAAAATCCTAATCTTTTCCTCTTCCATTTTTCCTCACTTAGCCGCCACCACCCTAAACCCTCATTCTCCATGTTTTCCGACCACGAGCTCACGCCACCGCTACTCTGTTGTTCAACAACCCAAATAACAACACTACAGCTCAACTACGAAGCTCCATCCCCAAATTTCTACAAGACCCACTTCCTTTTCACATTCATTCTCCAACTACCAGACCCTTCCAGCCATTTTCTCCGACCAAACCACCACTGAAAACCCAACCAGCAGACCAAACACCAACCAAAACCCCTCCGTTTTTCAGCAAACGCAACAAAAAAAAACAACCCCAAAAATCAGAAGTCAAAGCCAACCCCAAAATTCCATTTCGTTTTTCCCAATTTTTTTTTCCAGCAAAGAACCACACAAAAGTCAGTCCCAAAACTACCCCGCATTGTTTTTCCGGTCAACGTCACACCCGAACTCCATCACTGCCTCTCCATTTTTCTACAGAGAACCAAAAGTCGCAAACTCCGAGCTCAGAAATTCATAATCCTACCAGACAAATCCCCATCGCCCTCTTCTCCAATTCTTTCTGGCGAAACCTCGCCAGAACACCGCAGCTCTCCTTCTTTCAAATGACCTCCTCGAAGCCACCAGTTTCAGCGGGCAGTGAGAAGCGACCTCCGAGCTCCAAGCTCACACACTACGCCTGAGGACACCAACAACTCCATTCCGGTGAGGTATAAGCTTTCACTTTCAAATCTAACTGAAATAAAATGTTGTTTTACTTAGTTTTCTTCTTCTTTATCGCTATGTTATTTCTTGCATTTAAGGCGACTCATTTTGTTCGTTCCAAATTCGATCGGAGGGGCTCAAACTCCGATAAGCTTTATTTTTGTGTTAATATTCTCCGGCAGATTTCTTTTGGTTTCATCTTATTATGTGTCTATTTTTTATTTTTTTTAGTTCATTATTGGTGGTTCATAATTTTAAATGCTTTATTATTTTATTTTGTCTATTACATATTTACATTGTGGTCTGTTCATTTTAGCTTTTTTTATTTTTACTTTATGATTGTTTCCTTATTTTAATCTAATGTCTCGTTTTATTTAGACTTTGATTTATGTATTTTTCTAAATTTTTACATAGAATTGTTTTGGTTTATATGCTTCCGTGTTGATAATTTCTTAAATTTGCTCCAATTCTCAATTTTATATTTTAATTGCTAATTTTGTAATATGTTTGTTAGATTAGCATTCTTGTTTACGATGTTATGATGATTAATGTTGATTAATTTTCTTTTCTTTCCTATTTCATCACGTTTCTTCTTCATCCATTTGGTGTTGTTGTTTTATATCACTATTGTATTAGTTGTTTTTGTTTTTTTTGTTTTATGCTTGGTCATTTTTAATTAGTTGGGATGATGGCATAAATTTTGAGAAACTTATAGATATCATTTGGTTACTGTTTGCATGTTAGTGCGTAATTTCGTATTATTTTAATTAGTTTTATGTGATTTGGTATTTTGAAAAGTATTATATTAAATCGGCCAATGAGAAAATCTCTCCGTCGGTTTTGGAGGCCTCCCTAGTATTATGTACCCCTTGCCTAGAATCAAATTGGTTTCGTAGATCATTTAATGGTTTCCTAGTTTTTTCCTAAAATTAGGTGGCGACTCTTTTTAAAACACATTCATTTTTAAAACTCGTTAAAATTGAATCAATTAATAATTTTTCGAGTTGCCGCGACGTTTCGCCCTATTTGAACAGAGTAGGGATGTAAACAATCATTCGGTTAAGGATTCAAGCTCTGAAATCCAACTTTTGAGTCAATTCCAATAGTCAACGAGTTCCCAGAAGATCTTCCCAGAGTTCCTTTAGAAAGGGAAATTGACTTTAGAATTGATCTCCTTTTAGATACCTAGCCAATTTTTATTCCTTCTTACCGAATGGCTTCAGCTGAGCTTAAGGAACTGAAATAAGTTGAAAGACCTTCTAGATATGGGCTTTATCAGACTTAGTATTTCCCTATTGGGTGCACTAGTGTTGTTACTGAATAAGAAAGATGGTTCTCTCAGAATGTGCGTTGATTATAGGCAGTTGAACAGAGTCACAATCAAGAATAAGTACCCCATCCCCAAGATTGATGAATTGTTTGATCAACTTCACGGTGCTAGTTATTTCTCAAACATAGACCTCACATGCGGTTATAATCAGCTCAGAGTCATAAATAGTAACATCCCGAAAACAACATTCAAAACTCAGATGGTCATTATGAATTTGTAGTTATGGCATTTGGACTAACCAATGCTCTTGCGGCTTTCATGGATTTGATTAAAAGAGTGTTCAAGAAATATTTGGACTTGTTCATTATTATCATTATTGATGATATCCTCATTTACTCTAGAAATGAGGAAGAACATGTGAATCATTTGAGGGTTGTCCTGCGGACTCTCAAAGATCGCCAACTCTCAAAGATCGCCAGTGATTCGTTATATTAAGCAAGTGCATGTTTTGGTTCTAATAAGTTGCTTTCTTGAGAATATTGTGTCTAGCGAAGAGATTCGAGTGGATTCTCAGAAAATATAAGCAGTGAAACAATGTCCCAAACCACCTCTCATACTGATATTAGAAGTTTCTTAGGCCTAGTGGGATATCACATAAGGTTCGTGGAACGATTTTCATCCAGTCTCTCCATTGACTAAGTTGACTCATAAAAAGGTTACGTTTTAGTGGTCAGATGATTGTGAGAACAACTTCACATAATTGAAAAAAAGTTTGACTATAACTCTTATTTTGACTCTACAAGAAGGGTCAGACGGTTATGTTATATATTGTGATGCATACAGAGTCGTCCTAGGTTGTGTGTTGATGCAGCGAGGTAACGTTATAGCATATGCTTCTAGAAAGATGAAGGTGCATGAGAAGAAATACCCGACTCATGACCTCGAGCTAGCAGTTATGGTGTTTACACTTAAGATTTGAATATATTACTTTTATGGTGTTCACGTAAATGTGTTCACATACCATAAGAGTCTTTAGTATGTGTTCACCCAGAAAAAGTTAAATCTTTTCCAGAGGAGATGGATTGAGTTTCTCAAGGATTATGATAGCAGTTTGCATTACCATCTCGGTAAGGATAATGTAGTAGCATATACTCTTAGCATACTATCGATGGGTAGTGTGACACATGTAGAGGAAGAAAGATAGGAACTAGCAAAGGATGTTTACAGGCTTGCTCACTTAGGTGTTCATCTTATGAGCATATCAGATAGTGGTGTAACGGTTCAGAATGGGTCAGACTCTTCATTGGTAATGGAAAGTAAGGAAAATCATGACAATGATTTGATATTACTTTAACTAAAGGGTGTAGTCCATCAATACAGTGTTTAGGTTTTCTCCCATGGGGGAGATGGCGTGCTTCGCTATCAAGGTCTATTATGTGTTCCTAAAGTGGATGAGTTGAGACAACAGATTCTTGAAGAAGCCCATAACTCCAGATATTCTATTCATTTATGCACAACTAAGATGTACCATGTGTTGACACCCAATGTTGACCCCCCTCGGTACAAATTAGTTCACGAGCTTCTTGAAAATTCCAACAAGTGAAAATAGTTGACTTTATGAAATTCAAAAATATTTGTTACTCATTTTAAAATAGCTTTAGTCGATTTCCTTTTTTTAGCTTAAGTAATATATACTTTATATATGTTTTATAAAATTAATTTGTTTTATGAAATATTCAAAAATTGTCTCAAAAATATTTTGGTTTTACTTAATACTTTATCAAATTGATTTTGTCTAAATTGTTAGTTTTCATTTTTGAGTCATTAGTATAATTAAGTTAACTATTTTATATTGTTAAAATAAGAAGCTCGTAAATTAATTAGATATTAATTGGTCTTATTTAAATTTAGTTAAATTCTCTAAATTGCTTAATTTGGCATAACCCATTTTTACCTTCAACAGAATATTCTTTTTCAGCCTTATCAAATTTGTCCAAAAATCCGGCCCAATTCCATTATCAATAAAAGAGACCCATCTCTAAATTAGCAGCGACCCAAGTCTATTTAGTTTTAATCCAACCCCAGCCGCTTAAATCTCCCCGACCCAGCCCTTTTTGCTTTCTTTTTCCTTCACGAAGGAACCCAACAATAAAGCCTTCACGAGCGACAACTCGGCGCGTCGCTATTACAAGCGACATCATACGGAAAAGATAGCAGTATTCGCAGAAAAGCAGCTGCAATTCCGTCCCTGCTTGCACAGGATTGAGCCACGCGAGGGCCCAAGGACGACGTCTTTGATCCTAGCCGTCTGTCGCCTTTCCGATTTGGGGAATGGTTTGAAAATTTGCAGAAAGGTGTTTCGGCAAAAATGGCAAAGGTTTTTAGAATTGAAATGGGTTAAGAATTTGAATTTCGTTTCAACCCTTTTCCCCCCATTTTCGAAATCCTAATCGACTACTATATATTTTCTCTTGTTGTTCACTACCAAGGAGGATTTTTTTGGGGGGCGGTTTTGATCAAAGAAAATTTTTGAATGGATTTCTGGTCAGAATTTTTAGAGTTTGGAATATTTACAGAGAAGAAGAATCCTTAAGTTATAAAAAAAATCACTTCAGAGATACCCCCTAATTTTTTTTCTTTGTTTTCTTTCCTTACTCGTGCAGTGCTTGGAGTTCACAGTGGTTTATTGGAATTCATTCTGGTGTTGGAAGTTTGCTAATTCCTTACTCGTTCTGTCCGAGTTTGATGCCCAGAAGAAGGTATGTGACTTTGCTCCTTCTTAAGGGCTCTTCCTTAAGTCGAAGCTTATTCGTTCAGTTAGGGGATTCCCCCATATGATTGGATTTGAGATTATTTACCTTTTTTTTTACACGAAATAGCATGTGTGTATGACCATGAAAGTATGTTCTTAGAATATATTCTTAGCCTTGACTTTTTATTGCTTTCTTGTTTTATGTTGGGGTCTTTTAGTTGTTGTCGTCAAGATGTCACGTTCGTCTTAGTTCTTTTGTTCGAAAGGGAATCAGTTTTTTTTAAGGCCGGCATTCTTATTGTGTCAATCTGTTTTGCCGATTGTATTTGGAAATAAATGGTTCTTTCTGGTTCCAGGATCGAGTCATGAGCTAAGTGGTAAAAGTCTCTTCCTGCTGCGTTAACAATAGAAGTTTTTTTTTTGTTTTAGGGATCATGTTTTATTGGGTTTAGCCATAATATCGAGTCAAAGCATCGTGATTTCTTGCTTAATGTTTTTTTTTGTTCTTTTGGTTTTGAGTATGTTGTGATCTCCTTTCTCGCATGTCTGTTTGATGCTATTAGATTTCTATTCCCTTTGACTCCTTCGTCTCTCGAAAGTTTTGAAATCACTCGTTGCTTTTGTTTGTGTCAGTATTCTTTTTAGAATCCGGAAAATAAGGTGATATGGAAGTTATAAGTTGTGTTGCGTATCTGTTGGTTGTAGACGGTAGATTTAACTAAATTAAGCTGTTGTGTGATTGTTTCTACCCGTGTTTCTTCTCGTATTAAGCTTACCATACGTCATTTATCTCGGCTTCTTTATCATGTTACTGTTGAAATTTTTAAGGGTCCTTTTGTTTTATTTATGTTATTGATGTTTGTTGTCTTAGGTTGTTGGGTGAGCAGTGATCTTTTTGAACCTAATAAACTAGTTACTGTGAATTAGACGCCACCTTATTCAATTGTAATATGTCTTGTTTTCTTTTATTTCTTTATTTTGTCTTATTAGTATTTGGTAAGTTTGGTTATTATCCAGAATTATGATTGCCGAAATAATTATTATTGAACACTAATCTTGGCCTTTGTCCTTTGGATTTTCATGTAAAAATATGCCCAAGTCCTCGCGGACTCTCTCTTCGCATTTCAAGGGGGCCATGGAGGCCCTAAAATAATCTTATCGAGTCAATCGATTAGGAATTGCGAAGAATAAATTTGGAAAATTGACGGACAGGTCCCGAAGTTTAAAATATTAAAGAAAGTCGAAGAAGTTGAATTAGAAGGACCATTTTTATTTTACACATTTGTATTTTGTTCTTTTGGGGCTTAAGCCTTTATCGTCTTTTGTTTATTCTTTATTACTTTTGCTAGAACTTAGGACAGGTACAAAATTGAAATGGGTCAAAAACCAACGACAAAATGAGTTCAAATACCGGTCCAGGCGGACAGATAACCCGGAGTTGGATCCAACTCTCTCTCTCTCTCCCTATTTTGCTTATTTATATGATTTATTTGTTGTTAGTTCTAAAGTTAAAGAATCTGAATCCCCACAAACATCGT
Source organism: Solanum sitiens (assembly GCA_016801875.1). Classification (NCBI taxonomy): domain Eukaryota; kingdom Viridiplantae; phylum Streptophyta; class Magnoliopsida; order Solanales; family Solanaceae; genus Solanum; species Solanum sitiens. The sequence goes on from JABWTJ010000344.1 coordinate 452,083, forward strand.
GAATGTTTTATCAACCTAAAATTAAATCAAAATGGATTTTAAAAGGAAGAATAAATTGGCAAATCAATGTTTACTTAGATAATAAATCAAATACTTCGTTTTGCAAACACTTCGATAAATTTTCAAATTCAAGTTAGATTATTTTTAGCCAATAGATTAGTTGTCGGATAACCGCAAGTTAGCGGACGTCTTAGGTGCTTTCAAACCTTCCTAAGACGTTAATGTGAATCCCGAATCCCTTTAAGTTTTCAATTGATTTTTCTGTTAACTCTTTTGAAAATATAGTTTTCTTAATTTTCTCAAAATTAAGTGGCGATTCTCAAAAAGTCAAAAAAAACTTTACAAAATAAATATTTTTCCTTTTCCGAATAAAACACCGTGATTTACGGGAAGTCTTTTGGTGGAATGGTATGAAAAGAGATACATAGAATTTTGTGGCTAAGTGCCCTAATTGCCAACAAGTGAAGGTAGAAAATCAGATACAAAGAGGTATGACTCAAAAGATAAAACATTCTTATGTGGAAGTAGGAAGTGATAAACATGGACATCATCACAGTTTTACCTCGTATTCACAGACATCATGACTTCATTTGGGTGATTGTTGACAAAGTTACTAACTCTGCACGCTTTTTGGTTGTCAAGACTATAGATTTGGCGCAGGACTACGCCAAGCTTTACATTAATGAGATAGTCAGTTTGCATTGAGTTCCTTTGTTTATCATGTAAGATAGAAGTCCTCAGTTTACCTCTTATTTCTGGAAGTTGTTTCAGAAAAGTATTGGTACTCAAGTTAATCTTAGCACAACATTTCACCTGCACACAGATGGCAGGCAGAGCGTACCATTCAGACCTTAGAAGACATGTTGAGAGCTTGTATGATAGACTTTAAGAGTTGTTTGGATTATCACCTTTCTCTTATAGAGTTCGCCTACAATAATAGCTGTTATTCCAGAATTCAGATGGCCTCTTTATGAGGCATTGTATGGGCGTAGATGTAGGTATCCAGTTAGTTGGTTTGAAGTAGGTGAAACAACCTAAATAGGGTCAGAATTAGTTAATGATGCTATAGAGAAAGTTCAACTCATTAGAGATAGACTTAAGACAACCCAAAGTCACCAAAAATTCTATGCAGATGTAATGAGAAGGGAACTAGAGTTCCAAGTTGATGATTGGGTTTTCCTGAAAGTGTCGCCTATGAAAGGGGTAGTGATATTTGTCAAGAAAGGGAATCTCAGTCCTAGATAAGTAGGACCTTACAAGATCTTGAAAAGGGTAGGTAAAGTGGCTTATGAGTTAGAGTTTCCAATAGAACTAGCAGCAGTGCATTCAGTTTTTCACATTTCATTGTTTAAGAAGTGTGTAGGTGACCCACCGTCTATTGTGCCTTTAGAAAGTGTGGATGTGAAGGATAGTCTCACTTAAGAAGAGGTACCATTTGAGATTCTTGATCTTCAGGTTCAAAGGTTGAGAAACAAAGAAGTCGTTTTGCTTAAGGTTTTGTGGAGGAGTCAGTCTGTAGAGGGAGCTATTTGGGAAGCATAAGCAACCATGAAGGTCAAGTATCCTCACCTCTTTCCTTCCAATTTCATTCCAACTTGAGATAATAGTCCCTCTATAGTTTTACAGCCATTCATGCGCAGTTTTGGTCTTAGCATCATGTTCTTTCAGTTGAATTTGCATTTTCAGAGTATTTGCATGTTCTTGGAACTTAGTTCAGTCAGAAATTAGTTTCCAGTTTTTAGTGGTAGGGATTGCAGCTCTCTCCCTCCATTTCATCTAGTTTAGTCTTTCTTCGAGGACGAATATTTCCAAGTTGGAGATAATGTAACAAATTATATGTTAGATAGACCAGATTGTAAATTTTAGATTTTGCATGTGGCACCCACGTGCACCACCCACGGATCATAGGAGGACCTATGTTCCATCCTGCAGGTTTATGGTGCACCACCTGCGACCCTCCCCAAAAGTTCCAAAAAGATATATTCTAAGTGTCAACCCACGTTCGGACCCACAGAACGTAGTTCGTATCCGTGGATCATACCCCAATTTCAACTCTCAGTAACAATTGATGGTTGACCAGCACAGGCTGTCGGTCGATCGATGGTCCGTTGGTCTCGTCTGTCGGTGACCTCAAAAGCTTTTAAGTCAGGGTCGTTTTGGTCTTTTTTCTATGCTTTGGATCCCTAAACTATGTCATCTAACCCCTAAACTACGTAATTTTGGTCAGTTTTAGCCTAGATCTTACCCAAGTAAGATCATTCACTAAGAACTTAAGACTTATAATGCAAAGAGGAGAAAGAGGCGACCAAACCCTTCCAAAGAACGTAGCAAGTTTCCTTCAATTCTATCCTCTAAATCGAAAGATTTCTCCATGAATTTCATGACTATGTATGTGGGATTTCACTAGTGGGTTCCTTTTCCCCCATTAGGTCCCAAGAATTCAGTCAGATTTTTCATTCCCTCAATATTATATAGACCTAGGGTTTTTTTAATGTTAGAAATTGTTGGGTTTTAGCTATTAGAATGATCCAAATCATATTGTCATGAATTTAGTATAATTTGTGTAGATTCTTCATGAATTCATAACCCTAGCTATGTAGTTCTTTTAGTTCATGAATTACACATGCTAGGTCAATTATTTCAAATCTATACATACATGTCGCAATTTTTGAATGTTTCATTTCTAGTATATTAATGTTGCATCTCAGTTGCATGCTAGTATTTTGAGCTATCGAGTAAAATGGGAGAAGCTTAATACCAAGTGGACTAGGGTCAGTCAACCTCAAGTTCCAGAATTAAGTGCCCCATAGGTTAAGTCCCCTCTGTTGGGCATTACATTTTAGTGTTTACGCCAGCATTGCTCTATACCTCTGGCAGGATATATTGGGTCATATCGATACGGCGTATACATAAGTTTCCATATTTAGCTCATGTGGTTTTAGGTGGGTTATTAATAGCTCCCACATTTCAGTCAGGTCTTATTGCATTGACCATGTTATTAGTATAGTACAATATTCAATCTCAACATATTATAAATTTGGTCATTGCATTCAGTTTAGTCATGTGCAGTATTTTAAATATCCTTATTATGTTCATAATATATCATTGCTTGTTCAGTTATGTTATTGTTCAACTTTATTCTATCATACATGCTTAGTACATTTCAAGTATTGATGCATACTCTGTGCTATATTCTCGCTATGTAGGTTCAGGTCCTCAGCAGTTAGATCACGCATAGATTGGTTCTCAATCTTTCGTACAACAGCATTATTGTTAAGTCCTCATTCTTCGAGGACAGCTGACATGTTATCTTTCCATTTTAGTCTGAGTTTCAATTTTTTCTAGACTTAGTTGGGGCATGTCCCAGCACTTCTAGTCAATTTAGATGCTTATTTCAGACATAGTTAGATTCAACTATACTGTTAGAGTTTGACTCTTCATTTGTATTCAAACTCAGAGTTTTCATATATTCAAATTTAGTATATGAATATTCCCCATCATTTCATATTATTTACATGATTTAGCTTCTGCACAATATTTATTGATTCAGTTTGCTTTAGTATGCTTATGATATACTAGCATGGTTAGCTTGGGGTCACTCATTAACCTAAGTCCTGTGTCCGCATCCAGAATGTAGCCTTGGGGCGTGACATAAAATCACGTGGTAAACCTCAATAATTGGTCTATCTTTTTATATCTAGGTAGTCGTTAAGGAAAGAACGATGTATAAATTTGTATCTATAATAATGATTTGATCCATCTTTACTAAAAGTCACCTCATCTGGAGTCCAAACATCGGGAAGTGCAGTGAATGATTTGAAAATTTGAGCACGTAACATTTTTTGCCCCAATTGACTTTTGGGCCAGGCTGATGTCATCCCATCATAGCAATCTGCAGGCACTATAGCGGACTGAATAAAAATGTGCAACCTAATTAATATGTTATCTTTTATTTTCTTCCTAATTTTTAAAAGAGACAATTTTAACATATCAGAATTTTTTACTATAAGATTCGAACCATTCTTCATTTGCATATAAGGTCGTATAGGGTGATTATTGAATTTTTCTAAGGTGTTAAGGTCAATTATTTAATGTGGGAACAGATTTGGAGATGAATTAAGGTCACAAGTATCCCTAGCACAAAGTTGAGTTGAAATTTTTTTTACCGATTGAGTTTTGATATATGACTCTATTCGGGTCAATTTCAAACGATCATGTCTTTTAGAATATAAAAATTTTGATAGCCCGTAAACTATGCAAATAAAGGTCTATGGGTCTTATTTCCAAAGCCACCTAGTTTGCATTACTTAGTGTTTGAAGTAAACCTATTTCAGTGAAGCTTGATAGTAGTCGTTGTTCCTCGACCAGCGTTAGGGATGGTGTAATTTTAAATGAAATTTGGAGCCTTCTCTGAAGGCTTTCTATGATAGTTTTGTGTTTTCCGAAGCTTTATATCCCTATTCTAAATCTTTTGGGTATTTTAGAGGAGTATATCATTCAACTAACTATTTTCCTCTCAAATCATTAATCTAAACATTCAAGTCTTTGGATATTCTCTCAAAACTCACCAAGGGTTCTTCTTCTCAATCAAGAATTCTATAACTTTCATCTCAAAAATTCAAGATACAAAGAGAAGTCTTCAATCCAAGGTTTTCTCAAGTTCCTCCACTCTAAAAACTCAACAAAAATGTCTTTTCTCAAGATCAAGCACCAAAATTCCAAAATAAGAAAACTAGTGTTCTTCCTTATGCTCAAGAAAAAATGTAGTCTCCACCAAAGTTTTCAATCCAGTAGCTTTAAAATCAGATATGTAAGGTTATTCATAGTGTTGGACATCTAAATTTAGTCAATAAAGAGATAAATTTAGAGTTCTACCTAATGTTCCATGACTTCAGAATTCGATTTGTGTTTCTTATTCTGAGTGTTTATTTCTTAACTATTGAGACTATGATATTCTATGTATTTCGATTCTTAAGTTGTTATTCATCATATATTATCACATGAATCCTAGTTAATGGGATTTTTATTGAAAGCTTTTGTTCGATTATTTCCATGTGTTGACTATGAAATTTGTAGTCAAACAAAGTATATTTTTAAGCATCATTTGAGAGGAATCTTAAGAAGACACTAATGGTTCCAAATATGTTATTTTGCATTGAGAAAAGAAGTACTATTTTAAGAAGAGCATAAATATTTTTCAAAAGCATTTTCGATCAGAAAAGTAAAGATGAGTTATTTTTAAAGAGGGTCTTTTTGAGTACTAACTCAACCCAGTGAGTATTAGTATATGAGCATTAATGTATAAATTTTGGGAGTAGCATTTAGCACCATGGATAAGAGTTAAGAAAACTCAAATCTCATAACCTGCGCCGCCATGTAGATAGGATTGCACCAAATTTGCGATGACTAGCCAGCCTCAAGAAGGATTTTTATATGGATCCTTGAATTTAAGTTGTGTTATTTACCTTGAAAGGTATATGGAGGTTCTGGAAACATGGCCAAGATATTGTATTATTACGGGGCTTATAGTGGTAGTTGTCGGTTAGACAAACTCTTCAAGAAATAAAATATTTTATTTAAGTATTTACTATCATTGCATACATGTTTATAAGCTTTTAATATTATCATTTCATATTTTTGATTTACTTCAGATGAGTTATTTTCAGTCTTTCATGCGATTCACTTGCTTGTTTAATTCTGCTTTATTACATATCGTACATTTCATGTATTAACGGCATTTTTTGTTGCGCATTTTCAGGTACTCACGATAGCATATGTTTTTATAAGGTTTCCTTTCATCAGTCGTTGGTGAGACAGGCTAGATTCCGGAGGGCTCCAATATAGTTAGTTCAGTTTATTTGATTTTTAGTCTTTGTTAGTAGAATAGTTAGGTAGTTGTGGGTCATGTCATGTCCTATATAACTCCAATTAGTAGAGAATTCATAGATAGGCAAAGTAAGTGAGTCAGTACAGTTTGGAGTATTCCGAAGTTTTAAACATTTTTTATTATTATTATCATTATTTATATTCAGATTTGTTTGAGACTTTTGCATGAGATATCTTTTATTTATTTTATATATTCATTTTATATGGCTTTGTTATGTATGTATAGCTTTTTCCTTAGTAGTCATACAGGACAATGGATTCACTTGTGATCAACAATGATTCTGAGTGACAGTCACATTTAGGGTGTAGTCTTGAGATGTGAAAAAAAATTAGACGAAGACTACTCCAGAAATCCTAAAAAGGCTCTCAGGGCGAGAGAGGGATTAAGGGAATGATTTACCGTGTAAGGAAGGTGAAAACCTAAGGAATTTTGGTGTTTGTGCATCATGATTTTCTCTCGTGGAGCCTTTATGTGCAAGGTTCATCAGCTGATGTTTGGCGCTTATGTAGGTTAGTTTTTCTTTATCCGAGTAGTTAGACCTTTTTTACATCATTATATCAATTGAATTGGTGAGATTTTTTTCATTTTTCAAATTAACTTAATTGTTCAATTTTCTAGAGTACTTTTATAATATTTTTCTAATTTTACCCTTCATTAGTTAGTATTGGAATAAGTTATTAATTAATGTTTATAGTTGTTTTAATCATATATTTGATAATAATTAATAAGGGTAAAAATGGAAAGTTGTACCTAATATATGTCTTCATCTTCTTTTCAATTAATTTGAAATGGAGAAAAAATACTTTTTCCCTTCCTATGTTACTTACACTATTAGAAGACATTTAGTTTACGAGATAAATTGGAATTTGTAAATAAAGTCGAGATTAAAGTATCGAAATTTACTTTGTGAATTGTGATTCGTGAACATAATTTAAATAATTGTTGGTTCACTCACACCTCTACTAAAAGAGGTTTTTTTTTTCCTCTAAAAAAATGGATTAATCAAAGTTGTTAGTAAACCAAAATCAATTCAATGATTGTAACTAATATTTTTTGGAATCCAACCAAATTTACGTTAGAATTAAGAATGGAGTAGGTGGGTTGGAACGTATTTGAATGGAGATTTTCTCTTATAATATATTCAAGTGCAACGGTTGTGTTGATAATTCTTTATACATTTCTCTATACTATAATGTCGTCAAAGCCAACACCTTGAAATTTGTAGTTCTACGCTTTAAGATCTCAGTTAGTTTGTTTCATATTTAAATTTATCATCAAGTTTTTTACTTTCTCCGTTTCTATTTATATGTCACTTTTTTATTTTGTATTTGTTTTAAGAAATTATGTAATTTTATCCTTCTACTCTTACTTAATTTTGTTAGAACTCAAGTTTTCAATCAATGAATATGAACTAATTTATTTTGATTAATAACATGAATCATTTACTTAGCTTTTCATTAGTCAATTATATATTTTCAAGGCTAATAACTCACAAGGGTAAAAAAAGGAACAATATGATAATTCATGCATTGATTTTATTAAATAACAAGTATTATGAATCAACTATTTATAAAAAATGATGTGATATAAAAGGAAAATGAGGGAGCAACTTTTAAGTTAAAAATGAAAAGGAGGGGAATATCCTATTTTTAACTTTTAAGTTTTTAAGTTATTTTAAATTTATTTTAAGTTATTTTTAACTTTATCAAATACTTTCAAAAACTAAAAATGACTTCAAAGTAAAATTGACCCATTTCTAAGCTAATCCACACGGACTCTTATTAAACTTCAAATTTCATCTTAATGTCTTCCTTCTTTTTTTTTTTGGAATACTTTGATAGCCTATCTAAATTGTTAGTAAAATTCATTTAATTAGAGGAATAATTATTTGTTTTAATTCAGCACATAAAGACTGATAGCTTATTATTATATATATGACTAATTTTTTTTTTGGAGATTTATGTGTGTTGTCAAGCATCTATTATATAGATAAATTAATTAAACACAAATGACATAAAGTATTACTTTTTCTTATTTTTAACGTAATTATTTTTTAAATCATTTGAAACGAATTCTTAATTTTAAAAATTAGATCTATTAACAACAAGTAGATCTACGCTAGGAGAATTAGTAATGTGTCAGGAGAAATTAGTACAAGAAGCCGTGGATACACTTCTTGATAATGGAATCCGGGGACAACCAATGAGGGACGGTCATAATAAAGTTTACAAGTCATTTTCTGATATAATTGAAGGCAAAGAGGGAAGATTTCGTGAGACTCTGCTTGGTAAACGAGTCGATTATTCAGGACGTTCTGTCATTGTCGTCCTTTAGAGTCGAGTCACTTCGTACCTTCCTAGCCGTCTATTTCAATCGTGCCAGTTGGAGGAAAGCCCGTCTTTTTTTGCCTACTCCTGGTGCCTAAAGGCAAAGAGCTTCTTCAATAGCCAAGTCGATCAGTCAAGCAGCGGGTTGAAGTCAAAGACAAGACAAGTCCTACTCTCAAGCAAAAGGCTAAGAGCCTCTCTCTCCTTTCTTGCGGGCCATTACTCTACAGAACCAGCATAGCTCGCAGACGAGCACGCTAATGAGGCCCTGAGCCGGATAGATGAAGATGGGAAGGTCAGACTTCTACTGTCTCGAAGTCTTCATTTCAAATGGGCTTTGATAGATCTTTGAAATTGGAAAGATGCTCAGTCCACTCTCTTTTCGATCTAGTTGAGGCCCCATGAAGACGGCTCTACTTCACTGGGAAGACGCGGTACTCATTAGCGAGCGTCTGGTGACCAACGATTCCGGATTTCCCTGCCTTTCTGCCATAGTCTACACTTGTCCGTCCTTTGCAAGGCTGGAAGCTAATCAGAGTCACGAAGCTGGCTGACTACGCTCGAGCAGAGCCCAGACCCGGAGGTGGTGGCTGAACTCGCCGCAGAGTTCAGGAGCGGAAAGCAACTTGACTGTAAGGAAAGGAGCGAGCAAATAGGAAGAGCACTATGCAAGCTTATAATTAAGCAAATATATAAAAGCTATCACCACCTCAAGCAGTAAAACAAAGTCGTTATGGCTATGTTACTAACATAGACAACCATGAATGGTATTCATTGACAGGAGTGAACGGAAAGCATGGGATCAAAAAAGGCAGAATTTACGCAATTTCTTTTCTAAGAAAGAGATCATAGTGATTGATGGCTCTTTCAATCCGGCGAAATGGAATTGGCGTGTACCAATTTGGGTCAGATTAACAAGTCTGGTCGCTGGTGTGTTGTTCGTTCTAGCGATAGGCTCCAAGCGCGATTCTAATTCTCAATTTGGTTTTCTGTTTTGGAATGAATCTGTTCTAAAGAAAGACCTGCCTATACTGTCAAATTGACTTTTAAAAATATAACATGACTAACTAAAAAATAGTATAATAGAAGAATAAAAAAACTTTTATTTTTTGATTACAAGTAAAAAGTAAACATATAAACGTAGAAAGGGTAAATATTGAAATTGGTTCCCTCTTCAAGTAAAGAAAAAGGGAATGTATACGTTGGTTGTCGTTATTTGATCCAACATTGTTCAACGTTACACTGCTCCACTCCTCAGTTTTCAGTACACTCTTTTTTTTGGATATCTTCACCCACTTCCTCTTTTTTCTTTCCATTGTTCTACTCTCTTTCTCTCTCCTCATACCCTTTGTTTTCTTCCTTGTTTTTACCTTTGTGGCTTTTTCTCTATAATGGATGCTTCTGAAATGGACTCTCGTATTTTGGTGGAGAAGAAGGAAAATGCTATTGTTAAGGCGGAAATTGATACTTCTGCTCCATTTGAGTCTGTTAAGGAAGCTGCAACTCGATTTGGTGGAATTGGGTTTTGGAAACCCACTCTTCATAAGTCTTTTGGGGATTCTTCTCAGGTTTCAGTTTTTTTTTTTTTTTTTTTTTTTTTTTTTTTTTTTTTTTTTTTTTTTTTTTGGATAGACTTTGCCTAAATTTGTGGTTATTTTTTGCCTTAGAAATTAATTTTTTTTGTATATACTTGTAAAAGAAAATGTATATTATTTATGATGAAATTTGCCCAATTATTTTTATTTTTTTGCTTGAGTCAAGAGTCTATCGGAAACGGTCTAATTACACTTGAGGTAGGGCTAAGAAGTAAGGTTTGTATATACTCTTTCGCTCCGTAGAACCCACTTTGTTGGGCTTACAGGGGGTATGTTGTTTGTTTCATGAATAGGTACAGCTGTGTCTTGTACTTTTTGGCCCTAGTAGACACAATCCCCAACTTTTAATTGTCTGAGTGAATATAAGGATATACTAATCATATTGAGGGCACCTCAATTGGTTATTACATTGTTAATTGTGTGATAGCAAGTACATTGCGGCTCATCGTGTTACACTAATTTGCATCTCCCTTGTAGACTGTGGCGGAGTGATATGTCTTTGGAAAATTATAATGTGTAGCTAGGTAAAAACATTTTCTTATGTATATATATATTACATATTGACACCTCTTGGGTTATTCCTGAATTTACTTCATTTTATTTTGATTATATGGAGTTTGAAGATTTTGGTAGCTTTTAATTTGCAAAAGCCAATGAAGGAGTAGTTTTGCTGTCAAGGTCTACCTTTTGCATATTGTTTAGTAGTTTTCTAATTAATATGCGACAAAGTTTGCATAACACCATGTTTGGGATGATTCAGGAGAATGTCTTTAGATGATACCATTTTGATTGAAACCGTGAGAGCATCTACTTGTTGAAGTATCGAGATTGCGTAATTGTGCTGCTATTTATTTACCAAATGCTCCAAATGTCAAACATGTTAGTCCTAACTGTATTCACGATGGTCTTTATTCGTAGACAATTGAATCAACCTTTCAAGTTCCTTGATTCCCGATCAAAATCTTGATGTGGTGTCCCCAACTTGCTTGTTTAGTACCTCACGTTCAATTATAGATGTTACTCTCATGGATGTAGGTTGCTGAAGAGAAGGTTGACATTGCAAAAGTGGAAGAACAGGCGGTGCAGTTAGAAAAAGATCTCATTATGAAAGAGAGGGAAACACTTGAGGTCTTAAAAGAACTTGAAAGCACTAAAGTTCTGATAGAAGAGCTGAAATCAAAGTTGCAGAAGGAAGCATATGAGGGCAATGCTTCACTAGGTGATGATGCCGAAGCTAAGGATGAACATCTTGCCGATGAATCAGCAGATAAGGAAAACAGTGAAAAAGTCCTAAGCAATAATCAGGACAAAACCAGTGGTTTGGATCTATGTCCCTCTTCAGCTGCAGGTTTAATTTTATTGGAACTAAAACAGGCTAAACTAAACTTGACCAGGACGACTAGTGATCTTGTTGATATCCGAACCACTGTTGAATCATATAATAAGAAAATTGAAAAGGAAAGAATCTTGCTTGAGAAAACCCGCCAAAGATTATCTTCAAGTTCCTCAAAGATTTCGTCTCTTGAAGAAGAGTTAAATAAAACAAAAGAAAAACTAAAGCTGGTGAATCATGCTGAAGGTGGTGGTCCTTGTGATCCTGTCGATTTGACGAGGGAGCTCCAGAGACTGACCGCTGAGACTGAGCAATTTAAGAAAGTAGGAGAAGCTGCAAAATCAGAAGTATTGAGAGCGATGTCTGAGATTGAACATACAAAGACAAGGATCAAAACAGCAGAGATCAGGTTGGTTGCAGCCAAGAAGATGAAAGCAGCTGCTAGAGCTGCTGAAGCTGTTGCTCTTGCTGAAATCAAGGCCCTATCAAGCAGTGAGAACTCGTTTGCAACTTTACGACGAAGGCCTGAGGAAGGGGTAACTCTTACCTTTGAGGAGTACTCATCTCTATTGTCCAAAGTTCAAGATGCACAGGAAGCTAGCAAGCAAAGAGAAGTAGATGCAATGATGCTAGTGGATGAAGCTGATGTGTCAAAAACAGAAATCTTGAAGAAGGTAGAAGAAGCTACAGAAGAAGTTAAAGTTAGTAAGAAGGCATTAGAAGAAGCACTGAGCAGAGTGGAGGCTGCAAATGAAGGAAAATTAGCAGTAGAGGAAGCTTTGCGCGAATGGAGGTCTGAAAATGGACAGAGAAGACGTTCAGTACAGAATTCATCCAAGTTTAAAAATCCATCCTCGTCTCAGCATAGGAAAGACTCTGTCCTGGTTGATGTCAATGGCCTGACTCTTATCAATGATGAGTTAAAACCAGTTCTAAAGACAACTCTATCAATAGGCCAAATATTGAACAAGAAGTTGCTTTTGACAGAAGAGTTTGAGAATGGATTTCGGGCTGGAAAGAAAGCTGGAAAGCATACAGTATCGCTGGCCCAAATGCTTGGGAAACCCACTGGTGAGTTGCAATCAAGTCGGAAGGATGAGAAAGAGAACGGACTTAAGCATCATCTCCCTACAAAAAGGAAGAAATTTGGTTTTGCTAAGATCTCTCATCTTGTGACTCAACATTCTAAGAAAAAGAAGCAGCACTGCCAGCACACTGCAAGTTTGAGGTGTACATCAGCTGAGTAAATTGTTTCCAACTCGGTTTAAACAATGTGAATAACTTAGGCAAGGACTACTATCTTGGGATTTATCCAATCTTGATTGTGTTAGCTTGATTTGTAACCTATGTTCGCTTTGATTAATGTATGATTCAGTTGATTGTGTAGATCAGCTTATTGAATTATTACCTACTTGATTTGTACCCTTTTATTGATTAGGTCAAGGACTTTCTTGTGCATTATTTAAACTTGATTAGCTTGATTTGCACAACGTATGTTATCTTATGATATGATTCAGTTGATTTTATCCCATCTCTCTATTTTCTTTTTTTACCAGAGAATCTATCTGCTTTTCATTTCACAAGGAACAATGAGACTAAACTTATTTCTGTGTTAAACTTATTTCTGTGTTAAACTTGATTCACCTCACCTACCCCTGGGCTGCTTCCTAGCATCAAAATCATATTTATTTCCATGTTCTTCACAAGGCAGTTATGAGCTGTTTACATCAGCCTCATGGTCCCTTGTATAAATGACCCATGTTAGCTCTAACTTTATCATAAATAAGATTTGGATATTTTTATGATTAAAAGCTGATTTTTAAATTAACCGAAAAAATAATTGAAAAAAAAGTAATAAATTCCCGTGGTCAAACGCCTCGCAAAACCTAGCTGTAAATCACCTCAAATATAATGGCGGTGATAAATGTGTTATTGCAGTGTGGTGATTGCGGAACACTGCTCAACTCCGCAGAAGAAGCCCAACAGCACACCAAGAACACTTGGCATGCCAACTTCTATAAGTTCAATGAAGTTATTCGTTTTCTCCGTTTACAGCCAAAATTTTCATTGAGGTTAAAATCATCATCTACAAATTGTAATTGAGAATTTTGTATGTGTTTTGCACGTGTGTTTCACGTCATTCAAGAAAATTATATGTATAAAAAATAAAATTATTAAAAAGTAGCAATTGAAGTTAAAATAAATGTTATAATAAACGATATAGATATATATAGTGTATCAAATCACTACTAAAAAACTACAGACAGAAAAGCGACGGACGGCGTCGCTCTAAAAAGCGACGTCATTTGTCACGTTGTCCATCGCTTTTTAATAAAAATAATTATTTCTAAAAATTATTTTACAAAAAGCGACGGACAACATCTCTTAATCCGTCGTCTTTTTCGCGAATTTTAGCGTCAAATATATAAATAATTACTAATTATTTATTTTGTATAAATGGTGACGGCATTCATGCTTTTATTAAAAATAATTATGTATATAAATTAAAAATTAGTGACGCAGTTCGTCACTATTAATTTATTTAATTTTATTCATTATTTTTTTTATCATAGCGACAGACGACATCTTTATATCTGTCACTTCTTGGTCAAAATATATGGTCAACTGTTTTAAGAAAGCGACACACATTGTCTCCAAGTCCGTCGTTTTTTGGTCAAAATATTGGTCAATTATATTTTAAAAAAGCGACGGACTTAGAGTTGTTGTCCGTCATTTTTTATTAAATATCTGAGAGATAGATCGGGTTTTTCTTATTTTTCTCACTCTCTCCCCCCTTATTCTCTCCCTTCTCTCTATCGATCTCCCTGCACATCGTCGCCCTTTCCCGTCGCCGTCGTCGTGTCGCTGCAGTGTGTCCCTTCCTCGTCACCGTCGCTGCTCGTAAGTGCTAGCTGTTGCCTCTCCTAATTTGTTAAGGTAAGTGTTCAATTTTTTTTTCAATTCTAGTTATTATAATTGATTTTTTGTTAGTATATTATTGTTTTTTGTTTGTTGGGTTGTATATATTATGAGCAAATAGCAAATATAAAAATCATATTTGTATGTTATACCTATAGTTTGCATAATTGCGCTCCATAGCAAATTTATGTTTACTATGGAGCTTTTGATTTGTATAATTTGCTACAAACATTCATTTTATACAAATTGTTCAGTTTTGTATAAATTCATTTATACATTGTAATTTGTATAATAAAATCTGAATTTTTATATTTATAATTGTATAAGACGAAAATATATGTATTTGTATTTGTATATACACTTTTCTCTCACTTTATACAAATACAAATGCATTTTTATACATTTTATAACGAACTATATAGAATGACTAATTGTATACCAAATCAGATGGCAAGAAAAAGGGATGTTTGCTGCAAATTACAATTAAAATAAATTATGTCTATAACATTTAATTTGAATTAATAATTTGTTATTTCATACAATTTGCCCTTGTATTATTCAGTTGTTAATTTGATTTGATTATTGTTAGTTAGGTATAGAGAATTGAATTTTTTAATTGGCATTGTTAGTTAGTGAAGAATTAAGATTTTTTTATTTTAGGACTAGTTTAAACTTGAGAATATGTTATTTGAGGTTGAATTGAGATTTATTGAATTTGATTGTTTATTAGTTAGTAAAGTCTTAATTTGAAGTTAGAAATTAGTAATTCATGAAGTGTTATGAGGAGATGATGAATGTTTGAATGTCATGAACTTGAAATTGAACTTAGAACTTGAAATTGAACGTAGAACTTGGACTTGGAATTTGAAGTTGAACTTAGATTTGAACTTGAAATTAGAACTTGAACTTAGAATCTAAACTTGAACTTGAAATTAGAACTTGAACTTGAACTTGAAATTAGAACTTGAACTTGAAATTAGAACTTGAACTTGAACTTGAAATTAGAACTTGAACTTGAAATTAGAATTAGAATTTGAACTTAGAATTTGAACTTGAACTTAGAATTAGAACTGAAATTAGAATTTGAACTTAGAATTTGAAGTTGAACTTAGGCTTGAACTTGAAATTATAACTTATGTTTTGTTAAAATTTTTACCTTTTTATAAGAGTTTTCGATTTTTTAGAGTCGCCACTTAATTTTGAGAAAATTAAGAAAATTTTTGTTTTCAAAAGACTTTAAACAGAAAAAATTATTTTGAAACATTAAGGGGGTTCGGGGATTCATATTAACGTCTTAGAAAGGTTTTGAAAGCACCTAAGACGTCCGCTAACTTGAGGTTATCCGACAACTAATTTATTGGCTAAACTTAAAATTGCGATAAAAATATTTTTTAGAGTTGTTTAAAAATTAACGCCGAAAGAAATCATTTAAGATTGTTAAAAAATTTATTTATCTAAATGGATTTTAATTTGTAAAATCCTTTAAAGATTTTTTACTTGATTTGATCGAGTCGTTAAAACCAAAGTGGCGTTTGCGGGGGTTCGGATTCTTCTAACCTTAAGCTAACGACAAACAAAACAGTTAAATAATAAAAAAACAAATAAGGAGAGAGAGGGAAAGGGATTTGGGTCCAAATCCGGATTCTGTTCGCCTTGACCGATTTTTGGACCCACCTATTTTGGGTTTTTGACCCATTTCCTTTCGTACCTGTCCTAGACTAAGCAAATAATTAATACTAAATAAATACAGTAAAGTAAAAGACGACAAGGGCTTATGCCCGAAAATGGATACAATACGAAATGCAAAAAAATAAAACGGGTCTTCTAATTCATCTTCTCCGATTTTCTTCAATTCTTTAAATCTTGGGACCCGTCCGTCGGCTTAATAGGTTGACTGGAAAAGAGGAACTTTGAGCCTTTACGGCTCTTCTCATGGAATGCAAAGGAGAGAGTGAGAGTTCACGTTGAACTCGGACGAATTTTACATGCAATGGAGAGCAAAAATAAAAATTAGCACTTGAAAATAATATCTCTAAATCATATCTTAAAGAGGATTAAACGATTCCAAAATAATGAATGTACCTAAGCAGATTACAACTTAACACCTAAAGCCAAAATAAGTAAACAAAAAAAAAATTGGAAAGGAGAAGGCAATTGATGTCATTAATTTTATCTAAAAGCACACATAATAGATAAGCAGTAATATCCAAAATATGTAATAATCTTAGAAGTAAATATAACAATGATGCATGAATAACTAAATAAATATTTTAGACCATGATGTGAAACGAATCCAATTTGCTATGGCAAATTAATACACACATAGAAGTATGACAGTAATAGCAACTAAACGTTAATACTAATTAAACTCAAGATCCAAATAGTTAGCAAATTGGGTAATTGACAAATTATGTATATGTATATATATATATATATATGCATATAAAAAAAATTAAGATCAACCAAAACAGACCAGAACTCATTCGAATTGACTATATTACATCACTTCCTCTGTATATGAACTTAATGCCTAGAAGATTCAATCATAAGAATAGGACTAAACACCACATTATACAAATAATAATTCTGATTATAAAATCAAGTAGAAAACAAATGACAGCTAGATTGAAATATCTTAAAACAACAAGTTTACACAGATATTGAGCTAAATAAAATAAAGATTAAATAGGCTACTCGAATGCAGATTATACTAAGAACATGGCCATAACTCCTAAACTACAACTAATACACAAATAAATTCCTAAATAAAACATAAGCAAACTAAAAGGAAAAACGAAAAATAAATAAATAAATAAATAAAAATCACCTGATTCTGGGCAGCGAACCGGAACTACGAGTTCGACGAAGACAATTCCACCTCTTCAACTCGAAAAGCCGCAAAAAATTGAACTATTGAACCAAGATTTCCCAAAGCTTTTAGGGTACTCTCTGGTTACTGAAAAAGTCCTTCTTTTTCTTTGTGTCTTTGAACAATGAAGAGAGGGGCTTATATAGGACAACTTTTAGTTCAAAATAGATAGGGGAAGCGATGTGGGACTAACGCAAAAGTCCAAAATTGGTCTATTGAATGGTTCAAAGTAATTGATTAATAGGATGAATTCATGTAAATTAATTTAGCGAGCTTCTTAATCTTAACAAAAATAAAAATAATCAATTTAATCGTAAACTAGTGATTAAAAATATAACCATGATTTAAACTAAAATAATTTAAAAGACTACTTACTAAATTTAAAATATTTTTGAGATGGTTTTTTGAATAATCATAAAATATACTAATTATATACATAATTATGTAAAATATATATATTATCTAAAAACTATAAGAAACGGCAAAACTATTCAAAATAACGCAAACTTTATATTTTTTCTTAAATTTATAAAACTAATTATTTTAAATTGTTTGAGAATTTAAGAAGCTCATGAATTAATTCCTACCGTAGAGGGTCAAAATTGGGTGTCAACAACTGTTCCTCATTTTACTTGAATTGATGCAAGAAATTCGAGGAAAATGAAATTGACCAAGCCAATTTTGACCGACCACACATTCATCTTTTAGAAAAAGGGACCTGGTACGGACTTTAGAAATTATGGTCAAACCCTAAAAATGAGTTTCCTACATATCTCAGGCTATATGAGAATTCAGGCCACTTGTAGTTCGATACGCTAGATTTAACACC
The DNA here is from genome assembly GCA_016801875.1 of Solanum sitiens. Taxonomy (NCBI): domain Eukaryota; kingdom Viridiplantae; phylum Streptophyta; class Magnoliopsida; order Solanales; family Solanaceae; genus Solanum; species Solanum sitiens. Next base: position 469,842 of record JABWTJ010000344.1, read on the forward strand.
CGATTTTGAAAGAAATCAAAAGTCATTTCGATACCGAGTTATGAAGGAATCGGGATGCTTGGGAATAAGATTTAAGAGGGAATGTTAGAATACAGCCGAGTTTTCAACATCGAGCCCGCCTACATATCCTTAAACCATAGGAATCAGGCTGTTTGTAGTTCGACTCAATCGATTGAAAAGAAAATCTATTATGTTAGATAACCTTTGGTTCTGGAAAAGTGACAAAATTAAACGAGTATGAAAAGGAGGCTTGTAACCTCTTAGCCATGAATGTGGTGCACTACACACCCATAATTAAGAACTCACATGGACATAATTTCCAAATCTCGGCGCATTGTCACTCAGATTGGAAACTTGCTTCCGGTAGACCAAAATTTCCGGATGCGAGACCGAAACTGACAAAACCTAAAGAAAAGCCCACATGCCTTCTGATAGGGGTGTGATTTGATTGTGGTGGAAGTCGCTCCTCTGCTCGCGTCCTAAGAGTTTGACACTCCTCTTTGGACTGTATCCCAGTCCGCTGCTAAGAAAAAGTTCCACGTTGTGCTGCATCCTTTTTGATGTCGTCCGCACCTGTGGTAAGTTTTGGAGAATTCATCCTTTCGGATGCTCTCGACAAAGACTGAGATAAAACTCGTCAGCATAAAAGATGCAATTAAAATGGGAGACAATGTCTTTTACCATGTCGACACTTAATTGTTCTCCTTGACATTTGACGTCAACTCGATCGGTTTGACGTAAAGCAAATAGAGCTTATGTCTTATGTATGTAATGCAATCTTCAATGCATTCTTCATTTGATGTTGAAATAAATAAAAACAGATGCAGTGCGGTGATATTTATCTTGATGTCGTCTTTGATGTTCTTCTTGATGTTTACTTTTATAAAAAATAAAATGATGCAGTTGATGCCGATGAGTGAATATTTTTCTTCGGATGCACGATTCTCTTTCTGGCAGTGCATGATCTCTTGCGGGGCATGGGTATCTTCCCGCGATGCATAAATTCTTGGCGAGGCATGAATATCTTCTCGCGATGTATGAATAGTAACTCGCGATGCATGATCTTCCGCAATGCATGAATATTGACTCGCGATGCATGATCTTCCGCGATGCATGAATATTGACTCTCGATGCATGATCTCCTGCGGGGCATGAATATCTTCCCGCAATGCATAAATTTCGCAAGGTATGAAATCTTCTTGCGATGCATAAATTTCAGCGAGGTATGAAATCTTCTCGCGAGGTATAATTTTCTACGAGGCATGAATATTTTCTCGCGATTAACTTGTGATGCATAAATATTAACTCGCGATGCATGATCTTCCGCGATGCATGAATATTGACTCGCGATGCATGATCTTCTGCTATGCATGAATATTGACTCTCGATGCATGATCTTCCGCGGGGCATGAATATCTTCTCGCAATGCATAAATTCCGCAAGGTATGAAATCTTCTTGCGATGCATAAATTTCAGCGAGGTATGAAATCTTCTCGCGATGTATAATTTTCTGCGAGGCATGAATATCTTCTCGCAATTAACTTGTGATGCATAAATATTAACTCGCGATGCATGATCTTCCGCGACGCATGAATATTGACTCGCGATGCATGATCTTCCGCTATGCATGAATATTGACTCTCGATGCTTGATCTTCTGCGGGGCATGAATATCTTCCTGCAATGCATAAATTCCGCAAGGTATGAAATCTTCTTGCGATGCATAAATTTCAGCGAGGTATGAAATCTTCTCGCGATGTATAATTTTCTGCGAGGCATGAATATCTTCTTGCAATTAACTTATGATGCATAAATATTAACTCGCGATGCATGATCTTCAGCGATGCATGAATATTGACTCGTGATGTATGATCTTCCGCTATGCATGAATATTGACTCTCGATGCATGATCTTCTGCGGGGCATGAATATCTTCTCGCGATGCATAAATTCCGCAAGTTATGAAATCTTCTGCGATGTATAAACTTTTTGCGAGGGATGAAATCTTCTCGCGATGCATAAATTCCGCAAGGTATGAAATCTTCTTGCGATGTATAAATTTCTGCGAGGGATGGAGTCTTCTCGCGATGCATAATTTTCTGCAAGGTATGAAATCTTCTTGCGATGTATAAACTTTTTGCGAGGGATGAAATCTTCTCGCGATGCTTAAATTCTGCAAGGTGTGAAATCTTCTTGTGATGTATAAACTTTTTGCGAGGTATGAAATCTTCTCGCGATGCATGAATATTGACTCGCGATGTCATCCTTGGTACCAAGCGAATATGGTGCTTCCATTGAGCAACATAGTGATCTTCTGGGTGCCTTCTGGATAATCATATCGTCTCAATTAAAAATATCGGTAAAATGATTTTCCAGATAGTGCATTGTCTTGATCGACAATAAAATAAATGACCCCTCCGGGTAGTGTATTGTCTTGATCAACAATAAAATAAATGACCCCTCCGGGTAGTGTATTGTCTTGATCGACAATAAAATAAATGACCCCTCCGGACAGTGTATAATATCATATCTGACATTATGATGCAAATGACGTCCTTTACGAAAACCATGAACTCTTTCTTGAGATTTACGCTTGATTCAACCTCGAATCTAGCTGGACGTTCTTTATAGACTTCATGTTGTTGGAAGTTGACTGAAATAAACCATTCATACTCCCAAGTCCCCGATATGAGCAGTATAAAACAATTCCTACGTCTACAGAAAACTCCGATAAATTTTGGGAGAACTTTCTCCTCCCTTGACTTCTCCATATTCATCGATCGAAGGAATTTGCTGATATCAAATCAAAGCTATAAACCTGCATCCATAGAAAAATTATTAGTTTTAAAATGAACTGATCTGTGCCGATTTCTTCAGTTATCTGCTCTTTGTCCTGCTATCTCCGGTTGATCTTCCTGATCTCCCAACTCTTGATAGATAAGACAAAATATTTTATGCCAAAACCAATGAACATAAAAGAAAATTTTTAAGAAAATAAATTTTTGGGAAGTAATATTTTGAAAAAGGTCACAGTCAAGTGTCATGTCACGTCAGGCTTAGCGAACTTCTTCGAGTCTGATGCTTGAAGATATATTTGATTAGTCGATGGGGAGTATTCAGAGTCTCTTCATACTGTCGACAAACCCGTATTGAAATTTTGAGTCCATCCTCAAAATTTCTGTCCCGGTTAACTGTGTCGACTTATCTTCGACTGTCGGTAAGTAAATCATGGAATTTTCGAGATCTTCTCAAAAATTCTATCCCAGTTGCAAATCTCGAAGTATCTCCACCTTGACTCGCTGGGGAAAAATCTTCTTCTCAGGAATTTTTGAGACCCTCTCAAAAATTCTGTCCCAGTTTCTATTGTAAAGAGGAATAGAAATCTTACGGGAGATATGACCGAACCCTTGTGGCGCCTACGTATCCCGTTGAGGCAGGAATCAGGTCAAACGTAGTTCCCCCTCAAAAGTTATCAAAAATAAGAAATTTATAAAGCAATCGACCGAGGCCGACATAGGCCACCTACGTATCTCATTCTTGAGAATTCAGGTCGAACGTAGTTCAAATACAAAGAAATATTTAAAGGGGATAAGGGGTGACCGAAACAACATTTGTCAACCAAGTCGGGTATTGTGTCACCTCCACTAATCGAGACTCAATCTGTTTGGTAATCTCCTCTTTAATCTTTAGCCTCAACTCGGGCTTGAACTTCTAAACTTTTTGCTTCACGGGATCGAACCCTGGATTAATCGGCAGTTTATGAGATACAACATCGGTACTCAATCCTTGCATGTCGCCGACTTCCCAGACGAACACATCAATGTATTCATTGAGTAAGTGTATTAGATCCTTCTTCTGAGTTTCATTCAAGTGAACGCTAATTTTGGCCTCTTTGACGCACTCTTGGTCTCCTTGATTTACAGTTTCAATTTCCTCTAAATTCGGTTTATGCTGATTTTCAAACTGCATAAATTCTTCAGCGACATATTCCGGTGCCTCATTTTCCTCTTCGTAATCATCCACCTCGTCGTCACCTGCCTCACATTGTTAGTTCAGCTCGTGACATGACATGACATTGGCAGGTTTAAAACTTATATTACTGAAATCATAAATAGACAAAGTTAGACAAGTAAAAATATAGCAAATAAGTAAATAAGCCAAATTTTAAATAAAGAGGCTTTCATTCAAAAGGGAAATAATGTGAACATTGGCTATGGCAAAGGGCCATGTTGCCTTTTTCAAACATCACGAGGGAAATTTAAAATGCACGCAATTAAGAAAATGCAAAATGGTGGGTCTCGGGCCTCTTTCGGACTACCACCAATTTAAATATGCATTAAACGATTCCCTTCTACCAAGGAGTTCGGGGAATTAGAATCGGCGTGGAGGTCCAATTCTGCCGCATCTCTCCTGGTTCAGCATCACGGATACCAGCTAGCTCAACCTCTTCCTCAATAACTACATCGATCTCCTCGAAAAGGCCACAAATTCCTTCCCCAACGTCGTCAAGGACGATTAGAGTTATCACCTTTGTCGTACACCAATTTTCGTCTGTCTCTATCACATTCACATTGCCGCCTCCGTAATTTGGCAAAGGGTTAGTGTTGACATTAGGTGCAGCTGGTTGTAGAGAGACTACCTCTTGGTCGATTAGATCCTGAATTTTGTTCTTGAGGTTGATACAGTCCTCAGTATCATGCCCAACGTTGTTGGAATGATAAGCACATCTCTGATCTGGCCTATAGAATTTTGAATTGATATCCACGGGCTTAGGCCCTACAGGATAGATATATTCGGCCGCAGCTAGTCGCTCGTACAGCTTTGTTCGACTTTCCGCGAGCGCGGTGAATTTCCTTGCAGGTTTCTTCTCGAACTGAGGTCGAGGTGGATCATAGCTTCCTTATGGGGGAGGCATCTATTGATAACCTCGGTTGTTTGGACGTGAAGCTTGACCTCTGGGATATGAATTGGCTTGGTAGTTTGGCAATGGAGCTTGGCAATTCGGGTGGGGATTTTGATATGATGGATCTTGGACTTGATATGCAAGAGGGGGTGCTTGGTAGCTCGACTGCACATTGGCACAGTTGGGAGCAATGCCTTGGTAGTGAGGAGACAGAACTTGGTAAAGTGGAGGATGGCTTTGGTATGTGGGAGATGGATTTTAGTAAATTGGAGGTGAACTTTGGTAGACTAGATGAGGATTTTGGTATATTGGAGGAGGATTTTGGTATAAAGAGTTTTGAGAAGGTCGAGAACGACCTTGGAAATGGGAGTACGAAGATCTTCTTGGGTTTTTCTCGCCCTCATATGAAATAGCAGCCACGTCTTCTCTCTTCTTTTTCAACAACCCTGAAGATTCGGGCGATGTGGCTACACGGGCTATCTTTCCTGATTTTAAACCATCCTCGATAGTCTCACCAATATTGACTATCTTGGCAAACCTTGCCCCAACGAGCAATATAATTCTGTCATAATACTCTGGTTTTTGCACCCACACAAACACTTCAATGATTTCTTTTTCAGACATAGGTGGCCTCACCCTCGCTGCTTCTTTCCTCCACCTGTAAGCGAATTCTCTATAGCTTTCGGTTGATTTCTGCTTCATTTTCTCTAAAGAGTAATCATCAGGAACGATTTCTACATTGTAAGTGAATCGCTCGATGAAGTCCTTTGCCAAAGCATTCCAGCAGGGCCATTGCCGGGTTTCATGCGAGGTGAACCATTCAAGAGCTTCTCCGCACAGGCTTCGGCTAAAAAGCCGCATCAACAGAGCTTCATCCCTACCAACTCCAACAAGTTGATCGCAGTAGGCTCTCAGATGAGCCATAGGGTTTCCCACTCCTCCAAAAGTATCAAATTTTGGGATTTTGAACCCTTCTGGAAGGTCCAGATTTGGATGAATACATAAATCTTCATAACTTAGGCCCGCGACATCAGGGATGCATTGCAGCTCCTTCATGGCTTTCTTGATGTCCTCTTTTATATCTATCTTTGCTTCCTCTTTCACCCTACACTCTCTTTCCTGTTCCTCGTAGTGGTCCAACTTAGAACCGTGTACATCGTGCTCAGCAGGGACGGGAATTTGGAAAGTGTTTCTTTTGGGTAAGGGTGGAGCTATGGAAGGACTCTGACCATTTTGAGCGGTTTGGTAATTTTGTGGAAAAGTCTGAGGATTAGTATTTTGATTTAAGTGGTGGTGGGATATTTGGGGATTAAAAGCGTTTTGATTTGAGTTTTGACTTTGGTTTTGCGGTGGTGGAGCGGATTGAGGTTGGGTATTTTGAGGATGAGAGGGCATTTGAGAATGATGGTTCTGAGGAGGTGGTGGAGTTTGATAAGAGGCTGAAGCATATTGCGGATTTTGGGTAATTGGATCTATAACGGGGGGCTTCTGAGCGAGCGGCACGCCTTGAGCTGGATCCACATTTGAGGAAGGAAAATAGATAGGAGGCCTTCCCTCTGCAACATTAGCAGCAAAACCCGGAGGAGGCAGATCCTGTCTCCTTTGCATTTCCATTCTCATTTTTGCAATTTGCTGCATCAATTGCAAAATCAATTCATTCTGGTTCGCTATGGTGGGTTGAGCCACCACAACATCAGTAAGACCTACTTCCTCGCTATTATCTCCCATAATCGTCTTTTCTTTGTCAGAATTTGCCCAGGGAAGGAATCTGTGGGACCTTTTGATCTGGTGAAGTAAGGATGATCTGCCAGCTTAATCAACACAGATCAGTTCAAGATACCTGACAAAGAAAAACAACTCAAAGGCAAAATGTGTTAGTCTGTGTCTATGATAGTTAATACAAAATATCACACACATTATTGTAAACATATAAGAGTCGCTTCATTTGAAGATAAATTAGCCCACGTATATAGAAAGATGACTAAATAGACAGAAATTTATCTATATTATTTTAGGACTAATGAGTCAGAAATGTCGACTTGAGTCGGGACAAAGTAAATTGTCGTACTTCTGATTTTTTATTGAAATGTAACTCTACTTTCTTTATAAGAGTTGGGAAGGATAAAATTTTCTCAAAATGGGGACCGAACCTTGGAAGGCTGCCTACGTATCTCATAAAAGAGAATTCAGGTCCTACGTAGTTCGATCCATTCTTGAATCTTTTTTTTGAGAGAGTACTTTTGAAAAATAAAGTTCGAATTTATTGGGAGACTAAAGACTCGAAGAGTATTTGGACGTACTTTCGATAGTGATTTGATATTTATGCTTAAGGAGTTCTAAAAAATATTTTTCGAGAATGAATAGGCTAGAATATCTCCAAATGAAGCAACATAATCATACAAACAATTATAACACATAAACAGTTATTGTGCGTTCTAAACAGATATGTGACCCTTTTATGCCAAGGGTAGGCCTAACGATTTGAAGGATTTATATGTCATTTGAAACATTCCATTGTCCCAAAACCCAAATTTATACAAATTTATGAATACAAATTAAATAGGGATACATAATTGGGGAAAACGGAATACAAAATAATCAGTCCCACGCAGGGGTACAACTCTGAACTATGCTTCCATAGAAGGTCCTTCCCTCTTCATTTCTTCTCCTCTCCGGGTTCCCGCGTCTTAGACTAGTAATTGTGAGCTCTATCTTTGACTAGAATAAGCTACAATCTACTCCCAATCCCGAGGACAATGATTTTTTCAGATGATGTATACATCCTTCAAATTTAAACAAATAAATATGATCGTCCGTTCAGGCCGTAGGCCCTTTTGGACTCAAGGTGGTCTATCTAATGGGCCCAACACGCCTTGGGTGTTGGGTCATCTTAGTTCAATACTTAAATTTGGATTTGGTTTTGCTCTATCTTATGTTGACTAGAATTGGTTTAGAAGTGACGGTTACCCGAGTCAGACAAACAACGGGGTGAAGCTACCCAACGACGTCGGCTGACCGCATTCCAACTATTCGTTTGATACTTCCAAATAAAACTCTTGTGTATTTCTGAAAGGAGCCGTGGAAAGCCACGTAACTCCCGTTTTCCTAATGCATACTATTTGCCGTCTGGCGGAAAGATGCCATGAAAGTGTAACAATTCAAAAACTAAGATAAACTAAACAAGTAAACAATTTATCACAAATAGCCAAATAATGTTAGTTTTAAGGTTAGAATCCTCCAAATCCCCAGCGGAGTCGCCATTTCTGTTTTATTAAAATTTTTACCTTTTTATAAGAGTTTTCAATTTTTTAAAGTCGCCACTTAATTTTGAGAAAATTAAGAAAACTTTTGTTTTCAAAAGACTTTAAACAGAAAAAATTATTTTGAAACATTAAGGGGGTTCGGGGATTCATATTAATGTCTTAGGAAGGTTTTGAGAGCACCTAAGACGTTTGCTAACTTGAGGTTATCCGACAACTAATTTATTGGCTAAACTTAAAATTGCGATAAAAATATTTTTTAGAGTTGTTTGAAAATTAACGCCGAAAGAAATCATTTAAGATTGTTAAAAAATTTATTTATCTAAATGGATTTTAATTTGTAAAATCCTTTAAAGATTTTTTACTTGATTTGATCGAGTCATTAAAACCAAAGTGGCATTTGCGGGGGTTTGGATTCTTCTAACCTTAAGCTAACGACAAACAAAATAGTTAAATAATAAAAAAAACAAATAAGGAGAGAGAGGGAAAGGGATTTGGGTCCAAATCCGGATTCTGTTCGCCTTGACCGATTTTTGAACCCACCTGTTTTGGGTTTTTGACCCATTTCCTTTCGTACCTGTCCTAGACTAAGCAAATAATTAATACTAAATAAATATAGTAAAGTAAAAGACGACAAGGGCTTATGCCCGAAAATGGATACAATACGAAATGCAAAAAAATAAAATGGGTCTTCTAATTCATCTTCTCCGACTTTCTTCAATTCTTTAAATCTTGGGACCCGTCCGTCGACTTAATAGGTTGACTGGAAAAGAGGAACTTTGAGCCTTTACGGCTCTTCTCATGGAATGCAAAGGAGAGAGTGAGAGTTCACGTTGAACTCGGACGAATTTTACATGCAATGGAGAGCAAAAATAAAAATTAGCACTTGAAAATAATATCTCTAAATCATATCTTAAAGAGGATTAAACGATTCCAAAATAATGAATGTACCTAAGCAGATTACAACTTAACACCTAAAGCCAAAATAAGTAAATAAATAAATAGATTGGAAAGGAGAAGGCAATTGGTGTCATTAATTTTATCTAAAAGCACACATAATAGATAAGCAGTAATATCCAAAATATGTAATAATCTTAGAAGTAAATATAACAATGATGCATGAATAACTAAATAAATATTTTAGACCATGATGTGAAACGAATCCAATTTGCTATGGCAAATTAATACACACATAGAAGTATGACAGTAATAGCAACTAAACGTTAATACTAATTAAACTCAAGATCCAAATAGTTAGCAAATTGGGTAATTGACAAATTATGTATATGTATATATATATATATATATATATATATATATATGCATATAAAAAAATTAAGATCAACCAAAACAGACCAGAACTCATTCGAATTGACTATATTACATCACTTCCTCTGTATATGAACTTAATGCCTAGAAGATTCAATCATAAGAATAGGACTAAACACCACATTATACAAATAATAATTCTGATTATAAAATCAAGTAGAAAACAAATGACAGCTAGATTGAAATATCTTAAAACAACAAGTTTACACAGATATTGAGCTAAATAAAATAAAGATTAAATAGGCTACTCGAATGCAGATTATACTAAGAACATGGCCATAACTCCTAAACTACAACTAATACACAAATAAATTCCTAAATAAAACATAAGCAAACTAAAAGGAAAAACGAAAAATAAATAAATAAATAAATAAAAATCACCTGATTCTGGGCAGCAAACCGGAACTACGAGTCCGACGAAGACAATTCCACCTCTTCAACTCGAAAAGCCGCAAAACATTGAACTATTGAACCAAGATTTCTCAAAGCTTTTAGGGTACTCTCTGGTTACTGAAAAAGTCCTTCTTTTTCTTTGTGTCTTTGAACAATGAAGAGAGGGGCTTATATAGGACAACTTTTAGTTCAAAATAGATAGGGGAAGCGATGTGGGACTAATGCAAAAGTCCAAAATTGGTCTATTGAATGGTTCAAAGTAATTGATTAATAGGATGAATTCATGTAAATTAATTTAGCGAGCTTCTTAATCTTAACAAAAATAAAAATAATCAATTTAATCGTAAACTAGTGATTCAAAAATATAAGCATGATTTAAACTAAAATAATTTAAAAGACTACTTACTAAATTTAAAAAATTTTTGAGATGATTTTTTGAATAATCATAAAATATACTAATTATATACATAATTATGTAAAATATATGTATTATCTAAAAACTATAAGAAACGGCAAAACTATTCAAAATAACGCAAACTTTATATTTTTGCTTAAATTTATAAAACTAATTATTTTAAATTGTTTGAGAATTTAAGAAGCTCATGAATTAATTCCTACCGTAGAGGGTCTAAATTGGGTGTCAACAACTTAAACTTGAACTTGAACTAGAATCTGAACTTGAACTTAGAACTTGAACTTGAAATTAGAACTTGAACTTAGAAGTTGAACTTAGAATTTGAAGTTGAACTTAGAGTTGAACTTGCAATTAGAACTTGAACTTGCAATTAGAATTTGAACTAAGAATTTGAAGTTGAACTTAGACTTGAACTTGAAATTAGAACTTGAACTTAAACTTAGAATTTAAAATTGAATTTAGAACTTGAACTTGAAATTAGAACTTGAACTGAAATTAGAATTTGAAGTTTAACTGAGAATTGAATTTGAAATTAGAACTTGAACTTGGAACTAATTAGCTTGAATATATAATCAATTAAGTTTAGAAATTAGATATGAACTTGAATTGAAAACTTGAACTTATTAAAACTTGAATATATATATATATATATATATATATATAACATTCTTGGATTTGAAGTTTATATTTAACTAATTTTAGAACTTTACATACTAGGCAACTGAGGAAGCTCAATATTGAAAAAAGTTGATACAAGACTATATTGTTTCTTCTTTCATCAAAGTAGGAGATAAAGTTGGTGCTTCTAAATTTCTAAAGTTCAAGTACAATTGTTTTCAATAATGTGTTTTTGTCCATCTAGTATTGATACTTGGCTTTAATTTTGTGATAATTTTTTGTGTACATCGAGTGTTTGTTAAGCATAAGTACCAACACTAGTTGATCCTATTGATGACAAAATTGATTTTCTTGCAAGATCAATTTGTGTCCATCTAGTGTTGATATTTAGCTTTAATTTAGGAATAATGTGTTTATTTAGCATTAGAACTAACACTAGTTGATCCTATTGATTACAAAATTTATTTTCTTGCAAGACCGATTTGTGTCCATCTAGTGTTGATACTTAGCTTTAAAGTTATAAATAATATATTTGTTAAGCATAAGTAACAATACTAGTTGAACCTATTGATGACAAAATTGATTTTCTTGCAAGATCGATTTGTGTCCATCTAGTGTTGATATTAAGCTTTAATTTACGAATAATGTGTGTGTTTAGCATAAGTACCAACACTAGTTGATCCTATTGATGGCAAAATTGATTTTCTTGCAAGATCGATTTGTGTCCATCTAGTGTTGGCACTAAGCTTTAAATTTAAAAATAATATATTTGTTAAGCATAAGTACCGACACTAGTTGATCCTATTGATGACAAAGTTGATTTTCTTGCAAGATCGATTTGTGTCCATCTAGTGTTGACACTTAACTTTAAAAAGTCAAAACTAAACTATTTAAAGTTTAAAAGTTGTTTAAATAAGTTAAAATAAACAATGTGGTTTAGTTGGTGGATTTAGTTTCGGTATTAAGTCAAAACTAAACTAGGTCAAGTTGTTAAGTTGTTTAAATAAGTTAAATAAAATAATGTGATTTTGTTGATGGATTTAGTTGTCAGAATTAAGTCAAAACTAAACTAGGTCAAGTTAAAAAGTTGTTAAGTTTTGAGGGGGAGGGGGATTGGGGTCCTCGGGGCACGACGCCTTGAGGAGGGGTGGGTGGGTGGGATCCTTAGGGAACGACGCCTCGAGGATTGGGGGTGGGGTTTGGGTACTCAGGACACGGAGCCTCGAGGATTGGGGATGGGTCCTCGGGGCACGACGCCCACAGGACGGGGGTGGGGAGAGGGGGTCCTCGGAGCACGACGCTTAGAGTGGGTTGGAGGGGTCCTCAGAGCACGATGCCCGGAGGAGATGGGAGCGGTCCTTAGGGCACGACGCCTAGAGGGGTGGGGGTAGGGGTGCTAGGGCACGGCGCCTCGGGGAAGGGGTGGGGTGCTCGGGGTATGGCGCCTCGAGAAAGGTTGGGTGGGTGGGGTCCTCGAGGATGGGGGGTGGGGGTGGAAAGGGGGGGGGGGTAATCCTCGGGGCACGGCTCCGCGAGGAAGGGCGTGGGGGTGGGGGGTCCTCGAGGAGGGTATTTTTACCTGCATAATCCCAGGATATTATTCCACCCCAAACTTATCTAGGACTAATTGTTAATGTTGAAATAAATTATCCCATCCTTGGTAACTAAACAACAGATATATATTTTGGTTAAATTTATTTGTTTTGATCTCTCTCTCTATATATATACATATACTAATTATTTTTATAATTTAAATCACTCAAAGACATCAAACTATAATTATTATTTTTTTATGATCCGAATTATCATGTTAATAAATAGTAATGATGTTCAAAAAGATATACTAGTAGTATATTTTGTTTAAAAGTCTTGGCTGCTGCCTGACTTGTCGCCCAAATCAATTTGCTTATTATTTGGATAACTTGTGTATAATATTCCTTCATTATTTTGTATGATTAGGTAAGAGTAGGATACAATGCACCCAAAAGAACAAAATATTAGGATAAAAAATAACGATGTCTATTCTAATTATTTAATAATAATGTGACATTAAAATAAAGAACCACTATTCATTGGAGACACAAAATGTTGATTTTATAACAACGATTCTAACAATAGGGAAGGACATATTATTGTGGAAAACTAGTACTAAAGTGAAAGAAGAACAATTCGTTTGAGCATAATTTATTTTTTAAAAAAAAATTTCTAAAGCATTGTTTTATTATATATTAAAATGATATTTTGTCTAATATTTGAAGAATTGTTTTTCAAAGTCAAGTGTAATTATGTTTTCATTTACATAACTCTTTTCAATTGTTTCAAGGAAAATGTATCTATAAATGTATTTCACCAAAAAAAAAAGTGTATAAATGTAGCTTTCATTTTAAACTTAAATTTTAACATCTAAACGCCTACTAAATACTAGCACACTGATATTGCACTTCGAAAGGTCTGTTAAAAGGGATAAAGTAGTTTGTCAATTAGGTAGGAGTTCTTCAAGTTTTAAAATTAGGTAGAAATGACAAATAATATATATTAGGTTAAAAGATGTTTTCACAATAACCCCAAACTTTTAACTTTTACATTTAGTCCAACAACTGTTATAGTTGTTGGGACAACTTCTTTACTCGTTCGACAACTTCAATAGTTATCGAAGCGACTTTAGAAGTTGTCCAGACAACTTCAGTATTTGTCGAGACAACTACGAAAGACATTATTGATTTAGTCTTTTTATTAATATTAAAAATAAAAAAATAAAGAAAAATAAAAGGGGCCCCTTGTCCTATTTTTTTAATTGAAAACTTGTAAGACATTTTTAGCTCATTTTCCCTGCACTTCGAACTGATCCTTTGGGATTCACTTCAATCGGTTAAAACAAACAAAAAAAGGATTAAATTTGACTTTACGAACTTTTTAAAAAAAAATCAATATGTAGACTTAAACATGTCAAGTGGAAAGTTGAAATTATAGTATTGACAAAAAAAGGTCATAATATTTTTTTAAATAGATTAAACAAGAAAATATATATTATTCTTTTTAAAACAAAGGGAGTAATACCATAATGAATTGTTTGGTATGTGGATTAGAAATAAGTTATTATAAAAGACATAAATACACCATCGAAGTTGTCCCATATTTCATAAAGACACCTAAACTTTAAAAGTGTCCTATCACCCCACTAAACAACTATATATCATTGTAAATGGGTCATTTTTATCCATTCCCTGGTCTATGTAGTGCGCGTGTTGCTCGCTCCCTAGGATAGAATTAACCCGACCCGACCCTTATCTTTGAAGAAAAGTCGTCTTCTCCTTTTCATTTCATTTCTTATTTCGCAATTTCTCCTTAAAATCGAACGAAATACACAAGTATTGTTGTTCACGATCTCGTTTTTTATCGTTGTTGATGTGTCTTTGTGAAGATTCTTGGAGATTAAAGGTCTAACAGGTTAGGGTTTTAAATCATATGATAAAAATCTTCACTTTTTTCGATTATTCTGATTTTAGGGATTATTATAGTGTAGAAGTGTTTGAAATCGACCTCCTATAGTTGCCATTGTTAGGATATTTTTAGTATGTTGTGTATCGACTTAGTTAGTGTAGGGTATTGTGTTATTGACTTAGTGTGACTGTTAGTGGTTAGGGTTTTGTGATTGTGTTTTAGGTTAGGGTTAGATGTTATCCACTTAGTTCAAATCTTATTATTTATCTCTTATATATTTGTAGACTTCAATTTGTACATTATCAACTGCTACTGTTAGTGCTTTTGTTCTGTTAGTGATGAGGCTAAATGTTAGTATTGTTAGAGCTAAATGTTAGTGCTGGGGCTTAATTTTTATTTTAGTGTTTTTTCTACTTTTGTTAGTTAGTGTTTCTGTTGTTGTTGTTTGTTAGTAATTATGTTTGTTGTGTACATCTTGTTTGAATTGTGTTTGTTTTTGTTACATGCATTTTCAGGATGACTTTTACTCTGATAACTTTAAGATGGTATCATGGGGGTAATAGAATTTGGTCCCCCACCTAAATATATTGGGGGTATGTGACATAATTCCTAGATGTAGATATTGATAGGATGTCTTATTTTGAGTTGAGGGGCTACATAAAGGAACTAGGATATACAGTAGATTGTGATTTTTTAATCAAGTGGGATGGGTTATTGGTCCTTGTTGATAATGATAATGTTATATTTGACATTTTCAATATGATAAATGATGGGGATACAGTGGAGGTGTATGTTTTTCATGGGGTTAGTGAAGCTAATCAGGCCCCACTTGAATTGGAGTTTGTCCCCAATGTGACTGATAGTGGGGTAGGTGAGGAATCTTTTAATGAGACTTCTAACCCTAATAATCAGCCTCCTACTTCTACTTTTCCTTCCATCCCTACAACTGGTCCTTCTGAAACTTCAGCACTCCATTTGAAGCCCATTCTTCTACTGTGCCTCCACCATTTCCTTCTATTGTGCCTCCTTCTTCTACTGTGCCTCCACCATATCCTTCTACTGTGCCTCCTCCTTCCACTGTGCCTCCACCATCTACTTGTACTGTGTCTCCTCCTTCCTATGTAGCTTCATCTGATTATCCTATAATAGATAATGATCCCACTGATGATGAAATGAAAGATAGATCAGGATCTGAAGGGGATACTAGTGAAGATACTGAGGTTGACAGTGATGTTCATCAAGAGTATGTAGATATAAGGTCAACCAAGAGGCATTTCAAAAGGTCACAAAGGAGAAGTAGGGGTACTACTTCAGATCAGATTAATGTTAATAAAAAAGGTCAAGATATAGGATATGATGAGACAAATAATAGTATTATGGAAAGCTTAGTTGGTAAGATAGGAGGTGATGAACCTTACTATCTAAGTGATGAAGTTCCTAGCTTTGAAATAGATGATGAAACAGGTTGGGAAGATGGTGAAGAGGTTGATTAAATAGTGCATAAACATGTTAGGAGAAAGAAAACCCTAAATAGAGTTGTGTTTGATGCAACTGCTGAAAAGATTGTTTGGGAATTAGGATTGGTTTTTGGAACTGTTGAAGAACTTAGAGTGGCAGTGAAAAGATATGCAATCCAAGAACATATTCAAATTGAAAAAAATATGTAAATGAGCCTGGCAGATTTAGAGTGAGATGTTGTAAAGAGAGTTGTCCTTGGTTGTTGTGTGCAAGTAAGGATAGAATTAGTGGAAATTTCATTGTTAATACATACGACCCTGTCCATAAATGTTTGACATCAACTCATAACTATCTGTGCAACTCAAAATTTTTGGCCACCAAATACAAAGAAAGAAAAACTCAACAGCCAAACATCAACATTGTGTTGTTGCAGAACATTATTAGAAAGGAGTTGGATATTAATGTTGGTAGGACAACAGTGAGAAGAGCTAGGACTAGAGTGTTACAAGAGATCATGGGTGATCACATTGTGAAGTATGGTAGGATATTTGATTATAAAGATGAAATATTAAGAAGTAATCCATATAGTACTTGTGTAGTGAAGGTTGGAGAATATTTTGAAACTGGGCAAATTTTTTTGGAAGAATTTTATGTTTGCTTCAATGCTTTTAAGATTTATTTTTTTTGGAGGTGCTAGGAGGTTGATTGGTTTTGATGGGTGTTTTCTCAAAGGTGTGTGTAAAGGCCCGTTGTTAGTGGCAGTTTGTAGAGATGGAAACAACCAAATGTTGCCTATTGCTTGGGCAGTTGTTGAGGTTGAGAATTCTTGAACTAGTTAAGAATGATCTTGACCTTGGAGAAGGGCATCAACTATCCATCATTAGTGACATGCAAAAGGTAATTACTCATATCCATCTTACTATTTTATTGTTGTTGAGTTTTGCATTTTAATTTATTCTTTTTTTGTTATGTTGGTTTGTTAGGGACTAGAAATTGATGTGGATACTTTATTGCCACTGGTTGAACATAGAAAATGTGTAAGACATGTTCTTGCACATTGGTCAAAAATTGGAAAAGAGTTGAGAGAAGAAGAGTGTTTTGGAGGATTGCTAAATCCACATTTGAAGCTGAGATGAAGGACAATATAGAGGCAATGAGAAAATTAGGACAAAGAAGGTTTGGATAATTTTTTATGGCACAATTTGAATACATGGTGCAAGAAGTATTTTGAAGACTATAGCAAATGTGATGTTGTGGACAACAATATGGCAGAAAGCTTTAATGCTTGGATAGTGCCTGCAAGGTATAAAACAATCATTACAATGCTTGAGGAGATAAGGGTGAAGATGATGAAAAGAATTTGTGATTTGAGAGAGTTCTCAAACACTTGGATCACTGATATATCTCCTATGTCTTTAAAGATTTTGCACGAAAACATTCAAAAGTCTATGCAATGTAACTTGACTTGGAATGGAGGAAGAGATTTTGAGATTAAACACCATGAATTTACACACTGTGGACATTGTTAATAGGAGGTGTACTTGCAGATCCTGGCAGCTCAGGGGAATTCCTTGTCCTCATGGTGTTGCTGCCCTTCATTACAAAGAGTTGGAACCAATCCATTATGTGGCTAGTTGTTATAGTAAGAAAACCTACCTCAGCACATATGTCCATTTTATTCAGCCAATGAATAACATGAAAATGTGGTCAACCTCAAATAATCCAATTGTAAAGCCACCAAAGATCAGAAATTTGCCTGAAAGACGAGGTAAGATTAGAAGAAATGAAGCATATGAAAGCAGAAAAACTGAAAAATTGAGCAAAAGAGGTGTTGTAATGACTTGTAGCAAATGTGGCACACAAGGACACAATAAAAGAGGATGTCCTACAAGAAACCAAGTTGATCCAAGTCAATCAACTGAACCATCTTCTCAGGCAAGAGGTACTGGTCTAAGTCAGTCAGCTGAACCATCTTCTCAGACACAGATACTTTTATTTGTTACTTTCAAATGTAAGTTATATGTAGATGTATATATTGATATATTAATATACAGACTACTGAAAGTGGTACAGGAAGAGGCACAAGAAGAGCAACAAGAGGAAGAGCAAGTGGTAGAGGTGTTCCAGTTCAATCACATGGAAATGCTACAAACACAGAGGTAATATATCTAATTATTATATCATTGTTAGACAATATAGATATGCTTTAATATTTTAATTTCAAAGTACAGAGCGTAAATGGTAGAGGAAGAGGTAGAGGTACAGGTACAGGGAGAGGGATGGCTCAAAAAAGAAATATGAATGAAGGACTAAGTAGAGGAAGAGGAATGACTCAACATAGTCAAAGTAGTTCTGAAGCAAACTGCAGTGGGAAAGGCCTAGGAAGAGGGAAAAGACCAGTAGAATATGAGGACACCAGTGGAGGACAAACAAGACCTTTTAAAAGGCCAAGAATGGTAAAAGGTTATCCAAACTAGGTCTGTAGCTGCTGCTAATGCTGCTAATAGCCAATGTCAAACAGCTACAAGTAGGAAGACTTCTGTGCCATTTTGATGTTGTCTTGTTCATTTTGACAAACAAAATTTAACTATGCATATTTTGGTGCTGTTTTTTGTTGGAATCAAACCCAGTTTTGCGTGTAACCAAACAAAACTTGAATGGTTGGAATCAAACTCGATTATGAAGTCTTCTTTTTAGTCAGTTTTATTGGTGCCTTTTTATTTGTAGTTGACGTATTTGTGAAGTTTGTCAAATGGTTGCCACGATAATATAGACAAGAGAACCAAATACATTAACAAAATGTTCAAATCATAACAATTTCGACAACAAAGAACAACAATAACTTGAACATCCAACAACTTTCATCCTTCAAGTTACACACACCTACAACTAGCAAGATCAAGACAATTAGCTTCTAGGTACACATACCTACAATTTCAAAAATTTAAAAGTAACTGAAGATGTCTATGGCAATTTTGGTTGCACACACCTACAACTTCCATCCTTCACATTCTTGGTTAGACTTAAACATAGAAAACACACAATAATTATCGAGACAATTAGCTTCAAGTTACAACATTTGCCCTTCTTTTTCTCCTTCATCATGACTGGTTACTTTCAACACGACTTTCATAAGATGTCAATACTTCTTCTAACTCCGTAATTCTCTTTGCTAATCTCGAAATAACGTACTTGGATCGTATATTAACTTCTTCTCGATCCCTTCATCTAAAGAAGTTGCACGCATCCTCCTAAAATACGCAAAACACAAATTAAAGAAAAATACTTAAACAAAAGATCTTCATAAAAGAATTAGTAACATACACGATAGCGTGGACAAGACCAAAATCTTCGAGCTGGATTATGCTCCGACCATGAAGTTTGCATTGATAGTAAGTCACCATGTCTGCATCGCAGTTTCACTCGCAACATCAGATCATTCTCATCATTACCAATATGATTCAACATCGCATTTGACATTTTTAATCAAAAAGTAATCACAAAATTGAGAAGAAATTCAACCATAAAGAACTTCAAATTAATGTTTCTACTGGAAATTAAAAGATAAAAGACGAATTCCTACCTTATTTTCTTGAGGAAGATGATGAAGTCGTCAAACAGAGAGCACCAACATTGTTCTTGCTATGGAAATCGAAGTATTACAGCTACCAACAGCTATTTTGGGTTTAAATTGGGAAAGATGACATAAATTGATTAAATAATTAATAATAAAAAAAGAAAATGACATGTGACACTTTTAAACTGGTCAATGAAAGTGAAAACTGGTCCATGACGCGCCTAACGTGCGTGTAAACAACCCAGACGAGGGAATGGGTAAAAATGACCCATTTACAACGATATATAATTGTTTAGTGGGTGATAGGACACTTTGAAAGTTTAGGTGTCTTTATGCAAATATGGGACAACTTTGATGGTGTCTTTATGTCTTTTCTCTATATAAGTTTTCATATTACTTATATGATGTTTTGTAAGTAGATGTAAAACAACTTATTTATATATTAAGTTAATACAACATTTGTTTAATAATTTAGAAATTCGTATAACTAATACATATATAAATTATTAAGAAATCTATTTTTTATGCATGACAAAAAAAGTAAAATAAATAATTTATAAATAAATAATTATTATTAATATATATATTAATACCCAGAGAACTCTTCTAACTAGCTACCAAGCCATCCTAAAGGTACAAAGTTATGTTCAAAGAAAATTCACGTAAATGTTAAATTTTCTTGTAATATTATTTGGCTTTTTTTTTTTTTTTTATCTTCTTGATAAGAAAACAATAAAGAAGGTAGGCAATGATGTCCAAGTAGGGAATAAATAAAGCCGTAGAAGACGGAACAAACCAATAAAGTTAGGTGAGAGGCTAAGTACTTTTATCTTTGATTATTTGTTTAAGATTCAAATCTTTTACATACGAAATCTTTTTTATCAAGAAATGTTATATTTTTAACTAATTTAAATTTAATTTAATTTTAATATAAATAGCGTAGACAAAAATGGAATTTTAATTCCTATAAAAAAGGAAGCATTGACATTGCTTGAACACAGCTTATCCTGTCGTTGCCTTGTCTGACTCCAAAAAAAAAAACTCTTCATCTGTTTCAGGTAAACGTTGTTTCATCTCTCTTTCGCTCTAACTTTGTCAACTAGACTTTTCACTTTAGATTTTTTTCTGGCTTTGGTTCAATTTCTATAGAATTGTCTTGTATACCGGGTATGGTGTTGATCCAAATTAGACTCTAGATCTTGTAGGAAGTGCAAGTAAGTTGACTTGAACACTGGTAAAATTAACGGGTCTAGTTTCAATCTAATTTGTAAGTTGAAGGGGAAAAAGGATGATTTGTTCTAGTTTTTGGATTTCTTAAGCATATTTGAGGTGACCTAATAGGAGGCGGGAGTTGTATTTATAATTTTATGTATTTTGTATTTTTGTTGTTACAGTAGTTTTGTTACTGTTTGATTCACAAGTGCAAAATTGTGTTGTTTTTATCTGGTCTTGTTCTGTTCTAGTCTGCAAGTTAAAAGGGAAAAAAAAGACCTTTTCCTGTTTTGGAGCATCTTAATCATATTGGAGAAAATGATTGTATTGTTATCAAATCTGTTTTTTACTTGGATTAGTTTGACTCTAGAGTGGCTGAAATTAGCTCAAGCCTAAAACTTTAGTCCTGAAGTAAAAATAGTTGTAGCATACAAGGGTGTGGTCAATGAAGTGAGTTGAGAGCTATGAGGTCTCACGTCCGAATTCCAATGGAGACAAAAAATACTAGGTGATTTCTTTCTATTTGTCCAAACTTTGGTGGATAAAGTTACTTGTTACCTGTGATGGTGGTAGGTAGTAGGTATCCCGTGGAATTAATCAGGGTGTATACACGCTTGACCTAGACACTATGGTTATAAAAACAAAGTAAGGACTGTTGGACGTCAAGAAAAAAAGTAGGAGGAATTTGACATAGATAATATGGCTAGTCTTACTTTCCTTACCAACCATGTGTACTACAGTCAAAAGTGACTTAATTGGAAATTTATGGTTTAGTGATGAGCCTGAATTAGGCCAAGCAAAGGTTAATTCAGATCTTCTCTGATTTTCTTTTGTTCATTGTGTTTGGCTGAAGTTCCAAAGGCATGATTCTGATACTTAATCATGAGAAAAAACTTTAATTAGTGCAGTGCAACATAAAGTTCTTGGGATCTTTGTGTTCGCGGTTTTTGAATGTATTTTTCATGATGAAATGAATAGTTCTGTGATCATATTCCTGTTTCCTTAAAGGAAGTCTATTGAGAAGCATATGCTTCATTTGTGTATTTTCTTTTTATTGTTCTTGAAAGATAATCATATGTGGGACAAAAGCACTTTTTAATCCAGTATAGGACAACGAACAGCCTTCTGTACTCTCTACTGTCATTCTTCAAATGCTATTAGTATGTCTATTGGTAGAATTCTTTCTCTGTGCTTCAATTTACTATTTCCTCAATCTAGACTGACTGGTTGTTTTCTCCTGGCAGCATGGATTTGAGGCTCTGCCTGTGTCTTTTCATACTTGGTTCTAGCTGGTGCTGTGCTGCTAGAGAATTAGCTGTCCTTAACCCCCTTATAACAGAAACTGAAGATGTTTCGGGTACTTTCTCTTTTTTCATTTTAATAGTGGTTACAACTGTGAAGTCTCCGTATGTGAAGTCATGGGACAGTTGTAATGTGTGCTAATTGAGAAACAAAATGAACAAACCCTATAAACCTTATTTACGGACTTACAAATTTGGTGTCTCCTATGGTCAGCTTTCCTTTCATTAACAGGAACCTCCTTGATAGTCAGTCTCTTATTGGAAGTTTGTGCTTTTCTGCTATACTGCTGCTTGTAGTTTATATATTTATTTCCTCAATCCTATTTGATGTGACAGAATTCAATTAGCCAGAGAGTTAAGCATGTTAATTTAACTTATTGTTAGTTGATATGATTGATGAAATAAAGCATAAAATACTATAATTTCACATAGTTAATTGAATATGAAAATTCATAAATTTTTTGAAGTGCATCGAACATTTTGTAATGTCTCAAAAAAAGCAAAAAATATGTCCTATAGATTTTGAGAGGACTAAGTACTAACTCGACAGCTCCTCAAAGACTCTTCTAATAACAACTTCTATCCTGCCTTGTGTAATATAACTCCAACCTTTCTCTAATCAGAAAACTTTTTCCTTCTTCACCAAATGAACCATACCTTCCATTGATCCTTCCTAGTACACTTTCTCAAGTCTTTCTATCTTTTCAAGTAAACAAATTTCATATCGTTTTCCTTTCAACTCGGAAGGGGCTAAGGATCAAACAATAGCTAAAGATGTTCATGACAATAGTTGATTCGAGCATTATATCTTACCTTTACAAGTATGTTACTTCTGTTAGTAGTATCTACTTGGCTAGGGATTCCTAGTTTTTCAAGGTAACAATTTTTGTATCTTTTTATGGTCTATTATAATATCCGTTTGTTGGAATTCATTAATTTAATACACAAGTGGATTTTTCCACGCCATGCATCTTTCTTGTACATTATGTCAATCCTACTTGCTAGCCTAGTGTACTCTCTTACCTAAATGTTTCGTAGAAAATGATTTGAACGGGTTGATATATTAGTCATTTTGTATAGTTCCATTATTGTGTTAGTTAGATGCTCGTGTTAAAAAATATTTATCTTGGCTTTATTGCACCAGTATTGCAGATAAATAACCTAGAAGAACTGAGACAAGTTCAACCTCTTGAAGAAGTGAATGGAAATGAACAGTTGTGCACATTGTGTGAAGAATATACCGCCAAGGCACTTAATTACATGGCTAATAACAAGACCCAAACAGAGATCATTGACCGTCTTCACAAATCTTGTTCGAAGATGCGATTTTACAAGAAGGAGGTACTTGTAATCTACCTTGAAATTGCTTATTTTTTGAGCAATTGTTTTCACCACATTGTGCTGTCAGATTATTAATCTGGATTACGTAATATGAGACTTTGAATGGTTTTCATAGCTAGGTTCTGATTTGATCTCTTTGGTTTTCTTGGTTGCAGTGCGCCATACTCGTGGATTATTATGCTCCTCTCTTCTTCTTACAGATCAACAAAATGAAACCTGAAAACTTTTGCCAACAGTTTGGCCTTTGTGAACAAGTGGTTATTATTTCTCAGGTGCTTTCTGGAAAGAACTGCAATTTATGCCACAAAGTAGTTACAGATGTCGAATCAAAATTGAAAGATCCTGACACACAGGTACAGTATGTTTTACTTTACATCTGTAATATAGATATATTAATAAAGTTTACTCGACTGTGCATATGTGAAATGAGAACTCCATGTATGAATTCTTGTACACTTGCAGCGCTAGTCCTCGTACATGATATCATGAACGATGTATTAAGTAAAGGAACTGTTAATTTCTTTGTGTGTCTTGCCGGCTTGAAATAATATCATGCTTATGTAATTGGACACGTAGGTAATATACTCACTTGGAATATGTTTGAAAACTCATTTTCATTTTGTCATCCTTTCAGTTTGAGATACTTGAGCTGCTCTTGAAGGCATGTGGAGCTATCGAACCTTATACTAAGAAGGTTAGAAACATCTGAAATGTAATTGTTTGATCATAGTTAAATCTGCAAGCGTGCTCATAGTTTCCAGATTTTCCTCTGCAACCAATTTTTTGAATTCCCAGTAGATATGAATAGTGTCATACTTAGTGTTTTTCTTGAACATTTTGAGTCTATGAAATGATTTTGCAACCTCTGCAGCGGCCGATGCATCTTGACATTAAAAATATTACTAATAGGGGTATAACTAGTTCCCAATCAAACGACCCCATAGAGTATAAATAATGAATGCAACACCGAAAAACCTATACCAAAACAACATTCTCTGAAAATTTCACTTCTTAGTTCACTGGTCTTGCACTTTGGTGACAGATTCTTGAATGTCGAACTCTGACCTCTATGGCAAGAACCGATCAACCCACTAAGACGGAAGCTCTTGTCAATGTTCCCACAAAACCATAGCTCTTGGCGGTGTCTTATGCAGAAAAATGTACTATTTAGTATAATGAAAGTATTATGAATACATTTTTACAAAATGAAAACTCATTGACATGAGTTGTAGCAATTTTGTGAAATTGTGTTATATTATTATTATTAATTGAATTTCCAGGGTGATGTGATTCAGTGATTCTTTCATTTTTCATATCTGTAAATATCGACACCTTTTGCGTAAAGTTTTGCATATGCCACTGAATTCCTGTATCCATTCACTGCTATCGTATGAAATTCAGTTGAAAATTCTTAAAAGCCCTGTTTGAACTGTCATAAGTATAGGATGTATCGTTAGGGTGTGCCGAGTCAAGTCTGCCCCCTTTTTTTTCTGATGCAGAAAAGAGATTACACAACCTGTTTATCTATGCTGATGTTTTTACTGTCTCACTCTCACATTTTTGTCCGTACACGATTGTGTTTTTGCAGTGCAAGAAACTGGTGTTTGAATTTGCGCCAGTGATTCTCGTAAATGCTGAACAGTTTCTGGAACAAAATGACATATGTGCTATTCTTCATGCTTGTGAGCCTGCAGTAGATAAAGAGCAAGCATCACCAAGGAAGCAAACTTCATTGCATTCTGCCTCTTAAGGAAAGTATAATGGTACCCAGACTAGGTTGGGAACATATTGTTGTGTATGTAAACAATTAAACAACATCATAAAAATTTATGAATTATTGTGTATAATGTATATAGTTTAATATGTTGAATTCTAAACTTTATTTATTGTTATGAACCACAGTTATTTATGCAAAGGGTAAATATATTAAATGTTAGTACCGTCTATTTAATGATTTGCTTTCAAAGTTTCACCAATTTAGACAATTGGGCCAGGGCTATGGCATGTTTTGACCCATTAAGACTTTGACTGGCCTTGCCTTATGCGGTTCACTGTTTCTTCAAAATTTTATTGGCGTGCCTTGCGTGAATCATTTTGAGTTAATAATATATCAAAAGATTCAAAATATTGAGAGAAGCTAATGTCAATTTAAGACTGATTAGAGGAGATCTGAGTTAGTTGGGATTGAAAATAATCAGTTTACAATGCACACTTTATCACATCAATAATGTATATAGATGTAGATGCATTGTTCTATAGATAAGGAAGAGGCAAAAAAAGTGCTTTCATCTATCTCGGCCAGTTTCTCGAGGCATTGGAAATCTGTAAGTAATTGCAGTATGTGACTGTACAATATATATGCATAGTGAAAATACTTGGAGGAACCAAAGATATCAGCAAATACAGTCAATGTGCTCGATCAGTCTCCGATGCTTAAGTTTCTAACTCATGGTTGCGATTGACAGATCATCATCATAATGGAGATTAGGCTGTTAGAACAAAAAAATTACGTCAAATCTAATATAGCTAATAACATACAAAGAAGAGATGCATAATGGTGTAAACAACATAAGCTAGTGTAGTCCCATTAAATGGGATCTGAGGAGGCTAAAGTGTAAATGTTAGAACAAATGAAAAAGAATGATAAAAATACTAGGAATTCAAAACAAAACTTGCTTGGCTTAGAGGCACGTTAATATGTTTCTTGAAGATAGTTGGAGTGATCTCTCCCACGAGCAATCGGAAGAATAAATTACAACTCTATCTTCACGATTCAACTAAGCCACAAAATAAGTAGCATTTAAGAATGTTGCCCTTCTATTCTTGAATTGGTGATTTCACCTTTTGATTAATGTCTCACAAGTGTTTTTCAAAGGAAAAGTAGTTTTTGAGTGAATATCTTTTCAACTAAAAGAAACTCAATATAATTATAGTACAATGTTTTGCAAGAAAAAGACTTTTAATTAAATAGAATTTATCATAGGTTAATGAATTGAAAAAAAACTTATCTTTCGAAAATCCGTAACCTAGAATTCAAAAGCCTCTTTCAAAATCATATAAGGTAGCATTAAAAAAAAAATTTGTTACAACTCACATTCATATATTTTGTTCTTTCAAAACTTTTAACGGATGAAATTGTTTCAAAATTAATTGAAACAGTAACTCTTACAATCCCCCACTTGTTTCAAGAATTTCTTTTTTATCTTTGAAAAATCCAAAAAAAATATTTTGAGACATTTAATCTAGCAACATACATCAATAATGATGTCTTTTGGACTTGAAACCATTAGCTAGTGAAGGCTTTCTAAATCATTGACTACTTAGTGAACAAATCTTGAACTAAGTGGTTCATTGAATGAAGATACAAAAATACTCCACGTATATTACTATGTTCCGGTAAAAATCGAAATCCTTTGACACCCATGTGTCCTGAATCCTTTTAGCCAAGAGCTTTAAGATTTCTCTGTAAAATTCTTATTGAAGCGGCCTCTGCTTCGCACTTAGTGTGGTGAACTCATCAAGAGTAACTTTGCATACTCCAACCAAATAATCTATGAACTTCATTATGAGAAATTAAACTCATTCTCATTTACAGTAAAGTATCGGTAAATCTATCAAGAGTGTTCCTACACACTTCAATCAGAATCGATTAATAGACTTATTAAGATAATATAATCTCATCCTTCTCTTCATTAGGAATATCGAAAAAAATTATCAAGAATTTTCTTACTAACTACAATCGAGATCGGTCTTATAAATTTATTAAGAGAAAAAAATCTCAATTATGCACATCTTGTTTCATTTTACTTGAAAATGGGAATATTATTGATGTGCTTCACAATTTCAACTTTACTTGTTTTTCCCTTTGAACCCAAAATTACATCATTAGGTAGGGTTATCGTAAAGTATAATTAATTTACAACGGCCTTTATTTCCATCCCATTACAAGTTTCCACCACTAACTCTTTGCCTAACCCTTTAGACAAAGAAGCCGCTAAATTAAAATCTGGACTTCACATATTGAAGCGATATCACGACTTCCTCGAATAATCTCCTCACATGATTGTGTTTGAGACGAACTTGTCTCTACTTGCCATTGTAGCAATCACTTGAAGCCCGAAATATAGAAGCTTGATTATCACAATAGATAGTGAAATGTGGTATTAGCTTACTCCATAAAGGAATATCTATCAGCATAGATCGCAACCAATCAACTTCTTCTCTAGAAGAAGACATAAATATAAATTTTGACTCCATGGTTGAGTGAGTAATACATGCCTGCTTCTTTGATTTCCAAGAGATCACTGCTCCAACCATAGAGAAAATCCAAGCAGTAATAGATTTACAGTCATTCGGATCAGAATTCAAAGTAGCATTGTTATAGCCTTCAAGAATAGCTGGTAATGTAGAATAATATAGGTCATTAATCGTACCCTTCATGTATCTTAAAACACGAATTAAGACATTCTAATGTTCAACTCCGAAATTACTAGTAAGCTTGCTCAAAGTTCCTATCGCGTGACCAATATCCGACCAGGTACAATGTATGACATACATAAGACTCCCAAAATATGAGAACATGTTAGCTGATCGAGAACATCACTACAGTTCTGCATTAGTTTGATGCTAGGATCAAATGGTGTAGGAGCAGATTTGTCATCAAAGTGACTATAGAACTTTCTCAATATAACTTGATTGAGTAAGAGTCAAGCCATTAGCTGATCTCCTAATTTTAATGCCCAAAATTACATCAGCTTCTCTGAGATCTTTCATTTCAAATTGAGAAGCTAGAAATAATTTTGTTTATTTGACTCTTTCAATATCAGTTCCAAAGATCAACATATCATCTCCATAGAGACATATTATAACACCAGATTTTTCTTGAAATTTTCTAAATATGCAAATATCATCACCATTGATTGAGTAGCCATTAGAAATCATTACTCTTCTAAATTTCTCATTCTATTGTTTTGGAGCTTGTTTTAATCCATAAAGATATTTAAGAAGCTTACAAACTTTGTGAAAAATCTTTTTGGTTGTTTCATGTAAAATTCTTCATCTAGATCACCATTTAGAAATGCAGTCTTCACATCCATTTGATGTATTACAAGACTATGAATTGCGGTTTAAGCAATCAAGAGTCGAATAGAAATCATTCGAGCTACAGGTGCGAAGGTATCAAAATAATCAATATCTTTCAATTGAGTAAAACCCTTTTTTACCCAGCAAGCATTGTACTTATCTAAGGTACCATCAAATTTTAATTTCTTTCTAAAGATCCATCTACAACCAACAGACTTACATCCAGGAGGGAGGTTTGATAAAATTCATGTACTGTTTGACATAATAGAATGCATTCCATCATCAATAGCTTCACGCCAGAAAGGAGCATCATGTGAAGTCATTGCTTCAACATAATTTTCAGGATCCTTTTCAACTAAATAGACTTTAAAATTAGGTCCAAAGTCTCTTGGTTTGATTGATCTTGCACTACGTCTTGGTTGACTTTCTTCCAGAGGCTCAACTATTTTTCTTTTAAGAGGAGATATAGAGGAACTTGTGTCTTATTCCAAAGATTCTTTTTCTTAGAAAATATATATTAAAAAAGGTTAGCATGCAATGATTCACTAATTGTGTGAGGGCTTGGAGTCTCAAGATTCAAAAATCTATAAGCCGTACTGGTTTGTGAATAACCAATAAATACACAATCTACTCCTCTATATCCAATCTTAATCAAATGTTGATACGGTAATCTAACATGAGCCAAACAATCTCATACTTTAAAATAATTTATATTTGGCTTTTGATTCTTCCAAAGTTCACACGGAGATGAATCATGTTTCTTGGAATGAATTCGATTCAAAATATGACATGCAGAAAATAAAGCTTCAGTCCACAAATTTTCAGTGATACCAGATCCATAAAGCATAGAGTTAACCATTTAGATGAATGTTCTATTCTTTCTTTCTGTTGCACCATTTTGTTGTGGTGTATAAGACATAGTCAATTGTTTCTCAATGCCTTCTTTTTCACAAAAAATAATAAAATCTGATTTTAAATATTCTCTGCCTCTGTCAGATCTAAGTGATCTAATTTTCAAACTTGACTTATTTTTAACTTTTGTTTTATATGTTTTAAAAGTCTCAAATGCCTCAACTTTTATTTTTAATGGAAAGACATATGTATACCTGGAGTAATCGTCCAAGAAAGTGATAAAATATCTCTTTCCATGATGTGATAAATAATCCATCTCACAAATATCAGTGTGGATTAACTTCAAAAGTGTGGATATCCTTTCAACAGACTTAAAAGGTTTCTTTTTTATTTTACATTCACTAAAGTAATACACTTAGCAATATGATCCTTTTCACAATCTTTAATTAATTTATTTTTCACCATAAGTTGAATGGATCTAAAATTCACATGACCGAGACGTTCATGCCATAAATCTAAAGACTCCATAACATAAGCAAAAATATTTTTATTTTCAATATTGAGTTTAAACATTTCATTCTAGCATAACCTTTTCCAAAAAATATGCCTTGTTTAGAAAAAATAAATTTATCTACCTGAAAAATCATTTTAAAACCATGCTTCGAAAGAAGCATATCTGACACCAAGTTCTTTCGAATCTTAGGAACATGAAATACGTCTATCAATGTGACCATCTTTTTGGAAGTGAATTTCAGTTCAACAGTTCCTTTTCCCACAACCTTAACAGAGGATGAGTTTCCCATATGCAAAATTTATCGCCGCCCACTAATTCACAGGTCATGAAAGAATTTCAATTACCTGATATATGACGAGTTGCGCCAGTGTCTATCCACCATTTCACTTGATCTCCCGCTACAAATGCTTCTGTGACAATTTCCCCCAGTTCATTTTTTGTATTGTTATTTGCCTTTTCTTTCTTCTTTTCAGCTTTAAGACTTTTGCAATGACGTGCATAGTGATCAATTTTATGACAATGATAATGTTCATTCGACTTAGAATTGGAATTAGTACGCTTAAAATTTTTAGTCTTCTTTGCCTTCAAAAATTTATTATTGGTAGGTTCCTTCTTGATCTTTTCTTCAACAACATGAGCTTTATGATGGATCCTTCAAGAGGTTATTGTCATGGTATCGTATCTCTTGTTCAATTTGAAAGTGTTGCAATAATTATTCAAGAGTCAAATCTTCCTTCTCGTGTAAGAGTTTGTTCTATACTTCTTCCAAGATGGAGGAAGTTTTGAGACAATAGCAGCAATATGAAAGTTTTCATCAAGAGCAATTGCAGATATAACAATTTTATTAGCTATAAGTTGAAATTTTTATACTTGTTCAGTGATTGACTTTTCATCAACTATTTTGAACTCCATATAATTTGAAACAAGAAATTTCTTTGAACTCGCCTCTTCCGCTAAATGAATAGGCTTAAGAGTATCCCAAATCTCCTTAACAAATTTCACTTAATATAATATTGATCATAATATTTATTGGACATTCCTCCAAGAATATAATTCTTGCATAAGTAATCATCATCTTGCCATTTGGAAATTTGTTCTTTAATTAAAGTAGTCTCGTCCGTTGCTACCTCAGAACCAGGAGCGTCAGGACAAGGTTTCTCAAGAACATATGCCAACTTTAATTATTTTATAAAGAATTCCATCTTTCCACGCCATCTAGGAAAGTCTTTGCCATCAAATATTTCAAAATTTGGATTAGACAAAGATGGAACATTGTTCGTTATTGATGTGGATGCCATAGAGATAACTATGTTCAAATTGTTAGAACAAATGAACAAGAATGATAAAAAATACAAGGAATTCAAAACAAAACTTGCTTGGCTTAGAGACACGATAATACGTTTCTCGAAGATAGTTGGAGTCTCTCCCACGAGCAATCAGAAGAATAAATTATAACTCTATCTTCGGGATTCATCTAAGCCACAAAACAAGTAGCATTCAAGAATGTTGCTCTTCTATTCTTGAATTGGTGATTTCACCTTTTGATTAATGTCTCACAAGTGTTTTTCAAAGGAAAAATAGTTTTTTAGTAAATATCTTTTCAACCAAAAGAAACTCAATTTAATTATAGTAAAAAAGTTTTGCAAGAAAAAGTCTTTTAATTAAATAGAATTTATTATAGGTTAATAAATTGAAATAAAACTTATCTTTCAAAATTCCATAACGTAGAATTAAAAAGCCTCTTTCAAAATCCTATGACGTAGTGTTAACACGTAGAAGTGAAAATAAAAAAGAATGTTACAATTCACATTCATGTATTTTGTTCTTTCAAAACTTTTAACGGATGAATTTGTTTCAAAATTAATTGAAACACTAACTCTTACAGTATGTAGAGAGATCGAGAGGTTATTTTCGATAATAACATTAACAAAGATAGTAACACACAATATAAATTACAACAAAAATACGATAATCGAGGTACAATGAATCAAGACATAGTAACAAATATCGAAGGACAAGAAAGTATATGAGAAATACTACCTCCATTACCGCCATTGACACATTTGCCTCTTCCAACAATTTTTCTTTGAATCCATTCCTCCAGGCCAGAGCCCACAATGGTTGAAGCAAAGAAAACTCAGGAATCTCTATCCATATCTGTATCTATACATACACATTGTGTGAAGGTGTGTATGAACAGAGTAATTTAAGAATCCTTTTGTTTTACATGTGATAATTGCAGAAGAAGGCTCATGAGAGCATTGACAATAGGTTGGCTCTATTAATTATTAGAGTGGGTTAGCTCCAAATCAGTTGGAGAATGGACTGGTTGTCAGAGGTGAAACTAGAATCTTAACCTTATGAGTTGTGAATTTTGTAACAATGATTTCAAGAGTTAATAATTGGTTTTTGAACTTAATATTTGTACATGTATAATAAATTTCTTAATACAAATACAATATTTGAACAAAAGTTACTCAGTTCGGCCGAATTCGTACCCGTACCCGACTCATAGTTTTTTCTCTGGTGGTCTATTTATATGGACTTGGACAATACTCCCCTTATAAAAAAAATGATATTACGAATATGAGGACACATCTTAGATAATATTTGGCTTTTTCTTTTGTGCTGGCTGATATATGTACTACTAGTTTAATGTTTAAGAAGTAGTCCGATCCTATTTCGGTAGATACAGGATTATTAGACTTGATAAAAAAAATCATAATAGTAAGTATATACCAATCTTGAGTATCAAGCAACAAGGATTCAAATCATAATTGTTGCTTGATACTTAATTAGTCAACAAAAGAAGAAAATAAAAGATACTGATGTTCTATTTGTCAGTTTCTTAGCAAATTGTTCTTTGCAAGTCCTCCTATAAAACTTCATGTTTTGTATTTTCTATATTTATGATCACATTGGTATATTAATTTGTGCGAATTTTTGGTTATTGTACTATATATCTCCCTTTTGTTTTAGATAACATAGATTTGTGGACTGCACGGGGTAGTACTATTAGTTTTGGTTGAATGTGAATTTTTGTTTTAATGTTTGAAGTACTTTCTTTTTAGAAAAATGATTAAAAACGCACTTGAACTATGCAAAATTGAACAACAACATAGGATATTTTTGTTCAATTTTAAATAGTTTAAGGGCATTTTCAATATTTTTCCGTTATCTTTAT
Organism: Solanum sitiens; assembly: GCA_016801875.1. Taxonomy (NCBI): domain Eukaryota; kingdom Viridiplantae; phylum Streptophyta; class Magnoliopsida; order Solanales; family Solanaceae; genus Solanum; species Solanum sitiens. Next base: position 502,720 of record JABWTJ010000344.1, read on the forward strand.
CCAATTCTGGTGATTCGGATATCATTAAGAGCCTACCAAGTGACCGGTGAGATAGCAGCTAACATTATAGATTATTTTTCTAATAATGGATGCTGCTCAATCTTACTGTGATGTTACAATTTGCAATTTTTTCTTATTTAGAAAAATATCTAGTATAGATGAATTTTGCTATCCTTTTGGTGGTGTCGAATTAAGGAAGTTGATGAACGGTGTTGTGTTTTGGTATGCGATGCTAAGTGCTGTCATGTTAGTACTTTTGTCAAGATATTTTTGTTATAAATTTTGAATTATGTTTACTGCAAAGTTCTAGAATATAGAAGATAATGTAATACGTGGTGGAAGTTGATTTAAGCACAAAATAGGGAGTCAATTTTAAGAATTTAAGGGATTTGACACCACTTTATGTATCTATATGTAGTAAGCTTTTGCTGAATTAAAAGATTTGCGCCCTTTCTCCAGATTATCTATGTATTATCATATTTGTCTTCTTTTTCTCTCCTTTAATTGGCATCAGAGAGAATTAATCTTTCAGGAACTGTAATACAGCAAGATCACCTACCAAGTTTAACTTGTCCAGGTCTCTTTCTGTTCAGTTTCCTTTCACATGGCTTCTAGTAGCTCTCCTCTTTCACCCCTATCTTTAATGGAGAGAACTACCAAGTTTGGGGTGTGAAGATGAAAACATACTTAAAGGGTCTTGGATTATCGAAGTATGTTGAGGAAGACAACACTCCAGAACCTTTGAGAGTAAACCAAACTCTTTCGTAGATCAGAAGTCATGAAGAAGAGATCGCAAAAAGGTGAAAGTTTATATTGATAGAATCATGAAAATTTTCAGTTAGGTCAGACTGTTAGGGGAAAAAGAGAAGAGCAAAGGGTTGTTGAGAAGGTGATGGTGACACTTCCGGAAAAGTTTGAAGAAAAAAATTTCCTCAATTGAAGATACTTGGATATGTCTCGTGTCACATTGATTGAACTATCCAACGCTCTTCTAGTCGCTGTGGAGAAAAGGGTAGCTTCTATAGAGGAAGAGAGTACACATGAAATCGCTCTTGTGGTTGTTCAAATATCTAAAGCTCAATTCGATGGTGAATCAAAAAGGCAACCAAATGGAAAACATGGTATGGAGAAGAAGGAGCAATATAACAACCGAGGGAGATATAGAAGACCCGAGTATCCACATTGTCCCTATTGTAAAACTACCAATCATACATACACGTTTTGTTGATGTATCCCTGGAGTTCAATGCAAGGTGTGAAAACAGTTTGTTCATGTGGATAAGGTGTGCAAAACAAATCAAAACCACCCAGCTCAAGTTACTGAAAATGTTGAAGATCATGAAGAGAAGTTGCTTGCTGCTTCTATTGCTGCGAATGCAATATTGAAGCTCAAGATTGTCATGCCCCGAGCCTACATCGCGGGCGGGACCGACACTTGAGAACCATTGTTTGCCCCAAATGAACCCTTGACCTGACTTACTTACTCAACGGAAGACTATATGCATATTTATAATGATCAAAAGCACAATACTCATTTGAGTAATAGAATACTGAGAATGCTTAAATAGTCAAACATTCAACTTGGCCAAAATGACAACTCAAGTCTTAACTTAGGATAATGAAAATAAAAAGACTAAAGAACTAACACTTGACTATCTATAAAGCCTCTAAAACAACTGGAATGGATGTCGGGACAGGAACCCCGACCATCATAACAAATGAAATACTGAAAAGAACTGAAAGCAATAAAAGGAGTCCTCTAAAATGCAAGGAGGCTCACCAACACACTCTGGAGTGCTCACTTGATCAACGATGCGTTGGATGCCGATCCTAGTTACGTACTTCTGCATCGTAATACAATGCAGGCCAACTGGCATCAGTACTGTACGAGTATGCAAGTTGGAATGCTATACACAACATAGGCTTGAAAAGAATCTGAAGAACATACCAGGCTCAACTGAAATCAACTTAACTGAACTCATTTTAATATAACTCTGAGATGTATATAAAAATACAAATAAACTGTGTATATAAGAATACAATTACTTCCTGTGGGAGTTTCTCTAACCGGTAACCATCACTTAAGAGCTATAGTGATGATACAATGTTTTGCCTCATACTGCCAGGGCTGTCCTATACCTTGCCATGAATATAAAACTTGAACTATTGAGTGAATTCACTAGTCTATGCTAAAAAGCACTAAAGGAATCATCTAAAAAGTATGACCCTTTTCTATCCATGGTGGGTACATGGTTTATGACAGCTAAGAGTTTTCTGAACCATCTCCCATATTGGTGCTCAATACTACTCTCAAAATATACTATATCTTCATGTTTTAAAAATAGACTTCTTTATGTGGTTGGAGATTAGTGCTCGAATACTTAGCTCAAAGGCTACCTAGGAAATCAAAGTTTCCCTTTTTGCTTTATTGTAAAAGCATATACTCTTTTATGAAAAACTAGCTCAAATGATCTTTTGAAATCTCAGTTTTCATTCTTATTTAATTATGAAAACATTTTAAACTTCTTGGAAATACTTAGTCCGCATATAGTTCTTTGAAGAAATAAACTTCAAATTTGAACTTTCTGCTTAACTTGAAACATAAGTCTTAAAACAAAGTTAAAATGTTTGTGAAAGATTTTTGAAAAGTTTAAGAACTTATCTTGACTTAACTCTTGACTTCTTAGCTTGACTTTTATCTTCTTGACTTGACTTTTAACTTTCCTTGAATTGGATTATGGATTTAAGCATTTGTGATTTGTGATAGAAAAGATCTCATGATGTTTAGGAATGATTTAGATAGCTAAACATTAGAAAATATCAAAAATTCACTGTTTGAGGAAGAGTCCGTGATGCAGAGAAACATTTAAATTTTGGTTTCGAAAATAACTTTTGAGGCAAAACGGTTTGTGACCACTCTGTTCCGCGAATGGCTTTTCCTAAAACTGGGGACTAGCTCCGCAATGCGGAGGCATTGCCAAATTTCGACCGACGAAATTTCTTCTTTGTTTTCCAGCTCTAAATCCTCTAAACTTCGATGATTCTTTACCTTAACACTTAAAATCGACTATATGTTCAAAGTACATCATATTCTACTCAAAATCCAAACTAAAATGATGGATTTAGATAAACAACTCCTCAACGATTTTAATGAATGAAGAATTTAATAGAACTTCAACAAATCCATGAAGAACTCAATTTCTAAGCTTCCGAGAACTTAAATTTGCTGAAATAAATCATGATTGGAGAGTGGGTGAACTAACCCAACACTATGTGATCTCACAGAGGGATCACCCCGACGAATTTCACAAGCTAAACTCGACGATCTTGACGAATCTTGAATGTTCTTCTCCTTTCTCCTCTTTTGTCCTCTTCTGTTCTCTTCTCTAAAACCCTAACTCTTTTTCCAAAAGTGTAAATTGACTAAGTTCAGTTTAGATCCCTAATTAATTACCAAAAATGAATTAAAATAAAAGTTTAAGGAAAAGACCAAACTACCCTTCAAGAATCCGGATTGAACTTTCCTTATTCCAACAGCCCAACTTCCAAAGGACATAACTCACTTATACAAACTCGGAATCGCGCAAACTTAGAGGCGTTGGAAAGATCATTCCAAGAGCTTTCCTACCAATATGGAAGTGCTCCTAACTCATCCTGATCTAGAGTTATGGCCATTTGAAGTTGACCAAAACTCACTTTTTCCTAACTTAAGTAAATTTCCAGATTTTCTATTCTTTCCAAAAATGACAATTCGTGTTCTTAGCTTCTTCCTAGCTATTTCAAATTGCGAGATATTACAATATCCCCCCTTGGTACATTCATTCTCCAATGAGATTACTCTTACTTGGCTAAGGGTGTAATATGTAAACATTCAATTCAAACACCCAACAAGAAATGCAAATACAACATGCCAACTCATAATTAAAGGGGCACTAAGAAGAAAGTTAGTAACTTGATCTGGAATTTCTCTGGATTCGAAGAGATGTGGATATTTCTTCTTCATAAGCTCCCCAGCTTCCCAAGTAGCTTCCTCAAATAACTGATTTATCTGAAGAACTTTGACTGATGCTACCTCCTTTGTCCTCAACTTGCGAACTTGACAATCTAGAATCTAAACCAGAATCTCTTCATAAGATAATCTATCCTTATCCCAATATCAATGAAGGATCGCCCATGAACTTCTTCAACATGGATACATGAAATACCGTATGAACCGCTGCTAACTCTTGTGGTAGCTCTAAATCATAAGCTACGTTGTCAATCTTCTTGGCTATTCGATAAGGTCTGATATACCAGGGACTAAGCTTCCCCTTCTTACCAAACCTCATAACACCCTTCATGGGTCAAACTTTCAAGTATACCCAATCATAAACTTCAAACTTTAACTCTTTTCTCCTAACATCAGTATAGGATTTCTGATGACTCTGCGCCATTTTCAATCTCTCTTGAATCACTTTCACCTTCTTAATAGCTTGATGAACTAAATCTTGTCTTATTAACCAAACTTCACCAACTTCAAACCATCCAATAGGAGATCTGCTTCTTCTCCCATAAAGAGCTTCATAAGTACCCATTTGGATGCTCGAGTGGTAATATTATTGTAAGCGAATTCAATAAGGGGTAGATGATCATCCTAATTACCTTTGAAATCGATCACGCACGCCCTCAACATATTCTCCAAGGTCTGAATAGTGCCCTCTGCTTGCCCATCGTTTGAGGATGAAAAACGGTACTTAAGTTCACCCTTGAACCCAAGCCTTTTTAAAAATATTTTCAGAATTATGCAGTAAATTATGCACCTCTACCTAAAATAATGGAGAATGGGACTCCATGAAGTCTTACCACCTCCTGGATATATAATCTGACATAATCTTCTGCTGAATTGGTAGTCTCTACCGACAAAAAATGGGTCGATTTAGTCATTCTATCGATCATCACCCAAATAGAATCGTGCTGCCTACAAGACCTTGACAAGACTGTGAAGAAATCCATATTAATCATCTCCCACTTCCATTCTAGAAGTTCTATATTCTGAGCCAAACCAGCAGAACTTTGGTGCTCTACTTTAACTTGTTAGGAATTCGGGCACTTCACAACAAATTCTGCAATGCCCTTCTTCATACCATTCCACCAATAGACTTCTCTCAAATCGCGATACATCTTTGTGGAACCCGGATGAATGGAATATATGGAACTATGATCTTTCTCCATGATCCTCTCTTGGAGTCCATCCACCATTGGTACACACAACCTGCCTTGATACCTCAACACACTATATCCCCCTTGTTCAAAAGTCAATACTTTTTTCTTATGAACATTTGCCTTCAATTCAAGAAAAATGGGATCTTGGTCTTGCTTGCCTTTTACTTCTGGCACTAATGATGACTCAGCCCCATTCATCACCACTATTCCTCCTCATGTGGAATCTATTAGTCTAAATCCCTAGTATACAAGTCTATGCACATCTTTCGCTAAATCTCTCTTTTCTTCCTCAACATGGGCGGTACTACTCATAGACAACCTGCTTAAGGCATCAACAACAAAATTACCTTTACCTGGTGGTAAAGAATACCCATGGCATAATCCTTGAGCAATTCTAACCACCTCCTCTTTCTGAGTGAAAGCTCTTTCTCAGTTAATACATAATCTAGGGTCGATCAGTGAATACATCAACATAAACATTATACAAATAATGATGCCATATTTTCAAAACGAAAAACTACAACAGTCAACTCGAAGTCATAGGTTGGATAATTCTTCTCATAAGCTTTCAACTATCAGGAGGCATAATGATAGAAACTAAAAAGAAACGAGATAAGAAATGAAAATTTACTGGTTAAATAAAGTGCAAGAATCTTAAACACTATATTAACCAATAACAATGTCCGTATGGAGTGGACAAATCTCCAGATTTCAAAGACAATAATAATATATTTTCCTCTCCAAAATTCTCCTAAAATACACATATTTATAATACACATAAAAATAACTCCTAATGGATAGAAATAGAAACAGTTACTGCTGTAGATAACTGCTACTGTAGATAACTTATGTTACTGGTAATAACTTTAACTAATAGATAATTACTGCTTATTATTTTATCCTATTTAAAACAAAGAAACTTAAAACATATAAACTAAGATAGATTATCCCCACATGCTGCTCACCCATACTTTCTTCTAGAGTAAGTCCTTAAAGGAGTATCCGTATCAATGCTCGTATCAGTGCATCTACCCTGAAAAGTCGCCTTGTCCTCAAAGCGAAAAGAAGGAAACTGATGTGCAATGAGATCATAGTTTTCCAAACTAGCTTCTTCAAGCGGACGGTCAACCCATTGAACGAGCAGTTCCAACAAATAAAAACCAGCTTCTTTGACCCATCGATGTGCAAGAATCTTGGCAGGAGATATGGTGAGTTCCCAATCTTCATTAAGAGGAAGAGGGGATGGAGGTATAATAACTTGTTGACCATGAGCTGGACGGAGCAAAGATACATGAAAAATAGAATGTACTTTGGAGGAAGAGGCAACTCTAGTTCATAAGCTGCAGGTCCAACACATCGCACAATTTTATATGGTCCGAAAAATCGAGGTGACAATTTTTCGCACCTGTGCTGAGCCAAAGAACGTTAACGGTAAGGCTGAACACGTAGAAAGACAGAATCTCCAACTTTAAAGGTAACATCTCAATGATGATAATTAGCTTACTATTTCTTTCGAGTTTGAGCCTTTAAAAGGTTATCTTTGAGAATTTTCGGCATGGCATCACGATTCAAAAGTTGTTCTTCACGTTCAACAATGCGTGTTTCTCCATGAACAAAACGAGAAATGGATGGAGGGTCCCTACCATAAACAACCTTAAATGGGGTAGTTTCTGTGGATGAGTGGAAGCCCGTGTTAAAAGAAAACTCTGCCCATGGTAGATACTGACTCCATGTACGAGGCTGCTCCATAACAAAGCATCGTAAATACGACTCCAAGCATTTGTTAACCACCTATGTTTGTCCATCGGATTGTGGATGGTAAGATGTACCCATTCTTAGCCTTGTTTGGCTAAGTCAAAATAGCTCCTGTCAAAAAGCACTGAGAAAGATAACATCCCAATCAGATTGGATTGACCAAGGAATGCCGTGAAGACGTACAATTTCTCTGCAAAAAACTGTAGCAACAATCTTGGCAGTATATGAGTGACAAAGTAGGATGAAATGAGAATACTTGCTGAGACGATCTACGACAACCAAAATTGTATCAAAGCCACCCGATTTGGGAATTCCTATAATGAAGTCAAGTGAGACATCTTCCCAAATTCTATCAGGTATAGGTAAGGTTTGTAGAAGTCCAGCAGGTGCTAGTGCTTGGTATTTGGCTTGTTGACAAACCAAACAGTTTTGAACAAAGATCTTAACCTCATGCTTCATCCTTGGCTAGAAACAATTGGAGGAAAGGCGCTTCAAGGTTTTCAAATATCCTCCATGCCCGACAGAAGGTGTGTCGTGAGACTGTGAGAGAAGCTTTGGTCGAATAGAAGATTGGTCCGGAACTACCAACCTTTCCTTGAAATAAAGTTTCCAATCCACAAGATGAAAATCTGGTTGTAAGGAAGGATCATGGTGAATGGCTTGAATAATCTCACGAGTATATGTATCTGCTTGGAGAGCATTTTGCCAGTTGGAAATATCCATTGGCACAGGAACAGAAAGAGCCAAAAGTTCATCATTTAATGGCCTCCTTGAAAGAGAATCGACTCCCAAATTATGTTTTCCAGCTTTGTAAACAATTGTAAAGTCAAAGGGAAGCAATTTCATTAATAATCTTTATTGCTTATTAGTAGTAATACGCTGGGAAAGGAGATACTTGAGGCTGCAATGATCTGTTCGGACATAAAAATGATAGCCCAGGAGGTAGTTTCTCCATTTTTGTAAAGCTAAAACAAGAGCAAGCAATTCGTGGTCATAAGTAGACTTCAAACGACTGGAAAAAGAAAGTCCCTTACTAAAATAAGCAATAGGATGGTCATCTTGAAGAAGAATAGCCCCTATTCCTTCTGAAGAAGCATCACATTCTACCACAAATGGTGTAATAACCCAATAAGTTATTTTTGAGAATATAGAACTATTTGTTTTATTTGAGTTAATTAATTAATGGGTAATTATAGATAATTGACATAATCAATAGTTAATGGACTAAAGTGATAATTAATTTAAAACCCTATACTACTTGACCCTTATATGATAAGATAAGTGAGTAAAATTTATCACTTTTAGTACTAATTAATTTAGAAAAGAAATAAGCAGAAGGAAAATATAACGGACGAAGGGTTTATCGCCGACTACAGATTGTTGAAGGTAAGCAATTTTAACCTCTCTATTCATGCAATTGAATTAATTGCTTTTGATAATGATTATGCTTTCATTAAATGCTACCTATATATGTATATAATAATATTATAATAGGATAAAATTGAAGAGGGGCTGTGGGAATCAAAAAAAAAAAAAGAAGAAGAAAATGGCAGATCTTATATCTATATATATATTCAAATTAATTTGGAGAAAGTGAATGTTTTGGTGTTGGCCAATCAAACTGTTTTAAGTAGTAAGGCCACTATTGTTTTATTTTTATTATTATTATTAAATTAATATGGTAGATATGATAAAGTGAAGGTGGCAGTGGTGATGGCATTATCATCATTCTGGAGGCTTATAAACATAGGAACAAGAGACAGTGTTATCGTTATTAGCATTAGTATATAATTGTTGGATATATACATGTATAATTTTCATACGTGATGCCAACAATTTCAAGTAGTAAATAAATTGAATGCTCACTAAATGTTTTAGACTGTCACTATGAGGTTTTGGATTTATTGATGTTCACCATTGGTTTTATAACCAGTAGTTCCGAAAATTTGCAATTTTTTATGTTATCATCACTTTATAGTTCTAGTTTTGATATATTAGAATAGGTAATTAAATATTAGGTGTATTGTATTTTGGTGAATGCCATTAGATCTCCGATAATTGAAGGAATTGGAAGAATTGACAAGTTAACGGGCATCGAGAATCACGAACTTGCTTATAAATTTGGGTGAAATTTAAGGTGAATGTCAAACACATAATAATGTGGGTGTTGTTAGTTTCGAAACCTTATAGTGAATATATATACTTGAATAGGTTGCATCGATTCGGAAGCTCAACGGAAAGGGAAGGCTCAAATCCTAGAGTGATTATTCGATTGGCTAAGGCAAGTGGATTTCTAACCCCTTGTTAAGCGTATGAAATTCGTATATTTCCTTGCGTGGTGTTGAAAATGACTTGGAGACTTGTTGCTTATTTGTTGGTGTTGTATTCCTTGTTGTAAATTGCGCTTTGTTATCAAGATGGTTATCTCCTCATTTTCATTTGAGCATGTCATTTGCATTGTATCTGAGACATGGCTGTGGTAAGAGGATGTACTATTATCGAGGTTCATATCGCGCGCCACGATGGATATTATATTTTGAGGGGCGTATCGCGCGCCGCGAAGGTTACTATTATCGAGGGTCGCATCGTGCGCCGCGACAGATGCATGGACAGATATATCCCCCATGGATCCCAGACTGATAGACAGCGGGTGTGTATCGTTAGGAAAGACATGCATCACTATATTTGACATTGCATCTCATAGCATTACACATTTTTATTATTGATGAACTTGAAACCGTGTTTTGCTAATCTTGCGAGTGTTTCTCTGTGAAACTTGTGACTGCTGAATATTGAGTTGTTATTGAGAATGTGTAAACTGATAGAGTGTGGTTATTAAGTTGTGTGTTTGGTAAACTGTGAACTGTTAGGCTGTAGCGTGGAGGTTTAGATAGGGTGTAAGAAGTACCCGTATTTTGTTCACTTAACTTGTGTTTAGAGGTTTGCTTGTTGGGTACCGCGTGGTTTGGTACTCACCCCTTGCTTCTACAAATTTTGTAGGTTACGAGCCCGGATCTTCGTGATACCTCTCATTCTTTTCATTTCCGAGGCATCTTGTGGAGGATTGTGAGGTAGCTGCTTGTCATCTCAGCGAACTTTCCTACTCCAGCTTATGACTTTGTTTTTACTTGAAAAACAACTTCATTTTAGACTTCTAAGTTATTTCAATTCTAATATTTACATTAGAGGCTTGTGCACGTGACAACCTGGTTTTGGGGATTGAATTAATATGACTTGGTTTCATAATAGAAATTATTGTTGGATTGTTATTTACTTCCGCACTTTGTTAGATATTGGGTTTTAGGCTGACTTGTCCTGGTGGGATAAGACGAGTGCCATCACACCCATTTTTGGGCTGTGACAAATGGTTGAGTAAAATCTGGAAGTTCTAGTACCAGAACAGTTGTTAGGGCTTGCTTTAGAAGTTGGAAAGCATTCTCAGCCGAGTTCAACCATTGAAAAGCATTTTTCTTGGTAAGTTCACTGAGTGGTCGAGCCATCGTTTCATAACCCTTCATAAATCTGCGATAATAACCTGTTAACCCAAGAAATCCACGTAACTCCTTCACATTAATTAGTACTGGCCACTCCAAAATAGCTTGAACCTTATCTTGATCAACACCAACCCCTTTTTTTGAAATCACATGACCCAAAAAAGAAATATGGATTTGCCCAAATGAGCATTTAGAAGTTTTGGCATAGAAACAATTATCTCTCAGGATTTGGAGAGTAAGATCCAAGTGATTGATATGTTGCTCAATGGTCTGACTTTATACCAAGATATCTTTAAAGAATACAAGAATGAATTTGCACAGGTGTGGTCTGAACAAATCATTCATAGCACATTGGAACGTCGAAGAGGCATTAGTAAGACCAAAGGGCATAACAGTGAACTCATAATGACCATAGTGAGTACGAAAAGCAATTTTATGAATGTCAGTAGGATTGACACGTATTTGGTGGTAACCAGAATGTAAAAATCATTCTTTGAAAAAATAGTTGCTCCATGCAATTCATCAAGAAGCTCATCAATATTTGGAATTGGGTACTTATCTGAAATAGTAATTTGGTTGAGACCTCTATAATCAATGCACATACGACATGTATTGTCCTTTTTCTTGACGAGAAGGACATGGCTAGAAAACGGACTGGTACTTGATCTTATAAAACCCTTTTGGAGTAATTCAGTAACTTGGTTTTCAATATCTAATTTTCGGAAATATGGATAATGATATGGACGGATGTTGGGTAGTCTTGAGTTAGGAGTCAAAGGGATATAGTGGATGTGTTGACGAAAATGAGGTAAGACATTGAATTCTTCAAAAATTGATTCAAACTTATGAAGCAAGCTTTGAATATCAATGTGTATAGAATTACCTGAAGTATCAGCCTCCTTGGAGAAATGCTGAAAAGCAACTGGCGCATTTGATTCTTGTGGGACCCCTTGAAGCTTATATCGCTTTCCATTTAATTAAAAATCAAAAACATCTCGTTCCAGTTAGCTTGGACTGTATTTAAAGAAGCAAGACACTTAATTCCAAGCACTAAATATTCTCCTCCAACAGAGAAAGGATAAAAATCTTGATCAATCGTTAATACGGGAAATTTCACAACAATGTTTTGGCACAGACGTTTGCAACGTATGATATCTCCATTGCTGATTTGAACTCCGAAATAGGGAACAACTTGAGCAGGCAACTGTAATTCTTCAACAATTTTTTCAGAGGTGAAATTATGTAATGACCCACTATCAACCATAAACAGCACCTTGCGTCCATTTAAGGTCCTTTGAAGTTTCATCGTTGTCCCTGTTGTGTTACCTAAAAAGGCGTGGAATGAAATTTCAGCAAGGTCATTTGTATCTGCATCCTCATTAATTATGTCACTTGACATTTGTTCTCCCGATTCATCACCTTCAATGTTGTTATTTGCCTCCATAAGAGTAAGAGATGTTGTCTTGCAACGGTGACCCGGTGCAAATTTTTCATTACACCTAAAACAGAGTCCTTTCGCTATGCGATTCTGCTTCTCCATCTCCTAAGCACGATTTGGAGAAGGACGAGGAGACATCTGTGCAAAATTAGGATTGGTTCGTGATACGAGTTGGTTGCCTACTGATTGGTAAGGAACATCACGTGCATAACAAGTTCGGATTGTGTTGGATCGTGACAAATTTGACCATTGATACCCTTTATGCCCAGATTGGAACCAACTTTTTGCTTAAATTCCAATGCAAGGCTCATGACTTTATAAACAGTTCTAGGCTTATAAATTCTCACATCTGATTTGAGTTCTTCGTTAAGCCCAGTAAGGAACACCCCCAAAAGACAATGTTCTGGCCAATCCTTGACCCGGGCAGATCGTTTAACAAATTCCTGCCGATACTCTTGTATTGTACCCAATTGTCGAATGCTACATAAATGTTCATCTAGATTCTGAAATTCAGCAGGACCATAGTTCTCTTGTAAAGCTTTAACAAAGTCCTCCCAATACAACAATGTACGATCATTGTTAATCCACACAAAGAGATCAAGTGCATCACCCTCCAAATACATGGCTGTAACATCTACCTTTAAATCATCGGGAGTTTGATAGTACCAAAAATATTTTTCAGCCTTCAAAATCTAGCCACGAGGATCTCCTCCTTCAAATTGGGGAAATTCCATCTTTATGTGTGGCCTATGCGATGGATTCTTCAACGACCAAGGAATATCCATATCAACATCAACCTACTCAACCCAAGAAGATCTTCTGGTGTCACGAGGACCTCTACTTCATTCTGGACCCATTTCTTTAGCAAATGTACCAGGGTTAGCATCAAATTGAGCACCACTAGATTGAGTCTTCACAGCTGCATCTAATGCTTCCAAACATGATGTTATAAACGTTAATTGCTGGACAATTTGATCATTAGAGGGCTCATTAGGATGATTGTGACTGGTTGTCGTGATGGTTCATTAGAAGAACGTGTAGATACCACCATCTTGGATCTTGCTGCTCTGATACCAAAATGATAGAAACTAAAATGAAACGAGATAAGAAATGAAAATTTACTGGTTAAATAAAGTGCAAGAATCTTAAACACTACATTAAACAATAACAATGTACGTATGGAATGGACAAATATCCAGATTTCAAAGACAATAATAATATATTTTCCTCTCCAGAATTCTCCTAAAATACACATATTTATAATACACATAAAGATAACTCCTGATGGATAGAAATAGAAATAGTTACTGTTGTAGATAACGGCTGCTGTAGATAACTACTGTTACTGGTAATAACTTTAACTAATAAATAATTACTTATTATTATTTTATCCTATTTAAAACAAAGAAACTTTAACACATATTAACTAAGATAGATTATCCCCACATGCTGCTCGCCTATACTTTCTTCTAGAGTAAGTCCTTAAAGGAGCATCCGTATCAATGCTCGTATTACATAAGCTATAACGTTTCCATTCTGTATTAATACACAACCTAAGACGACTCTACATGAATCACAATACACCACAAAACCTTGAGTACCCTATGGTTATAAGGTCAAAACAGGGCCAGTAGTCAACTTCTTTTCAATTCATACAAGTTTTTCTCACAAGTTTCAGACCATTGAAACTTAACTGTCTTCTAAGCTAACTTGGTCAAAGGGGATGAAATAGATGAGAACCCATCCACGGATTTTCTTTAATAACTAGTCAACCCCAAGAAACTCCTAATATCAGTTTGAGATGTGGGTCTAGGCCAATTTTGCTTTGCCTCTATTTTCTGGTATCAACTTTAATTCCCTCTCAAGACATAATGTGGCCTAAGAATGCCACAGACTCAAGCCAAAACTCACACTTAGAGAACTTGGCATACAATTCTCTATCTTTCAAAGTCTAGAGAACTATTCTTAGATGACTAGCATAATCTTCTTCATTCCTTAAATAGATTAGTATGTCATCAATGAAGACAATAACAAACATATCTAAATAAGGTTTGAATAATCTATTCATAAGGTCCATGAATACTTTAGGCGCATAGGTCAACCCAAAAGACATAACCACAAACTCATAATGACCATATTGGGTTCTGAAAGCTCTCTTTGGAATATCAAATCCCCTCACTCTTAACTGATGGTAGCCAGACCTGAGGTCTATTTTCAAAAAATAGGCGGCACCCTGAAGCTGATTAAAAAGATCATCATTCTTGGAAGGCGATATTTGTTATTGATGGTAACCTTGTTCAACTGACGGTCATAAATACACATCCGAAGGGAACCATCTTTTTTTCTCATAAATAAAATCATAGCGCCCCAAGGTGAGACAGTTAGACGAATAAATCCCTTATTAAGAAGATCTTTCAACTGTTCTTTAAACTCTTTCAACTCTGCTGGAGCCATTCTATATGGCAGAATAGATATAAGACGAGTATCTGGGAGAATATCTATACAAAATTCTATCTCTCTCTGGAGGGACTCTGCGAAGATCATATGGAAAGATTTATGGAAACTCTTTTACTACTTGAACTGACTGAACAGGAGACATCTTAACACTAGAGTCATTAACTCGGACTAAGTGATAGACACACCCCTTAGAAACCAACTTCTTTGCCTTAATGTACGAAATGAAACGGCCCCTAGGCCATGCTGGACTGATTTTCCATTCTAAGACTGGATCATTTGGAAACTAAAACTTGAAAACTTAACTTCTACAATCAACTGAGGCATAACAGGCATGGATCAAGTCCATATCAAGAATGATATAAAAATCTACCATGTCTAACTCAATTAAATCAGACATGGTACTTTTGTGATTAACAGAAACGAATAATCATGATAGACTCTCTCTGTTAGAATAGACTCACCAACAAGTGTAGAAGCACTGAATGACTCACTAAGTTGCTTAGGAATAACATCAAAATTCATAGCAACATATGGAGTTACAAAAGATAAACTCGTTCATAGGTATAACAAATCATAAACAGTAAAGTTAAAGACATAGATCATACCAGTGGCAACATCTTCCGAATCCTCTTGCTCTTGGATACTATTGATGGCATATAAGAGGTTTGGTCCTCCACTAGTACCGAAAGTAGTCCTTCTAGGTGCATCTCTTTCTGGTGGAGCAACTGAAGAAGATCAGACTCTATTACCCCTATTACCATTACCTTGCCTATTTGTTGGACACTATCGCATGAAATACCCATTCTGACCACACTTGAAACAACCAGTGGAGCCCTCACGACATGTACCTGATTGTTTCCTACAAAACTTAGCGCAGACAAGAGGCTTATTACCCCCTTGTGCCATACTACTTTGAGAATAGGCAGGCTTAGCTATGAAATTCTGACTATTGTACTCACACACTAGAAGATAATGGAAAAGGTCCCTTCTGTTTCTGTTGGAAGGATGACCGGTTGTCGTTACTCTTCTGCTGCCCAGACTCATTCCCTGTCTTAGCTCTCTCTTCCTAAAACTTTTCTCTATTCCTTAGATTCTCTTCCTCAACCTGCTACACATATACCATTAACCTCGAAATGTCCATGTTCCCAATAAGAATTGATGTATGGCCCTCTTTTCTTGATAAAGGGAAAACCCAACAACAAACAAACTCATCTTACTCCTCATATCCACAACCATTTTCGGAGTATAACGGGATAATTGGGTGAATTTCAACCCATACTCATGAACACTTAAAGAATCTTGCTTAAGTGTGAGGAACTCTAGTACCTTAGCCTCTTTCAGTTCTTGGGGAAAGAAACGCCCCAAGAAAGCCTCCTCAAAACAACCCCAACTCACAGGTGGTGCATCCTCATCTCTACCCTCTTTCCATTGATCAAACCAAGTCCTAATAACATTTTTCAGTTGAGGTGCAACTAGTGCCACTCATTATCGGCCACATGCACAACCTCGAATCCCTTTTTCAGTTCCTCAATAAAATTCTCTAGATCCTCTGCAATGCTTGAACCCGTGAAACTTGGAGGATTCATCCTAAAAAACTCGCTGATCCTTAAAGTGTCAGCTACTTCTTATCGATTCCCTCTCTGTTGCCCAACTTGGCTGGTCACAACTTGGCTCAATATCCGGATTGCCTCACGGAACTCAGCATTGATAAATTCCCCTTGATTTTGCACTTCAGGTGCACTTGGTAACTGTTTGTTCCTCAACGTTACGTCTAGGAGGGTGAAACACCCCATATAACCTAGTTAGACCTAGCTATTGTCTAATGGAATTGAGTGGGTGAAACTAGAGCCTCACATGTTAGTTTATAGTTGGAAACTTGTTTAAATGATGTAAAATGGCTATTTAAGTTAGTTTGGTGATTGTATAGTTCAAATGTCAAGAAACGACCATGACATCTAAAAACTAGTCATTTGAACTAGTGAGTTGTAAAGGCTTGTCGTTGAAGTTTTTGATGAGTCCTCATAGCTTCGAGGACAACAACCACTTATCTTTACGTCATTTACTTTTATGTTTAAGACTTTGTGTGGGCTGTGTCCAAAGACTATTATTGATGTCAAGTTAGATGGTTTGAGACAAAAGAGTTAGAAAATACTTCTGCTCGCAATTTATGAAAATGACTTCGTTTGTATATCGTAAAGTTTTAAATTCTTCCAGATTTTCTAATGTCTTATGTTATGATTATGCTAAGGTCTTGTATGAGACCCCTTCGGGGTCAAGTATGCCGTGTTACGACTTAGGGGTGCTCTCGAGTCATGACAGAGGGTGACCTGTGACAGCTCTTTGTAGAGGCATGATTATATGAAAACACGCACAATCATGAATTAGAAAGAAAATTTTTAGAGATTAAACTCTAACGCACGAAATAAGTATGAAAAAACTGAGATAATTTTACTAATAATTTTAGTAAGTGTTGCAACCTCTTAATTATAGATGTGGCGCGGTTCACACCGATAGCTAGGACTCTACAGACACAACTTCATAGGCTCCCTAGGACTCTTGAAATTTGTGCTTTGATACCAAGTTTGTCATGTCCCGAGCCTACACCCCGGGCGGGACTGATACTCAAGAACCATTGTTGTCCCCAAGCGAACCCTTGGCCTGACTTACATACTCAGCAGAAGATCATATGAATATTTATAATGATCAAAAACACTATACTCACTTGAATAATAAAATACTGAGAATGCTTAAATAGTCAAATTTTACTTTTGGCCAAAATGACAACTCAAGTCTTAACAAAGGAAAATGAAATGAAAAGACTAAAGAATTAACATTTGACTGTCTATGAAACCTTTAAAACAACTAAAGATGGATGTCAGGACAGGAACCCTGACCATCCTAACAAATGAAATACTGAAAAAAGAACTGAAAGCAATAAAAGGAGTCCTTCGGAATACAAGGAGGCTCACCAACAGACTCTGTAGTGCTCACTGGATCAACGATGCGCTAGATGTCGATCCTAGATACCTGCGTCTGCATCATAATACGATGCATGCCAACTAGCATCAGTACATTGAATGTACGAGTATGCGAGTTGAAATGCTAAACACAACATAGGCTTGAAAAGAATCCAAAACACTTACCTGGCTCAACTGAACTCATTTCATTATATAGCAGTTTAAAACAAATGCAATATAAAAAAAACTGTTTAAAACATGATGTAAACTTTGTATGTATGCAAAGATACAATATAACTCTGAGATGTATGTAAAATACAAATAAACTATGTATATAAGAATAAAATTACATCTATGTGAGTTTCTCTTACCGACAACCATCACATAAGAGATATAGTGAGGATACATCATTTTGCCTCATGCTGCCAGGGTCGTCCTATACCTTTCCATGAGTATAGAACCTGAACTACTAAGTGGATCCACTAGTATATGCTAAAAATCACTAAAAGAATCATATAAAAAGTATGGCTCTTTCCTACCCATGGTGGCTACATGATTTATGTTGGCTCGGAGTTTTCTGAATTCTCCCCTATATCGGTGCTCAATACTACTACCAAAATATACTAGATCTTTATGTTTTAAGAACATACTTATTTCTCTGTTTTTAGATTAGTGCTCAAATACTTAGCTCAATGGCTACCTTGGAAATGAAAGTTTCCCTTTTGCTTTATTTTGAAAGCATATACTCTTTTCTGAAAAACTAGCTCAAGGCTCTTTGGAAATCTCAGTTTCCGTTCTTATTTAAATGTGAAAACATTTTAAACTTTCTTGGAAATACTTAGTTCCCGTATAGTTCTTTGAAGAAATGAACTTCAAATTTGAAATTTTTGCTTAACTTGAAACATATGTCTTAAAATAAAGTTAAAATGTTTGTGAAAGGCTTTTGAAAACTTTAAGAACTTATCTTGACTTAACTCTTGACTTCTTAACTTGACTCTTAACATTCATTGAATAGAATTATGGATTCAAGAAAATGTGATTTGTGATAGGAAAGATCTCATGATGTTGAGTAATAACTTTATATAGCTAAACATGAGAAAGTATCAAAATTTCAATGTTTGAGGGTGGGTCCGCGATGCAGAGAAGCATTTAAATTTTTGTTTCTAAAATAATTTTTGAGGTAGAACGGTCTGTGGATGCTCTGCGATGCAAAGCGACTTTTCCTAAAACTGGTGACTAGCTCTACGACGCGAAATGACTTTTCCCGAAATTGGGGACTAGCTTCGCGATGCGGAGGCACTGCCAAATTTTGACCGACGAAATTTCTTCTTCATTTTCCAGCTCTAAAACCTTTAAACTTCGATGGTTCTTTCCCCAAACACTTAGAATTGATTATATGTTCAAACTATATCAGATTATACTTTTTTCATACCTAAAATCACGTATTCGGATCAAACAACTCTTCAACGATTTCAACGAATCAAGAATGTAATAGAACTTCAACAAACCCATCAAGAACTCAATTTCTAAGCATTCAAAAACTTAAATTCAGTGAAATAAATCATGATTGGCGCATGAGTGAACTAAACCAACGCTATGTGATCTGACATACCTTGTAGGGATCACCCCCGACGAATTTCACAAGCTAAACTCGACGAATCTTGAACATAGTTCTCCTTTCTCCTCGTTTCGCCTTTTCTTTTCTCTTCTCTAAGAACCCTAACTCATTTTTTCAAAGCTTAAACTGACTAAGTTCATTTTAGACCCCTAATTAATTACCAAAAAGAAATTAAAATAAAAAGATAAGGAAAAACGACCAAACTGCCCTTCAAAAATCCGGATTGGACTTTCCTTATTCCAACAGCCCAACTTTCAAAGGACATAACTCTCTCATACGAACTCGGAATCGCGCAAACTTAGCGGCGTTGGAAAGATCACTCCAAGAATTCGCCTACCATATCTGGAAGTGCTCCTAACTCATCGTGAGATAGAAGTTATGGCCGTTTGAAGTTGAGCAAAAACTCACTTATTTCTAACTTAAGTAAATTTTCAGATTTTTAATTCTTTCCAAAAATGACTATTTCCACTTCTTAGCTTCTTCTAAGCTATTTCAAATTGCGAGTTGTAACGAAGATCATGATGTGTGGCTTGTTGATAGTGGATGCATGCATCAAATGACAGATTACTAGAACATATTTGAATAGATGGACAAAAATTATTTCTCCGAAGTCAGACTTGGAGATCGCAGAGGGAAAAGTAGCAGTAACTATTCAAACTCCATAAGATATGAAGCTTATATCTGATGTATTATTTGTTCCTACAATTAGCCAAAGTCTTCTCAAAGTTGGCCAATTGCTTGATAAAAATTATGGCCATGTTATTTAAAGATAAAACATGTGAAATCACGGACCCACTGGCATAAAAATTGCTCTCAGTCAATTAACAACAAAAGTTTCCCTCTTGATTGGAAACATACTCGTCGGCATAAAAGATGAAACTTATGTTTGGCATAAAAGGCTTGGTTAAATCAATTATTGATTCAAAATAAGGAACTTGGGGCAGATATGCCTTCCATAAATGAAACCTCTAATGTATGTGGAGTTTGTCAAATTGGAAAGCTAAGTCAATCACCATTTCCTAAAAATCAAGCCTGGAGAGCTACTGAAAAGCTCAAACTAATACACACTGATGTGTGCGAACATATGAGCACTCTTTCTTAGAACAATAACAAATATTTTCTTTTATTCGTTATGCCCTTATGAGGTTTTTTTGGGTTTACTTTCTGAAATATAAATCTGAAGTATTTGTTGTGTTTCAAAGGTTTAAAGCAACTATTGAAAACCAATGTGGCTCTCTCATAATTTTAAGGTTTGATAATAATGGGACCGAGTTCATTTCCAATCAATTCAAGGATTTTCATCAGAAAGTAGGAATTCATCATCAACTTACAGTCACTTACACACCACAATAAAATGGCGTATGGGAAAGAAAAATAGGTCCATTATGAATATGGCTCAGTGTCTTCTATTTGAGAAAGGCCTGCCTAAGGTGCTATGGGCTGAAGCTGTCAATACTATTGTCTATCTTCAGAATAGATTGCCGACGAGATCAGTTGAAGGAAAGACTCCATACGAAACATGGATTGGAACCAAGCCATCAGTTGCTCCTCTTTAAGTATTTGGTTGTAGCTGTTACTCGTATATTTGCTGACATTAAAGGGGATAAACTTGATGAAAGAGTTGATGTTGGAATATTTGTGGGATACAACAACACTTCTAAATTCTATAGGGTTTTATATCCTATTTCACAACAAATACATCCATGGGGATGGAAGAAGATGGTTTGTCTTATTTACAGATCACTAATCAATAACAAAGTGCCCAAAAAGAAGAGTTGATTCTAGAGGAAGAGGAGGAATCTGATGATTATGTAGTAAGAGGTATGCGCAACAACATGGAATTTCTTTTCATGAAACCTTTGCACTAGTTGCAACATTTGATACCATTAGATTTCTACTTGCAGTTGCAGCACACCATGGGTGGCAAGTATTTCAATTGGATGTTAAGTTCGCCTTCCTTAATGGGTATCTTGAAGAGAAAATTTATGTAGAGAAGCCTCAAGGTTTTAGAGGAACGTAGGGCCTGATATGCACATTGATAACTACTTGCTGAATTTGGGGTTTAACAGAAGTTGCAATGAAGAAACCTTGTATGTTAGACTTCAAAATGATTATTTTCTCCTTGTTTCTCTATATGTTTATGATCCGTTGGTGACTAGCAACAACATAGTGTATCACAGACTTCAGGGGCAAATAAAGAAGGTCTTTGAAATGAATGATTTGGGGAAAATGACTTATTTCTTGGAATGGAGGTTAATCAATCTTCTCAAGGAATCTTTGTTGGGGTTTCATCCAAGCAAAGCAACTGAAGCCTATGAAATCATTGGGGTTTACTGATAGTGACTGGGATTGGTTCAAAAGACGACATGAAAAACACTTCATATTGTCTCACTCTCGGATCAGGTGTCATTTGCTGGTGCAAAAATAAGCAAGGGTATGTGGCTGAATGAACAGCTAAAACAGAGTACATTGCTGCCTCCAATGTTGTTAATCAAGCTTTATCGTTGAGAAAAATCTTGATTGACTTGGGGTTTCATCCAAGCAAAGCAACTGAAGTCCTTTGTGATAAAATTTGTTGTTTCCACGGTAAAGAATCCAGTATTTCATGGAAAGACTAAAAACATTAAAATTAAATACCATTCCATTCAAGAAGTTGTAAGGGAAAATGAAGTTCATATTTTGCATTGTTGCGGTGAAGATCAACTAGCTCATAATTTTAGAAAAGCGCTACAGAAATAAAGATTTGAGTTTCTTAGAGCTAAGCATGAAGTATCTAGCAGCACTTGCATCAAGGAGGAGTGATGAAGGGTGTTGTTTTTTCGTATGTGATGCTAAGTTTTTTCATGTTAGTACTTTTGTCTGGATATTTTTGTTATAACTATTGAATTATGTTTATTGCAAAGTTCTAGAATGTAGAAGATATTGTAATATCCGGTGGAGCTTGATTTAGGCACATAACAGGGAGTCAATTTCCAGGATTTTAGGAATTTAACAACACTTTATGTATCGATATGTAGTAAGCTTTTGCTGAATAAAAAGACCTGCTCCCTGATCTCCAATTATCTCTCTATTATCATATTTGTCTTGTCTTTCTCTCCTTCAGAGAAGTTTTAATAGTATTTGGAATCTTGATGAGATCAACTTTTTTTTCTTTTACATTTGTTCTTACTAGCTCAAGTTATATGCTCTGTTAGTATACGTAATTTTTTACACCATTAAGTCACTTTTATCGTTGCAGGAGATAACTTGTTTGAAAATTGGGAGATTATATCTAGATGGTTGTTTTAAAACCTAAAGGCCCAATCCAATGATTTCAAGTTACACAGATCTATTTGAAGTCCACTTGCACTACAACAAAAGATACATTTAGTAATAATAGATTTGGATTGCAATACATAGAAGACTGTTGACAAGGGAGAGATTGGCTAAGATCGATGACTATATGTACCAGGATACGTCATGCTTGTTATGTGGTGACCCTCCTGAAAATACAGAACATTTGTATTCAAAAACTTGTCTGCAAACGATAGGAATTTGACAGAGCGAATATATCAAATTATATTAGAGGAATTATATAGATTTGGATCAGGTTGAGACTTGTTTTATGAGATGTTGTAATGATGCTCTGGATGTTTTTCAATAAAATGTGTTTGTTCGACCAAGAAATAAATTATCCAATAATTTTTATTATCTTACCTTTTCATAATATCTCTTGGTTGTCGTATCCTACTTATTTTGTTTGTAGGTTTTCCCGTCAAATTGGCAATGTATGGTCTACTGTCTATCGATACGTTGTATTCATAAAAAACTTTGTAGGGCAAACTTATCTATCTGTGGATACTAAGTAGGCTTTATTAGGGAAAATCTTACCCCACTTGGCCATCAAATATGAAAACAATTGGCCTCTGCAAATGAGGAAAAAAAATAAAGGGAAGCGTTTCCTTTTCATCACTTTGACTTTAGTCCTTACCACAATATGTCCCTCGAAACCTCAAAACAATTTTCGATGTTTTGGAAGGTTAGGTAGCACAACTCAGCACATTTAAACTTTTTGTTTGTATTACACTAACGGTTAAGAAATTTCAGATTACAGTAATCTTGATATGTTTATCTCTTTAAATATTGATAAAAACCCCTAATACAAACATTTCATTATTTTGGTGAAGTAACAAGTACAAGAATCTTTAGGATTATTGTAAGGACAATTTGCAGGTGTGAAATTAATCTCTTTGTCCAAAATTCTCTAGTTTCTTTTTCTTGATTATTTATATGTATATATATGTGTTTCCCTTTTGGTTAAATACTAGACATAGATGCTTATCACCATAGTTTGATTCATCTAAAAGGTTTATTTCACTGTGCTTTGTGATTATTAGGTTCTGCCCCATTTGTGCCGATATTTTACAGTAATTTTCTTTAACATGATTTAATTTTTTGAAAATTAATTTATAGAGATATGAATTTTATGAAAAAGTAAGATTTATTTTTGGATTTAATTTTTGATTCGTTGTCATGGTTTTGCAAATCTTCCCTTTTTTTTTTAAGTGCTTTGACCTGCTTATCCTTAAGTTGATGCTCTATTGAATTTTTTTTATATAGAGATATATATCACTAGTTCTCTAAAGGCAAAAAGTAAGATCTTTTATGACTTTCCTTTTTTGGGTTGTTCTTATTTTTATGTAAATCTTCCCTTTTTGGATCTTCTTTGATATGGTTGTCCTTGAACCGAGGGTCTATTGTGAATAGCTCTCTACCTCCCAAGGTTGGGGTGAGGTCTATGTACAATCTATCCTCCCCAAACCTTACTTATGAGATTACACTGGGTATGTTTTTTTGGTTATGTAAATCTTTCCTTTTTAGATCTGATTTGATATATTTTTCCTTGAGTCGAGGGTCTATCAGAAATAGTCCCTCACCTCCCAAGGTAGGGGTGAGGTCTATGTAGACTCTACCATCCCAAACTTCACTTGTGGGATTACACAAATATTCTCTTTTTTCGATTTGCTTTTATAGGATTTTCCTTGAGCTGAAGATCTATTGAAGACAACCTCTCTACCTCCCAAGGTAGGAGTAAGGTCTACATACAATTTACTATCCCCAGACCTTACTTGTCGGATTACACTGGATATATTATTGGTTCTACAAATCTTCTATTCAAATGAACATTGATTTGAACACAATAAGAAAATAATTGATTTGTATATTGGTTTTGAGGTAGATTCTAAAGAGATGCAAAGTGATACTCATCAACTTGAATATCATGAGATTCGTCTTGTTTATATTATCTTACGAGAGAAAAATTATGTCAACACTTTCCAAGGACGCTTATTTAAAATGCTTTCCGTTAAAGTTAATGCGTAGAGAATTGAGTGTTCCTCAAAAAAGGAAAAAAAAAGGAATTTGTATGACTTTCCTTTTGATTTGTTGTCCTGGATATAATTTGTCATTGCACGTTCCCTAGTTTTTAAATGGTTAGGTTGCGTGAAAAGGGTTCTCGGTTTTTCCTTTTCTATTTGATATTTCATATCTCTGGGACTTTTGTGGGTAGTATACAACTTGGATCTTCATGTTTATTCCTTTTACCAGTAACTCATTACTTCTCTTAGTATCCTAACTGATTTAAAAGAATACATGCGTTGCTGCGATTGTTTTTGTTTACTAAATGTCAGGAAGATCTTATTATAGATGCCTAATATTTGTGGTTGTTTTTTTCCCCATATATTGGCAGTCATCCATTTATTGAATCCTCTTTTAGAACTTCCCTTTTCATGCTTGAGTCTTTCCTTGTAGATCTAAAAGAAATGAGCATCGATCACACATGCAATAGCTCTTTTTGGACTAGGGAGGAGGATAAAATCTTTGAGAATACCCTAGCGATCTACTTTAATGATAACAATCTATTCACGAAGATGGAAGAAGCACTTCCTGGGAAATCACTTGATGATATCAAGGATCACTACAATATACTCTTAGAAGATATCTGTGCCATCGATTCTGGACACGTTCCATTACCCAATTATCCAAAAATGCAAAGCAATGGCAACCAAAATACGAAAGCCTATTGAATGCCGAAGAGGGACTCCTTGGACATAAGAGGAACACATGTTGGTTTACTGTGTACAGTTTTTGAGGGTTTATTTTCTCTCCTTTTTTGGGAGTCTGGTCATTTTATGTTTTGATGTTTTATTTGCGTGTTCTCTGTGATTTTACACAGTGCACGCAGAAGGCTTTAAGAGGGTAAAACTTTTTATTAAATGTTGTCCTGCGATCTTGTTTCCTGGATAATAACTTATTTCTCTATTTTTCCTGCTATAGGTCATTTCTTCGGGGCTTAGGTAAATATGGGAAAGGTGACTGGAAGAGTATATCTAGGCATTGTGTGATAACAAGAACCGCAATGCAGGTAGCTACCCATGCCCAAAAATATTTCAAGCGCATTGAAGCAAACCACAAAAGGAACAGAAGAGCAAGAGCAAAACCAAGCGTGCTTGATATAATTAGCGTGAATGATGAATTCGGTGGAACTTTCCAAGTTCCAAACACCGTGGACATGATTGGACCTGATTACGGAGGATCACAAGAAGTGCCTAACAGTAGCAATGAGAGCACGTTTCCTCAAGAAAGCACCAATGTTGAGCAGATGACAACAGTTGCTGGAGGAGAGCTATCAGGCCAAAATGCTTTTGTGAATGTTGACACTCGCGATCTGGACGATGAAGGCATATTTAATCTGCATGACCTGTTCACAGATCAGATGTTCTGATTTGCTGCACTTGTTTTTTGAAGGCTTACTCCATTATGTTAGACAAATATTGCTCTCATTCTTAATCTGCTTAAGACAGTTTTGCTAGACAGGTTTGGTTGAAAATTTTCAATTAAAAACTTTGCAACTATTTTCAAAGTTCTTGTCCTTGTTTTTTTTTCTTGCAATTGTTTGAGGGACTAAGGCGTGTTCTGTTTCAAACATAAATTGATTTATTGGTACAAGAGTTACCATTAAAGGTAGTATAAATGAAGGGCAAAATATTTATTTTTTATGTGCATTAAGAACTTTCTGCTATGTGATATATATGAATGACTAAAATAGTTTAACGGCCAAACATTAGTTATCACTTTGATCATGTTAATGTTCTTTGACGTCAAGACGACCATTGTCAACTTGAATGTTTACCCAAGAAACACTACAACATAACAGGATTTTATTGGCATTTATTTAGGGGCAATTAACTAAATGCCCGTAATTTCTCCTATAACTTCATCTATAGCGGCAATTAAACATTTACCGCAAATAAGCTACATTTAGGGCAACTAAAAATGCTATTAAAATGTCCTAGACTTTTTATACTCTCATTCCTGTTAAAAACACACCCCAAAGTTTAGGCCCTAAATCTCCAAATGACCCTACACTTTCCGCTCTCATTCCCTCTACTCAACCTCAAAACGAACCTTCGTCCCCATTCTGGGTTCTTTCATTCCATCTATTGAAAATATGTCTCAGGATATTGCAGAAGCCATTAGTGAAAAACTATTTTCGGAATCCATTTTTCTACTCACGGGAAGAAGACTGTGATACCAATTGTTGGTTTTTTAATAAAGAAATTAAGAAAATAACAGTGAAAGACGTGGGAGAAAAAGTACTACAATATTATCAAGGGAATAATTTTATTTATAATCCAAAGACCTAAATTTATAGATATAATTTCTAACTAAAAATAGAAAAAATGTGTTACTAACTTATCAATAAAATTCAAATAATAAATAAAAGAACTAACTCCTAAATTCAAGTCACATAGGACTCTAACAAAATAATTTTAAAAATCCTAAAAGACTCTAATAAAATAATTTAAAATATCCTAACAGTAGCTAATTGTTTTATTTCTGCAATATCCTGAGACATATTTTCAACACTCCTCCTTGGATCAGAAATTGTAAATTGTAGTCTCATATGAAATTAACCTTGTAAATAAATCTGTCAATTCATCCTTTGTCTTGCAAGACTTGTGTACATCTTCAGTTGGATTAAATGAGAAGCTCTTACCTCTCAGATCAACCTGTAAAATCTTTTGCTTAGTAGAATCAAAGATTCGACAGTATTTGTCTCCAAATAATAATTTAAATCTTTTTTCTATTAACTGACCAACACTAAATATTTTTTTATCAATATCAAGCACATAAAGAACCTCTGAAATTATTTTGGGAAAATGCATAAATACCCCCTAACCTATCCCTTAAATTTTAGAGACACACTTATACTATACTAAGGTCCTATTACCCCCCTGAACTTATTTTTAAATAATGTCTACCTTTATTCAGCCTACGTGACACTAGCTTGAAAAAAATGTCAACACGCGCTGGGCCCACAAGATAGTGTCACGTAGGCTGAAAAGGGGTAGAAAATTATTTATAAAATCAGTTCAGGGGGGTAATAGGACCATAGTATAGTATAAGTGTGTCCCTGAGATTTCGGGCCTAAGTTGGGGGGGGGGGGGAGATACTTGTGCATTTTTTCAATTATTTTTGTACCTGAATTTGTTTTAATTGAAACAGACCCTTTTCTTTTTGCAGGAATACAATCACCATTCCCAATTCTGACTTTCTTATTTTCCATAGGAAAAAACTCTTAAAAAAGATTTCTTTCATATGTCATGTGGTTTGTACAACCACTATTAACCATCCAAAAATCAGATTTTTTGGTTGAAAAACAAGTTACCACAAATAAGTGGTCTTCTTGTTCTTTAGTAGTGATTTGGGCAACTATTTCATCCTTTTGAAATTTATTTTTGCAAATCACAGCTTCATGACCAAGTTGTTTACAGTTCTTGCACTGTGTATCTGGTCTTTTCCAACATTTATATGAAGAATGTCTATTTTTTCCACAGTGCTGACAAGGTGGGTAATTTTCAAAAAAATTTATCCTTGCTTTGTGTTTTGTGGCTGGCTACTAATGCTCCTTCAACCACGCCCTCTTGCCTCATAAGTCTTCTTTGTTCCTGAGCCTACAAAGAATTTTACAATTCTGCCAAGATAATTTTAGGCAGATCTTGTGTATTTTCCAAGGTAGTTATATATGTTTCATATCTTTCGACTCTGTAACAAAAAAATTTCAACAATTCTTGTATCTTAAAATTCACTGCATAGTAATCTTACCTTGTTGACAATACCAAGCAATCTGTCAGAGTACTCCTTTACTATTTCTAACTCTTTTGTTCTCTGCAATTCGAATTCGCTCATTAAATTTAATACCTTCATTCCTCGTTTTCTTTCGTCTCCAGCATATTCTTTTTTCAGATAATTCCAAATATCTTTTGGTGATGTGAGAGTCATGATTTTCGTGAAAACAGTTGTCGAAACAGCAACAAACAAAGTTGTTTTTGCCTTCGACTTAATGATTTTCTTTTCCTTGTGACTCTTGATTTAGGCCATGGTGGGATTATTTGGCAGCGGATTGATTTCATAATCCTCTTCCACGGCTTCCAAAGATCAAGAGTCTCCAAGTAAATTTCCCTTCTCACAGCCCATAGTTGATAATTCTCACCATTAAAAATAGGAGGAACCATTCGTGAAAAATTATTTTCGGAATCCATTTTTCTACTCACATGTCCCTCAAGAAAAAGTCTCTACATACCCATTATTGTTGATTTTTTAATAAAGAAATTAAGAAAATAACACCATCATCCCTGCTGCTTTCCTTCATTCCATCATTGTGGGCTTTCAATTTTGGTGTTGCCGACAATCCACATGTATGATATTTGTTTATCTTCTTTACGATTCTTCTTCAGCTCACGGACGATTACATATTCGAGTGTTCTGGTTGTAATTTGGAAAATTTCTTCTAACACAATCAATTGTATATTAGATTATTACGGTGCGGTTTTAAGAGCTAAACATGTTCATGATCTATTTCACATTTACCATTCAATGTATTACACCTCTAAATAGAATCCTAATACAAAGATGCAGTATGATTTTCTGTCTACAACTCAATTTGATGGTGGATTTCTGCTTAATTTGAGTCTAATCGGTAATCAGAAGCATCTGTTGTTCAATTGTTGTACTTCTCTAATTTTATTCAAGTTCTAGAAGTTTCTATTTCGATCTTGGTAGTGAAAAAAAAAGTACTCGTCTTATAATGTTGTTGAAACTTTTGGGTTGTAGTACATAAATACTGGAGATATTTTGAGGAAGGAGAGGTATTCTGGTAGTAAAAGGAGGCACGCATCTTCCAATTTTTACAGTGGTTCATCTCTAGTTTAGATCTATTTTGCTGAGACTTAAGACATAGCAGCTCTTGATTGATGGTTCAAATATATTGAATGTCTTGAATTAATGAAATTTCCATTAGGAAAGTCTTGGGAAAAGATCTGCAGATACCCTTGGAATGGAGTGTCAGCGCCATCCGGGAACAAAAGGTTTCTTGATCAAAGTCTTAGCGATGATCTGTTCTTATGAAGTCTCAAAAACTTGACATTTATCTTATGTTGTTCTTTTCAAGTTCAAGTTTTAAAGGAACATGTTGTGCGACTAAAGAAAAGGTAAAGCCACATTTAATGATATATTTTTGAGCTTTATTTCACACACAACTTTAATTCACTACTTGTTTGCTTAATATACTTCCCTTTCGTATGAATCCAGGAGAAAATGCTTGCTGCTGAAAATGTGAAACTGAGGTAGAAGACATATTTTTCATTTCCTTACATCAACCCTAGTTACTTTTATTTTTAACTCTTCGACTCTAATTCATAGCCGGATATATAATTAACTTATTTGGTGCCTATGTTTTTAGTTTGGTGGCTTCAAAAAAGATAAACACCAAGTGGAGAGAATGAAGGAGAGAACTTTTACAGATTCTTCATACGGGGGATCCAAAAGCATAGCAACTGTGACATATGAATCGGTAGTCGTGCATAAATTACTTACTATAAGATTTTACAAGTCGTTTTGGTTGATGATTACTATGTTATCAGGAAAATGCATCTTGTTAGAAGCATTTTAGATGCCTGGTAGTCTCAGTAACTAGTGTGTAGTTTGCTGGTATGAATTCGGAAAAATATTGTCTGTTTGCAAGAAAGTCTTATCATCTAGTGTGTTGATTTTCATTAGGTTCCTCATGCCAATAGTGGCAATAGACAAGCACTTTAAACACTGCTCAAGGCGTTTGTGACAACAAATTCTTTCTTCTCGGGGGGGTAATCTCTTTTACCATACATGGGTGCATATCAACTATTTTATCTTTTGGTAAATCCTCCTTCCTAGTTCTTTCTTTAGTTGTTTTCTTGCAATTATATCTTCTATCCGGACTCTTCTAAGGCTGGGAATTTAGATAAATAACTACTTTAAAATGTGAGGAAGAATTTAACTTCTTCCTAGACTTTTCTCATTGCTTTGTAGAACTTTTTCATTTATGATCGCTGTATATTGTTCATAATGTTTATTTTAGTTGATTTCTAATTTGATTGTTTAATCTACTAATTTATCCTTTATTTCTGGCGGCAGCGCAAAAAGTTTCTCTACGGATATAAATATAGGTTGGCTCTACTAAAGATCCTCCTCATACATATGATCGTGATCCAAGCTGTCGTACTTTCACCGACTCAATTTTCTTGTTTTTTCATTGTTGAACACATTTTCTTAATATGTTTAGATAATTCATATTGTTTTCCCACCAGAAGCCAAAAAAGTGAATATATTAAGTTTGATTGTTCTTTCTTTTAAATGAATGACATTGTGTGAGTTTGGTAATTCACCTATTATTATTTTTGTATTGATTTCTCTGGTTATACATATGAATTCAGGTAAATTCATGGTCAACTAAAATCTTCATAATAAGTTCCACTAAAATAGATTTCATTTATCGGCAATTATAATTTATATCTATGAAGCTTTACTGGCAATACTTATTGCCTCCAAATAAATGCTGCTAAAAGTTTTTACTTTTAGCGGCGATATTATAGGTCTTTACCGGTACCCTAAATAAATGTCGCTAAAGCCTTAGCGACACTGGATGCAATGTCAATAGTGTAAATGTCACTGAAAGTTTTTGTGGCAATAAATATTGCCTCTAAAAGGAAAATTAAATATCGCTAAAAGTCTCTTTTGTTGTAGTGAAACTCCTATCCAAGTGTCTTTTAATTTGTCAATCAGGGGTTCTTTGAGTAGCACAAGCTATTTCTTATAAACATTTGAGGGGAAATTGGAGGTCTACCGATTGATTGACCCTGGAAGTAAAGAATGATAGTTCAGCGAGCTCTTGTTTTCCCATGGCAGACCTGTATACTCTTGTCATGTTTAATATAAAGGACACTCTTTTTATCCTTGACAAGTGGTAAGTAAAAACCTTTTTTTCAACGGAAACGTTTTATCCTTAGCGGGTATTTATAATATGTTGGTTTTAAAAGGTGTGAATGGAAAATGAAGAGTTGCAACTTTTATGAAGAGTTGTGACATTTATGAAAAATTGTGATTTTTATGAAGAGTTGCGACTTTTATGAAAAGTTATGACTTCAATGAATTTGCGCCAGTAATTCTCTTAAATGCTGAACAGTTTCTGGAACAAAATGACATATGTTATTCTTCATGCTTGTGAGCCTGCAGTAGATAAAGAACAAGCATCACCAAGGAAGCAAACTTCATTGCAATCTGCTTCTTGAGGAAAGAATAATGGTATTCAGACTAGGTTGGGAACATATTTTTGTGTATGTAAACAATTAAACAACATCAATGAAAATATGGATTAACTAGTATTTTACCCAACTTATTTGCTAGCCAATGAATTTTTACCATATCAAATATGGGCGGTTGAACTATTACCCATTTTATGTTAATGCATTTTCAATTCGCTCAAATTTGACCCAACCCGCCCATTTGCCATCACTAGGCCAGTGCTATGGCAAGTTTTGACCCATTAAGACTTTGATTGCGCGTCCGTTCACTATTTTTTCAAAATATTATTGGTGTGCCGCAAACGTGAATTATTTCGAGTTAATAATATATCATAAAATTCAAAATATTAAGAGAAGCTGATGTCTATATTTGAGACTAATTAGAGTAGATTTGAGTTGGTTGGGATTGAAAATAATTAGTTTACAATGTACGCTTTATTACATCAACAATGTATATAGATATATATGCATAGTTATATATCATCTATACATATACAATATTGATACATTATATACACTGTTATTTGTAGTTTTGATGATTTGACAAACTCAGGGATCTTATGAAGGGACCTGGTTCTTGGCTCAATATGCTTTTTGGTTGCCAGTTGGAGAAAGTACAAAAAGTTGGTGCACAGTCTCCAACAGTGGCAGAAGTGACAGACGCGGCAGAAACCTCAGCCAATGGGATTGTTTTACGTTTTGTGACCTTTCTACATAAACAAAGAATCCCTATATTCACAATTAGTTTTTGCAACTTGAAAAAGCTTTCAAGAACTCTTGCAAAGGCTTACAAAAGGAGTGAAGAAACATCCTCAAGATCAACTCAAATCTGAAAGAGCTGGAAGCTTAGTTGTCTTAGGATTATTTCTTCTGCACGTAAATTGTAAATATGTTCCTCCATTTATAAAGGAATCAGATAGTTGTTTGATCTGAAATTCTAAATCATTAGTAGGTTAGTGATTTAGTGGGCAGTCTGTGAGATTGCTTAAAAAATCCCAAGTTGTCTAGAGTGATAGCTTAGTGGGTAGAGTAACATCTACTTAGGCTCATCAAGCAATAGAGCTATTGCTTGTCCGTGAGATTAAAAACTTTTTCTCACATTTTTATAACCGGTTTACTTTTGCTTGTGAAGACTAGTGAAACGGTTTTGGAAATCCTGTGAGACAGGTCGTGGTTTTACTCCATTGAGCAAGGAGGTTTCCACGTAAACTGCTGGTGTTGATATTCTGCCTTTATTTACAGTTGTTCATATTTTGAGTGAGTCAAGGGACCTGGTCCATTGACTGATAGTGGACGCACAGATTCTAACAAGTGGTATCAGAGCAGGTACTCTCTATCTGGTTAACACCAAGAGAGTGGTTCCTGGATTAGAATGGCTGCTCCACTCAATCTAGAAGAAGGTCAATCTTCAACTCAACCACCTCGATTCAATGGCCAAGTTCTATAGCTGGTGGAAAACCAAGAAAGATAAGTCTTTAATGCTGAAACTCAAGCCCGAAGAAGATTCCAGTGAATAGACCGTTGATATTGCCACGTGCCAGTCTTTCGTCATTCTGATCGTTAGTCCCATCGCTTGAAACTCCAAGCGACACGTCAAATCAAGGGACCTGGCACCGCTTCTCCTCTTTATATTCAACCTTCTCATTTCTAAATCTCTTCACTCTCTCTCTTTGTTCTGAAAATCCCTAAAATACCAAATCTTCTCTCTTCTCTTTGCTGTTGTTTTTTTTTGTTAAAAAGAAAAATGTCGGAACCCTCATCCTCATCAAGGAAGATGCTTGCATCCTTGAGTGAAATCGATCCAGTTTCTTTCTATACCCCATCTCCTTCAGGATCGAAATCAATAGTTCCAACAACCTCTGAAGTCAGTCCTCCTTTAGATAACTCCATCATCCCCATTCAGTCTATAGATCTAAACAGTCCTAGTCTTCCCCTGGTACCTGGTCCTTCTATGGAAATTCTTTCAGATACCCTTTTTGAGGGTGACTTACCAGAGAGCAAACATCTGAGTCCAATATCTTGGCTGCTAGTGAAGGACTGGTCATTGAGAGCCTCACAATGATGAGAGAAGAAGCAAGATTGTGAAAACCTCATGAATGACGATATCAGAGACACACAACCTATTTTTGATAAAACTCCGGATTTTGGGAGATACCCTTCGTCTGATTCTTCTGATGAAGAAGATGTTAATCGTCCTATTCAGTGGTCACTGCAGAAGAGAAAGGAAAATGTCTCTAAAAAGGAGAAAGAAAAGGTTGTAGAGGGTAAACCTAAATGACGGCCAGTTACTAGATCTGACTCTAAGAAAATGCTAGCCGATGCAATGAAAGTCAGTGCCAAATCTACAGCCAGAAATCGAAGTGAAATAACCTTCAGAGTGTTAAAATTCCAAATGCCTCTGACTAATGTGGTGGAATTTTCTGGGGAAGAGTCTGATGGGGGGTCTTGTAAGAAAAGTTCAAGAAAAGTGAAATAAAATGTCCAAAAGAAGTCCAACACAATAAAATCCACAAAGGCGGTAGTGAAAGGAAAAAGGAAGAGATAAACTTCTGCAACACAAACTAAAAAGTATGAGCAGGGACCTGGTCCTGAAGTGCACGTGGATGAAGATGTCATCAATAAACAAGAAATTGTTGATAACTTGAGTAAACAATCTGTTTTGGCTGGAAGGTATTCGACATGAATATTGTTCATCAGCCAGGTATGGACTTTCTTCATGATATTGTAGAAATTCAATCATGGATGTATTTATTCGATTTTAAGTCTCCTGTCCTTCATTAGAAAGAGGTCCGTGAATTTTACTACAATATTACTTTTGGAGAAGATGGCAGTATAAATACCAGAGTGAAAAACATAGTTGTTCATCTTGATGAAGAACTGTTGGGAAAGATTCTTGGAGTACCTCGAGGAGGTATCAAGTCTGTGATTGAAAAAAGTTGTTCGGTGGAATTTGTCACAACTTGTTCTAAACTCCCAACTACCAGGTGTGCAGGGTTATTTAAGAAACTGATGAAGAGTGAATTCCAGTTGGTTTTTGAGTTTGTTAACAAAATTCTCCTTCCAAGAACTGAAAAGAGAACTTCAGCAACTTCGGCTGATCTGTTCGTCATGGAGCTATTGTGCAAATTTAAACCTCTGGATCTTCCAGGTCTTATGCTTGAAAACATGTACAAAACTGTCATCGAGAGAAAGGGAAAGCATGGTATGGGTTATGGATACTTCTTAACTAAAGTATTCAAACACTTTAATATTCCTCTTGGTGTTGGAAAAGTAGGTACAGTGAAGCAAACCTTCTCAGAGTCCACTCTGGTTGAATGTGAGTGCATATAAGGAAAAGCAAATCCCAAGAGCAAAGTGGCTCAACTTGTGGAGAACCAGGATCAATTGAAGCATGAGTTGGAAGAATTGACTATGAGGTTGAGTAGTAGAGATGCTGAAATTGCTATTCTTAAGGTAGAACTACTTAAGGTATAGAATATGGGACCTGGTACCTCGGTTATTCAAGAGCTGAAGCAAGAAAATGCAGAGCTGAGGGCCAAAATTGTTGCTTTACAAGAGAAAGCAATAAAAGACAATGATGATGCTAATGCTCGACTTACTCTTATCATTCAGTCCCTTTCCCATCAGCCTCCTCCTTCATAGTCGTTTTTTCAATCTTCTTCCCCTTTATGGTTCTTGTATGTGGCTTATCTACTCAGTCTGCTGTACTCTAGTTTAATTTTAATGTATTGAATGATGCCTATGAAATGCTATTAACCCTATTCCTGTTTTGTTCTGCAAATTATTTATCGTATTTTGTACTCCTTTATGTCTGATTGCCAAAAGGCTATGATCTAACTTGATTGCATTATTGATAATATTGGTTTACTGTGTCTCTTTTTAATGATGCCAAAAGGGGGAATTTTTATGTAAGCATGGGAGATGTACTTTATGCAAGAATGTTGTACTTCAGGGATGGGAGATGTAATTCAAGGGAAACAGGAAATATTATTTCTGGGCTTGGTTTATGGTTTTTGTGAATTTTCTTGTTCACTGCAGGTATATGGATAACTGATTCAGGGGAAAGAATAAGCTTTGCAACATCTTGTGATCCTGTCTTGAAGTCTGATGTATGGTTTGTCATCATCAAAAAGGGGGAAAATGTTATTTGAAGTTTTGATGATTTGACAAAACCACACAGACCTTGTAAAGGTACCTGGTCCATGGTGTAGGAAACTAAGGAGTGTGTCTACTCGACAGGGGGAAGAAATGCAGACATTGGTGTATGGTTTGTCATCATCAAAAAGGGGGAAAATGTTATTTAAAGTTTTGATGATTTGACAAACTCAGAGACCTTGTGAAGAGACCATATTCATTGTGCAAATGTATATGCAACAGTCAGGTCTTTATCGGCAGGGGGAAGGAAACATGGAAGAACATGTAGACACTGGTGTATTGTTTGTCATCATCAAAAAGGGGGAAAATGTTATTTGTAGTTTTGATGATTTGACAAACTCAGGGACCTTATCAAGGGACTTGGTTCTTGGCTCAATAAGCTTTTTGGTTGCCAGCTGGAGAAAGTACAAAAAGTTGGTGCACAGTCTCCAACAGTAGCAGAAGTGGCAGACGCGGCAGAAACCTCAGCCAATGGGATTGTTTTACGTTTTGTGACCTTTCTACATAAACAAAACATCCCTATATTCACAATTAGTTTTTGCAACTTGAAAAAGCTCTCAAGAACTCTTGCAAAGGCTTACTAAAGGAGTGAAGAAACATCCTCAAGATCAACTCAAATCTAAAAGAGCTGGAAGCTTAGTTGTCTTAGGATTATTTCTTCTGCACATAAATTGTAAATATGTTCCTCCATTTATAAAGGAATCAGATAGTTGTTTGATCTGAAATTCTAAATCATTAGTAGGTTAGTGATTTAGTGGGCAGTCTGTGAGATTGCTTAAAAAATCCTAAGTTGTCTAGAGTGATAGCTTAGTGGGTAGAGTAACATCTACTTAGGCTCATCAAGCAATAGAGCTATTGCTTGTCCGTGAGATTAAAAAATTTTCTCACATTTTTGTAACCGGTTTAGTTTTGCTTGTGAAGACTAGTGAAACGGTTTTGAAAATCCTGTGAGACAGGTCGTGGTTTTACTCCCTTGAGCAAGGAGGTTTCCACGTAAATTGCTGGTGTTGATATTCTGCCTTTATTTACAGTTGTTCATATTTTGAGTGAGTCGAGGGACCTGGTCCATTGACTAATAGTGGACGCACAGATTCTAACAAGTGGTATCAGAGCATGTACTCTCTATCTGGTTAACACCAAGAGAGTGGTTCCTGGATTAGAATGGCTGCTCCACTCAATCTAGAAGAAGATCAATCTTCAACTCAACCACCTCGATTCAATGGCCAGTTCTATTGCTGGTGGAAAACCAAGAAAGATAAGTCTTTAATGCTTAAACTCAAGCCTGAAGAAGATTCCAGTGAAGATGATGATATGGCATACCTTACCAGGAGATTTCAAAAGATTGTAAGAAAAAATAAAGGTTTCAGAAAGAGAGAAAATTCTCTTAGAGCTGTAATAACCAGTGATACCTATCACAAGTGTGGAAAGGCTGGATATTTTATAAGAGATTGTCCGTTACTCAAAACTGAAAACAAAGAATATCAAAGACCAAGAAGCGAGAACGAAAAGCGCAGGGACCTGGTACTTGATAAAAATGATCGAAAAGTTGCTGCTGATTATGTGGTCAAGAAAGCCCTCGCTGCTTGGGGTTATTCTTCAAGTGATTCAGAAGACTCTGATGAACCAAATGATGTGTCAATGGTGGTGGTTCATGAGGATGAAACCACATTCAATGAAATGTTTGCTTTCATGGCTCTGTCAGAGGATGACGATAAGGTAACTCTTCTTGATTTGAAACATAATCTGAATATCTATTCTCTTAAAAAACTGAGAACATTAGCAAATGTTATGATTGATTCAGTGATTGAGTTAACTTCTGAAAGAGATACCATGAATGCTGAGTTTGAAGGTTTAAGTGAAAACAGAGATAAAATGGGTGAGAAAATATTGAAAATTGAAGATCAAATGGCTGTTCTAGAATCTGAAAAACTAGAACTCAAAAAACAATTACATCTGATGACTGAGAGGGCTGAAAAACAGAAAGAAAGGTCCAGTAGTTTACAAGTTAAGCTTGAAGAAAAACTGAAAACTACTGAGACTAATCTTGTTTTAGCTTTGGAAAAGAGCAACAACCTAGAAAGGGATATTGTCAAACTTAAGGATGAACTTGAAAATTCCCTTAAATGGACAAAATCTTCTAAGCTGCTTTCAAAGGTGACAAATCAAAGCAATTACAACAAAAAGGGTCTAGGAAGTTTGAATATCACTCCTCCTTTCAATCCTCACAGCAAATATGTATTTGTGTTTGATAATTTATTGTGTCTTCATTGTGGTAAAAATGGGCATTTAAAAGGAGAGTGTACAGCCTGGAGAGAGTCACATGAAAGATTCTCAAAGTATACAGAAAAGAAAAATATTTCAAAGAAGGGACCTGGTCCTGCTAAACAATCCTCAATCAAAAGGATTTCAAAAGGGGGACCTGGTTCTGATAAAAAACACTTGATCAGAAAGAATCTAAAATTACCTCATTGGGCAAGAAATACTTTGATTACCCCTTTATCTGCCTTCTAGGAACTCAAATTGAAATGGGTTCCCAAGTCTACTAAGTGATTCTTGCTGTAGGTGAGCAAGAGGAGTAGCAGTCAATGTTGGTACATGGATAGTGGATGCTCAAAACATATGACTGTAGATACAAAAAACTTCCTCTCGCTCAAGACACTTCAAGGTAGAGGTGTCTCTTTTTGAAAAAAAAAAGGTATATTTTAGGTGTTGGTAAAGTTGGAAAAACTCTTGAAAAATCCATTGATAATGTGTATCATGTCAGTGTTTTGAAGTACAGTCTTCTGAGTGTGTCTCAAATCTGTGATAAGGGAAATGAAGTAAAGTTTACATCTGTGAAGTGTACTGTAGTCAATCTGACTACAAAGAAGGTGATTCTCACTGCTGAAAGATGTAAAAACATGTATGTGGCAAACTTGGAAACATCTCATGGAGATGATCTAACATGTCTAAGTGCTCATAATGAAAATGCTGATCTGTGGCATCGGAGACTAGGTCATGTGATCTCATCTTTATTGAATAAGCTGGTTTCTAAGGACCTGGTACTAGGTCTGCCGAAAACTGAGATTTTGTGAAAGTAAAAATTGATCAAGAATTGCTCATCATTCAAGTGTATTTGGATGATATCATTTTTGGAGAAACTTCTGAACATCTGTATGAAGAAGTTTTTACTCTCATGGGAAATGAATTTGAGATGAGTATGATGGGAAAGCTGGACTTCTTCCTAGGTCTGCAAGATTAAGCAAACCTCCAGTGACATATTAATCTGTCAAGGGAGTATACAAAGGAGCTGTCAAAGAACTTTCATATGCAATCAGGTCGGACATGGTATTCAGCGTGGGAATGTATGCACAGTTCCGAACATGTCCCAGGGAATCTCCTCTAAAGGCAGCTAAGAGAATCCTGAGTATCCAAAGAAAATAGGGGACATTGTCCTGTTTTATCCTGCAGCTGAGGATGAGTGCGTAGCTGCTGCCTCCAGATTGCCCAACTTCTTCGGATAAAGCAATAGTTTGAGAATTTTGGAAACCTCATCAACACCATTCCTTTTATGTGTGCTAAATACAGGTGCTGTCAATATGGGAAAGAATCTTGTGCTAACTTTCTAAGAGATAATGTTGAAAAAGGGAATTTTGTGCTAACTTATTGCCCAACAGAGGAACAAATTGCAGACATCTTTACCAAGGTTCTAAGCAAAGATCAGTCTGAGAGCAACAGGTTGAAGTTGGGTATGATGAACTTGAAGTAATCCCAAAATTATTCAAGCATGAAATTTCCTTGGTGGCAGAAATCTGTAGTGCAGGTATCCTTTTTATTAATAATAATATGTCTTGTAAGATCAATGTTGTACCTATTGCAGGTATACATTCATAAATGATGTGCAAAAGCAAAAACATAGTCAGAACCATTCAGGAATGATGCTTAAATTGCAGTATGGGACCTGGTCTGTCCTAAGGTTAGCTTTCTTTACATTAATTATAAACTAGTCTAAATAGACCGTTGATATTGCCACGTGCCAGTCTTTCGTCATTCTGACCGTTAGTCCCATTGCTTGAAACTCCAAGTGACACATCAAATCAAGGGACCTGGCACCGCTTCTCCTCTTTATATTCAACCTTCTCATTTCTAAATCTCTTCACTCTCTCTCTTTGTTCTGAAAAACCCTAAAATACCAAATCTTCTCTCTTCTCTTTGCAGTTGTTTTTTTTTTGCTAAAAAGAAAAATGTCGGAACCCTCATCCTCATCAAGGAAGATGCTTGCATCCTTGAGTGAAATCGATCCAGTTTCTTTCTATACCCCATCTCCTTCAGGATCAAAATCAATAGTTTCAACAACCTCTGAAGTCAGTCCTCCTTTAGATAACTCCATCATCCCATTTAGTCTATAGATCTAAACAGTCCTAGTCTTCCCCTGGTACCTGGTCCTTCTATGGAAATTCTTTCAGATACCCTTTTTGAGGGTGACTTACCAAAGAGCAAAACATCTGAGTCCAATATCTTGGCTTCTAGTGAAGGACTGGTCATTGAGAGCCTCACAATGATGAGAGAAGAAGCAAGATTGGAGGAATGTGAAAACCTCATGAATGACGATATCAGAGACACACAACCTATTTTTGATAAAACTCCGGATTTTGGGAGATACCCTTCGTCTGATTCTTCTGATGAAGAAGATGTTAATCGTCCTATTCAGTGGTCACTGCAGAAGAGAAAGGAAAATGTCTCTAAAAAGGAGAAAGAAAAGGTTGTAGAGGGTAAACCTAAATGACGGCCAGTTACTAGATCTGACTCTAAGAAAATGCTAGCCGATGCAATGAAAGTCAGTGCCAAATCTACAGCCAGAAATCGAAGTGAAAGAACCTTCAGAGTGTCAAAATTCCAAATGCCTCCGACTAATGTGGTGGAATTTTCTGGGGAAGAGTCTGATGGGGGGTGTTGTAAGAAAAGTTCAAGAAAAGTGAAACAAAATGTCCAAAAGAAGTCCAACACAACAAAATCATCAAAGGCAGTAGTGAAAGGAAAAAGGAAGAGAAAAACTTCTGCAACACAAACTGAAAAGTCTGAGCAGGGACCTGGTCCTGAAGTGCACGTGGATGAAGATGTCATCAATAAACAAGAAATTGTTGATAACTTGAGTAAACAATCTGTTTTGGCTGGAAGGTATTCGACATGAATATTGTTCATCAGCCAGGTATGGACTTTCTTCATGATATTGTAGAAATTCAATCATGGATGTATTTATTCGATTTTAAGTCTCCTGTCCTTCATTAGGAAGAGGTCCGTGAATTTTACTATAATATTACTTTTGGAGAAGATGGCAGTATAAATATCAGAGTGAAAAACATAGTTGTTCATCTTGATGAAGAACTGTTGGGAAAGATTCTTGGAGTACCTCGAGGAGGTATCAGGTCTGTGATTGAAAAAAGTTGTTCGGTGGAATTTGTCACGACTTGTTCTAAACTCCCAACTACCAGGTGTGCAGGGTTATTTAAAAAACTGATGAAGAGTGAATTCCAGTTGGTTTTTGAGTTTGTTAACAAAATTCTCCTTCCAAGAACTGAAAAGAGAACTTCAGCAACTTCGGCTGATCTGTTTGTCATGGAGCTATTGTGCAAATTTGAACCTCTGGATCTTCCAGGTCTTATGCTTGAACACATGTACAAAACTGTCATCGAGAGAAAGGGAAAGCATGGTATGGGTTATGGATACTTCTTAACTAAAGTATTCAAACACTTTAATATTCCTCTTGGTGTTGGAAAAGTAGGTACAGTGAAGCAAACCTTCTCAGGGTCCACTCTGGTTGAATGTGAGTGCATAGAAGGAAAAGCAAATCCCAAGAGCAAAGTGGCTCAACTTGTGGAGAACCAGGATCAATTGAAGCATGAGTTGGAAGAATTGACTATGAGGTTGAGTAGTAGAGATGCTGAAATTGCTATTCTTAAGGTAGAACTACTTAAGGCACAGAATATGGGACCTGGTACCTCGGTTATTCAAGAGCTGAAGAAAGAAAATGCAGAGCTGAGGGCCAAAATTGTTGCTTTACAAGAGAAAGCAATAAAAGACAATGATGATGCTAATGCTCAACTTACTCTTATCATTCAGTCCCTTTCCCATCAGCCTCCTCCTTCATAGTCGTTTTTTCAATCTTCTTCCCCTTTATGGTTCTTGTATGTGGCTTATCTACTCAGTCTGCTGTACTCTAGTTTAATTTTAATGTATTGAATGATGCCTATGAAATGCTATTAACCCTATTCCTGTTTTGTTCTGCAAATTATTTATCGTATTTTGTACTCCTTTATGTCTGATTGCCAAAAGGCTATGATCTTACTTGATTGCATTATTGATAATATTGATTTACTGTGTCTCTTTTTAATGATGCCAAAAGGGGGAATTTTTATGTAAGCATGGGAGATGTACTTTATGCAAGA
Source organism: Solanum sitiens (assembly GCA_016801875.1). NCBI lineage: Eukaryota > Viridiplantae > Streptophyta > Magnoliopsida > Solanales > Solanaceae > Solanum > Solanum sitiens. Next base: position 544,879 of record JABWTJ010000344.1, read on the forward strand.
ATGTTGTACTTCAGGGATGGGAGATGTAATTCAAGGGAAACAGGAAATATTATTTCTGGGCTTGGTTTATGGTTCTTGTGAATTTTCTTGTTCACTGCAGGTATATGGATAACTGATTCAGGGGGGAACAATAAACTTTGCAACATCTTGTGATCCTGTCTTGAAGTCTGATGTATGGTTTGTCATCATCAAAAAGGGGGAAAATGTTATTTGAAGTTTTGATGATTTGACAAAACCACAGAGACCTTGTAAAGGTACCTGGTCCATGGTGTAGGAAACTAAGGAGTGTGTCTACTCGACAGGGGGAAGAAATGCAGACATTGGTGTATGGTTTGTCATCATCAAAAAGGGGGAAAATGTTATTTGAAGTTTTGATGATTTGACAAACTCAGAGACCTTGTGAAGAGACCAGATTCATTGTGCAAATGTATATGCAACAGTCAGGTCTTTATCGACAGGGGGAAGGAAACATGGAAGAACATATAGACACTGGTGTATTGTTTGTCATCATCAAAAACGGGGAAAATGTTATTTGTAGTTTTGATGATTTGACAAACTCAGGGACCTTATGAAGGGACCTGGTACTTAGCTCAATATGCTTTTTGGTTGCCAGCTGGAGAAAGTACAAAAAGTTGGTGCACAGTCTCCAACAGTGGCAGAAGTGGCAGACGCGGCAGAAACCTCACCCAATGGGATTGTTTTACATTTTGTGACCTTTCTACATAAACAAAGCATCCCTATATTCACAATTAGTTTTTGCAACTTGAAAAAGCTCTCAAGAACTTTTGCAAAGGCTTACAAAAGGAGTGAAGAAACATTCTCAAGATCAACTCAAATCTGAAAGAGCTGGAAGCTTAGTTGTCTTAGGATTATTTCTTCTGCACGTAAATTGTAAATATGTTCCTCCATTTATAAAGGAATCAGATAGTTGTTTGATATGAAATTCTAAATCATTAGTAGGTTAGTGATTTAGTGGGCAGTCTGTGAGATTGCTTAAAAAATCCTAAGTTGTCTAGAGTGATAGCTTAGTGGGTAGAGTAACATCTACTTAGGCTCATCAAGCAATAGAGCTATTGCTTGTCCGTGAGATTGAAAACTTTTTTTCACATTTTTGTAACCGGTTTAGTTTTGCTTGTGAAGACTAGTGAAACGATTTTGGAAATCCTGTGAGACAGGTCGTGGTTTTACTCCCTTGAGCAAGGAGGTTTCCACGTAAACTGCTGGTGTTGATATTCTGCCTTTATTTACAGTTGTTCATATTTTGAGTGAGTCAAGGGACCTAGTCCATTGACTGATAGTGGACGCACAGATTCTAACATACACATATGACTATTTTGTTGAAAATAATTTTTATTGCATGTAGCCTTGTACATATCGGTAAGGAACCATTTTAAAGGCATTTTAAGCACCTTTATTTACATCTAAGTTTGGATTAGGGTTCAAATATTTTTTTTAAGAAAAGGATTCTCCAAAAGTTTGTTGCATTGTTGAGATAATGCCTTCACTGTGACTCTGATAAGTAGAATATCTCAATATTCAAACACATGAAGGAGCAAGTGAGCTCCAAGATGTTGAATACGTAACGTGGGGAAGAGGAAGAAAGGGAGAAGAAGAGTATATTGAACGTCGTGTGCATATCATAAAAATTGAAACTAAGGGTCTAAAAGGGTGAGGTGTGTGCTTATCCCCACAGATGTTATACCAACCAATATTAGCTAGTGTAGTTCCACTGAATGGTATCCGAGGAGGGTAGAGTGTATGTAGAACTTATCCCTACCTCAGAGGTTGAGAGGTTGTTTCTGATAACAACAATAACAAAGATATTAACACAAGACATAAACTACAATAAAACAATACAATAAACGAGGTACAATGAATCAAGACATAGTAACGAATATCGAAGGACAAGAAAGTATATGAGAAATACTACCTCCATTACCGCCGTTGACGCATTTGCCTCTTCCAGCCAATTTTCTTTGAATCCATTCCTCCAGGCCAGAGCCCACCATGGTTGAAGCAAAGGAAACTCAGGAATCTCTCTCCATATCTGTATCTGTACATACACATTGTGTGTGCAGGTGTGCATGATTAGAGTGATAATTGCAGAAGAAGACTCATGAGAGCATTGACAATAGGTTGGCTCTATTAATTGTTAGAGTGGGTTAGATCTCCAAATCGGTTGAAGAATGGACAGGTTGTCAAAGGTGAAAACAGAATTTTAACCTTATGGGTTGTGAATTTTGTAACGATAATTTCAAGCGTTAATAACATAGATAAATTTCTTAATACAAATACATTATTTGAATAAAAGTTACTGGGTTCAGCCGAATTCGTACCCATACCCGACTTCTAGTTTTTCCTTTCCTGGTGGTCTATTTATATAGATTTGGACAATCCTCCCCTCCCCCCCTCTCCCCTCCCCTTATCCAAAATGAATGATATTAGGAATATTATGCTTTTTCTTTGTCCTGACTGATATATATACTACTAGTGTAATGTTTAAGAAGAAGTCCAATCCTATTTAGGAAGATACAAGATTAGTAATCTGATAAAACAAAATTACAATAGTAAATTTATACCAATCTTGAGTATCAAGCTACAAGGATTCAAATCATAATTGTTGCTTGATACTTAATTATTCAACAAAAGAAGAAAACAAAAGATACTGATGTTCTATTTGTCAGTTTCTTAGCAAATTGTTCTTTGCAAGTCCTCCTATAAAACTTCATGTTTTGTGTTTTCTATATTTATGATCACATTGGTATATTAATTTGTGCGAATTTTTGGTTATTATACTATATATCTCCCTCTTCTTTTTGTGGACTGCACGTGGTAGTACTATTAGTTTTGGTTGAATTAGGATTTTTGTTTTAATGTTTACTTTTTTTTTACGAAAATGATTAAAATGCACTTGAACTATGCAAAATTAAACAACATAAGACATTTTTGCTCAATTTTGCATAGTTTAAGGGCATTTTCAACATTTTTACGTTATCTTTATCCAACTCTGGTGATTCGGATATCATTAAGAGCCTACCAAGTAATCGGTGAGATAGCAACTAACATTATAGATTATTTTTCTAATAATGGATGCTGCTCAATCTTACTGTGATGTTACAATTTGCAATTTTTTCTTATTTAGAAAATATCCAGTATAGATGAATTTTGCTATTCTTTTGGTGGTGTCGAATTACGGAAGTTGTTGAATAGTGTTGTGTTTTGGTATGTGATGCTAAGTGCTGTCATGCACTTTTGTCTAGATATTTTTGTTATAACTTTTGAATTATGTTTGCTGCAAAGTTCTAGAATATAGAAGATATTGAAATATGTGGTGGAGCTTAATTTAAGCACAAAATAGGGAGTCAATTTTCAAGATTTGATACAACTTTATGTATCTATATGTAGTAAGCTTTTGCTGAATTAAAAGATTACACTAACGGCTAAGAAATTTCAGATTACAGATCTTTAAATATTGATAAAAAACCCTAATAAAAACATTTCATTATTTTGGTGAAGTAACAAGTACAAGAATCTGTAGGATTATTGTAAGGACAATTTGCAGGTGTGAAATTAATCTCTTTGCCCAAAATTCTCTAGTTTCTTTTTCTTGATTATTTATATGTATATGTATGTGTTTCCCTTTTGGTTAAATACTAGACATAGATGCTTATCACCATAGTTTGATTCATCTAAAAGGTTTCTTTCACTGTGCTTTGTGATTATTAGGTTCTGCCCCATTTGTGCCGATATTTTACAGTAATTTTCTTTAACATGCTTTACTTTTTTGAAAATTAATTTATAAAGATATGAATTTTATGAAAAAGTAAGATTTAGTTTTGGATTTATTTTTTGATTTGTTGTCATGGTTCGGCAAATCTTCCCCTTGTAAAGTGCTTTGATATGCTTATCCTTAAGTTGATGCTCTATTGAATTTGTTTCATATATATATATATATATATATATATATATATATATATATAACTAGTTCATTAAAGGCAAAAAGTAAGATCTTTTATGACTTTCCTTTTTTGGGTTGTTCTTATTTTTATGTAAATCTTCCCTTTTTGGATCTTCTTTGATATGGTTGTCCTTGAGCCGAGGGTCTATTGTGAATAGCTCTCTACCTCCCAAGGTTGAGATGAGGTCTATGTACAATCTATCCTCTCCAAACCTTACTTATGAGATTACACTTGGTATGTTTTTTTGGTTATGTAAATCTTTCCTTTTTAGATCTGATTTGATATATTTTTCCTTGAGTCAAGGGTCTATCAAAATAGTCCCTCACCTCCCAAGGTATGGGTGAGGTCTATGTAGACTCTACCATCCCAAACTTCACTTGTGGGATTACACAAATATTCTCTTTTTTCAATCTGCTTTAATAGGCTTTTCCTTGAGCTGAAGATCTATTGAAAACAACCTCTCTATCTCCCAAGGTAGGGGTAAGGTCTACGTACAATATACTATCCCAGACCTTACTTGTCGGATTACACTGGATATATTATTGGTTCTACAAATCTTCTATTCAAATGAACATTGATTTGAAGACAATAAGAAAATGATTGATTTGTATATTGGTTTTGAGGTAGATTCTAAAGAGATGCAAAGTGATACTCATCAACTTGAATATCATGAGATTCGTCTTGTTTATATTATCTTACAAAAGAAAAATTATGTCAACACTTTCTAAGGACGCTTATTTAAAATGCTTTCCCTTGAAAGTTAATGCGCAGAGAATTGAGTGTTCCTCAAAAAAGGAAAAAAAAAAGGAATTTGTATGACTTTCCTTTTGATTTATTGTCCTGGATATAATTTGTCATTGCACGTTCCCTAATTTTTAAATGGTTAGGTTACGTGAAAACGGTTCTCGGTTTTTCCTTTTCTATTTGATATTTCATATCTCTGGGACTTTTGTGGGTAGTATACCACTTGGATCTTCATGTTTATTCCTTTTACCAGTAACTCATTACTTCTCATAGTATCCATAACTGATTTAGAAGAATACATGCGTTGCTGCGATTGTTTTTGTTTACTAAATGTCAGGAAGATCTTATTATAGATGCCTAATATTTATGGTTGTTTTTTTCCCCATATATTGGCAGTCATCCATTTACTGAATCCTCGTTTAGAACTTCCCTTTTCATGCTTGAGTCTTTCCTTGTAGATCTAAAAGAAATGAGCATCGATAACACATGCAATAGCTCTTCTTGGACTAGGGAGGAGGATAAAATCTTTGAGAATACCCTAGCGATCTACTTTAATGATAAAAATCTATTCACGAAGATGGAAGAAGCACTTCTTGGGAAATCACTTGATGATATCAAGGATCACTACAATATACTCTTAGAAGATATCGGTGCCATCGATTCTGGACACATTCCATTACCCAATTATCCAAAAATGCAAAGCAATGGCAACCAAAATACGAAAGCATATATTGAATGGCGAAGAGGGACTCCTTGGACAGAAGAGGAACACATGTTGGTTTCCTGTGTACAGTTTTTGAGGGTTTATTTTTTCTCCTTTTTGGGGAGTTTGGTCATTTTATGTTTTGATGTTTTATTTGCGTGTTCTCTGTGATTTTACACAGTGCACGCAGAAGGCTTTGAGAGGATAAAATTTTTAATTAAATGCTGTCCTGCGATCTTGTTTCCTGGATAATAACTTATTTCTCTATTTTTCCTGCTATAGGTCATTTCTTCAGGGCTTAGGTAAATATGGAAAAGGTGACTGGAAGAGTATATCTAGGCATTGTGTGATAACAAGAACCGCAATGCAGGTAGCTACCCATGCCCAAAAATATTTCAAGCGCATTGAAGAAAACCACAAAAGGAACAGAAGAGAAAGAACAAAACCAAGCGTACTTGATATAATTAGCGTGGATGCTGAATTCGGTGGAACATTCCATGTTCCAAACAACGTGGACATGATTGGACCTGATTGCGGAGGATCACAAGAAGTGCCTAACAGTAGCAATGAGAGCATGTTTCCTCAAGAAAGCACCAATGCTGAGTAGATGACAACAGTTGTTGGAGGTGAGCTATCAGGCCAAAATGCTTTTGTGAATGTTGACACTCGCGATCTTGACGATGAAGGCATATTTAATCTGCATGACCTGTTCATAGATCAAATGTTCTGATTTGCTGCACTTGTTTTTTGAAGGCTTACTCCATTATGTTAGACAAATATTTCTCTCATTCTAAATCTGTTTAAGACAGTTTTGCTAGACAGGTGGATTTTGGTTAAAAATTTTCAATTAAATACTTTGCAACTATTTCAAAGTTCTTGTCTTTGTTTTTTTTTCTTGCAATTGATTGAGGGACTAAGGTGTGTTCTATTTCAAACATAAATTGATTTATTGGTACAAGAGTTATCATTTAAGGTAGTATAAATGAAGGGCAAAATATTTATTTTTTATGTGCATTAAGAACTTTTTTCTATGTGATATGTATGAATGACTAAAATAGTTTAACGGCCACACATTAGTTATCACTTTGATCATGTTAAAGTTCTTTGACTGTCAAGACGACCAGTCAACTTAAATGTTTGCCCCAGAAACACTACAACATAACAGGGTTTTATTGGCATTTATTTAGGGGCAATTAACTAAATGCCCCTAATTTATCCTATAACTTCATCTATAGCGGCAATTAAACATTTACCGCTAATAAATGCTATTAAAATGTCCCAGACTCTTTACTCTCATTCCTGTTTAAAAAAAAAAACAAAGTTTAGGCCCTAAATCTCCAAATGACCCTACACTTTCCGCTTTCATTCCCTCTACTCAACCTCAACACGAACCTTCGTCCCCATTATAGGTTCTTTCATTCCATCTATTGAAAATATGTCTCAAGATATTGCAGAAGGCGCCATTAGTGAAAAACTATTTTCGTAATCTATTTTTCTATTCACAGGTCCCTCAAGAAGAAGACTTTGATACCAGTTGTTGGTTTTTTAATAAAGAAATTAAGAAAATAACAGAGAAAGACTTTGGGAGAAAAAATATTGCAATATTATCAAAGGGAATTATTTTATTTATAATTCAAAGACCTAAATTTATAGATATAATATATAACTAAAAATAAAAAAAATATGCTACTAACTTATCAATAAAATTCAAATAATAAATAAAAGAAGCAACTCCTAAATTCAAGTCACATAGGACTCTAATAAAATAATTTAAAAAATTCTAAAAGACTCTAATAAAATAATTTAAGAAATCCTAACAGTAGTTAATTGTTTTATTTCTGTAATATCCTGAGACATATTTTCAACACTCCTCCTTGGATCAGAAATTGTTTTGCTGAGACTTAAGACATAGCAGCTCTAGATTGATGGTTCAAATATATTGAATGTCTTGAATTAATGAAATTTCCATTAGGAAAGTCTTGGGAAAAGATCTGCAGATACCCTTGGAATGGAGTGTCAGCGCCATCCGGGAACGAAAGGTTTCTTGATCAAAGTCTTAGTGATGATCTGTTCTTATGAAGTCTCAAAAACTTGACATTTATCTTATGTTATTCTTTTCAAGTTCAAGTTTTAAAGGAACATGTTGTGCGACTAAAGAAAAGGTAAAGCCACATTTAATGATATATTTTTGAGCTTTATTTCACACACAACTTTAATTCACTACTTGTTTGCTTAACATACTTCCCTTTCGTATGAATCCAGGAGAAAATGCTTGCTGCTGAAAATGTGAAACTGAGGTAGAAGACATATTTTTCATTTCCTTACATCAACCCTAGTTACTTTTATTTTTAACTCTTCGACTCTAATTCATAGCCGGATATATAATTAACTTATTTGGTGCCTATGTTTTTAGTTTGGTGGCTTCAAAAAAGATAAACACCAAGTGGAGAGAATGAAGGAGAGAACTTTGTACAGATTCTTCATATGGGGGATCCAAAAGCATAGCAACTGTGACATATGAATCGGTAGTCGTGCATAAATTACTTACTATAAGATTTTACAAGTCGTTTTGGTTGATGATTACTATGTTATCAGGAAAATGCATCTTGTTAGAAGCATTTTAGATGCCTGGTAGTCTCAGTAACTAGTGTGTAGTTTGCTGGTATGAATTCGGAAAAATATTGTCTGTTTGCAAGAAAGTCTTATCAGCTAGTGTGTTGATTTTCATTAGGTTCCTCATGCCAATAGTGGCAATAGACAAGCACTTTAAACACTGCTCAAGGCGTTTGTTTGTTTTCTTTCTTTGGTTGTTTTCTTGCAATTATATCTTCTATCCGGACTCTTCTATGGCTGGGAATTTAGATAAATAACTACTTTAAAATGTGAGGAAGAATTTAACTTCTTCCTAGACTTTTCTCATTGCTTTGTAGAACCTTTTCATTTATGATCTCTGTATATTATTCATATTGTTTATTTTAGTAGATTTCTAATTTGATTGTTTAATCTACTAATTTATCCTTTATTTCTGGCGGCAGCGCAAAAAGTTTCTCTACGGATATAAATATAGGTTGGCTCTACTAAAGATCCACCTGATACATATGATCGTGATCCAAGCTATCATACTTTCACCGACTCAATTTTCTTGTTTTTTCATTGTTGAACACATTTTCTTAATATGTTTCGAGAACTTGAACACAATCTTATAGGTAATTCATATTGTTTTCCCAGCAGAAGACAAAAAAGTGAATATATTAAGTTTGATTATTCTTTCTTTTAAATGAATGACATTGTGTGAGTTTGGTAATTCACCTATTATTATTTTTGTATTGATTTCTCTGGTTATACATATGAATTCAGGTAAATTCATGGTCAACTAAAATCTTCATAATAAGTTCCACTAAAATAGATTTCATTTATCGGCAATTATAATTTATATATATGAAGCTTTACTGGCAATACTTATTGCCTCCAAATAAATGCTGCTAAAAGTTTTTACTTTTAGCGGCGATATTATAGGTCTTTATCGGTACCCTAAATAAATGTCGTTAAAGCCTTAGCGACACTGGATGCAATGTCAATAGTGTAAATGTCACTGAAAGTTTTTGTGGCAATAAATATTGCCTCTAAAAGGAAAATTAAATGCCACTAAAAGTCTCTTTTGTTGTAGTGAAACTCCTATCCAAGTGTCTTTTAATTTGTCAATCCGGGGTAATTTGAGTAGCACAAGCTATTTCTTATAAACATTTGAGGGGAAATTGGAGGTCTACCGATTGATTGACCCTGGAAGTAAAGAATGATAGTTCGGCGAGCTCTTGTTTTCCCATGGCGGACCTATATACTCTTGTCATGTTGCATATAAAGGACTCTGTTTTTATCCTTGACAAGTGGTAACTAAAAACCTTTTTTCAACGGAAATGTTTTATCCTTAGCGGGTATTTGTAACATGTTGGGTTTTAAAAGCTGTGAATGGAAAATGAAGAGTTGCAATTTTTACGAAGAATTGTGACTTTTATGAAAAATTGTGATTTTTATGAAGAGTTGCGACTTTTATGAAAAGTTATGACTTTAATAAAAAGTTGTTATATGAAAGGTTGAGACCTTTCTGAATGATTGAGACTTTTCCAAAGGGTTGTGACCTTTCCGGTAAGGCACAATAAGAATTTTTTAATTTCACACTACCCTTTGTTTCTATAAATTGAGGGATTTTTCGCTCATTTAATAAGAAAAATGAATTTTCTTGACTTCTTCTACTACTACTTAATCTAGTATTCTAAGTGTATTTTACTGTCGTTGAGTGGTTCGCTGACACCGTGATTTTAGGCACCGATACATCGATGAGCAAGATGATTTTATCCTTGGAGGATATATTTCATTAACCTCGGATACTTGAGAGGAATAATTTTGTTAAGGGGAAACTATGGGCTCGATTTTCTTCTTTAAGAAATTTTTTTTGTATATTGTTTCTAATCTGTTTCTGGTTCTATTTTCTCTACTAGTTTAATTTTTGAGTTTTGAAAATACTCTTTAAACTTTGTTATTTCTGATCAAGTTCTTGAAAGTTTTTGTTCTAGGTATTTTAGGAATACAAGATGAACAACAATCTTAAGAAAAATATTATACTGTTGGTATTTCTTATATTATACTGATTAAGAGAAACAAATCATGGAAGTAAAATGCATTACTTCTCAAAAATTCGATGTTTTTTAGTAAGGCCGAAGTGAAAATGTACTAGAAGAATTGGTGGTATTTTGTTAAAGATTACACATGGTAACCTTCTTATTATTTATCTAAGGACGAAAATACTTTCTAAAAGTCAACATGTTTCATATTTATTATGTATGTCTTTGGAAAAAGATCTGCAAATCATATGATTTTTGAATTAATTTTCCTTGGCAAAAAGTTATGTCTTTAAAATTCTTTAGTTTGCAAAATGAGTGATGCACATATTTGTTTGATAAAATAGTATGTCAAAATGTTATAGTTGGAAGACTATTTGAAAAGAAAAACATATTTATGTGATAATCTAAGAAAATGTTTAATTTTGTTTGGTGACTAAGAAAAAAAACTTTTGTGGTTTTGTACTCCATGTGAAATTTGATTTTATCTGATTTTTGTAGACTAAATTTTTGTAATTTTCTACTCTGGATAATTTAGACTATGCTATTAGTTTGAAGAATAAAGACTATGCTATGTATCCATTAACTGCTATCCTATGAAATTCAGTTGAAAATTCTTAAAAGCCTATTTGAACTGTCATTGGTATAGGATGTATCGTTAGGGTGTGCCGAGTCAAGTCTGCCCCCCCCCCCCCTTTTTTTTCCTTTGCAGAAAAGAGAGTAACAACCTGTTTATCTATGCTGATGTTTTGCTGTCTGACACTCACATTTTTGTCTGTACGCGATTGTATTTTTGCAGTGCAAGAAACTGGTGTTTGAATTTGCGCCAATGATACTCGTAAATGCTGAACAGTTTCTGGAACAAAATGACATACGTGCTATTCTTCATGCTTGTGAGACTGTAGATAAAGAGCAAGCATCACCAAGGAAGCAAACTTCATTGCAATCTGCTTCTTAAGGAAAGAATAATGGTATTCAGACTAGGTTGGGAACATATTTGTTGTGTATCTAAACAATTAAACAACATCAATGAAAATATGGTAAAATATGGATTAACTAGTATTTTACCCAACTTATTTGCTAGCCAATGAATTTTTACCATATCAAATATGGGTGGTTGAACTATTATCCATTTTATGTTAATCCATTTTTAACCCGCTAAAATTTGACCCAATCCGCCCATTTGCCACCACTAGGCCAGTGCTATGGCAAGTTTTGACCTATTAAGACTTTGATTGTGCCTCCGTTCACTATTTTTTCAAAATTTTATTGGTGTGCGCAAACGTGAATTATTTTGGGTTAATAATATATCATAAAATTCAAAATATTAAGGAAACCTGATGTCTAAATTTGAGACTAACTAGAGTAGATTTGAGTTGGTTGGAATTGAAAATAATTAGTTTACAATGTACGCTTTATTACATCAACAATGTATATCATATCATATATCATATATTATTATAAGTGGGAAGATCCAAACTTTAAAGTTGAATTACCATTTTAACCCTACAATTTTAATAAATATTAATTTATTAATAATTAAATTAAATTTCCTTATAATCTAAAACCTAATTTAATTCTCCAAAAACGCTTCATCCAACGTATAGACTTCTCAAGCGACAAACAGTTTCGGACGCTCAAGTTCATCTGATGGTGAACCTTTTCAGATGCTTCACTCATCTATATAAATCTCTCCAATAATCTGTTACTCTTTTATGTGCAGCAATCAAGTAACTTTTTTTCTCCTCTTTATTTATGAATAGCTGCTCTGAATTTTCTGTTTACTGTGTATGTCTTTATCTAGCTTATTTCATTTCATTGTCTTTATCATGAGTCGCTAATGTTATAAAGCTAGAGTCTTTTGTTGTGGGAAAATCGTCTAAATGCACTTTTTATTGAATATTTCATATAGTAGTTTAAATAGGGTATGTAATGGTTGAATATGTGTAAGACAATATTAATATTTTCCCAGTAAGTCTAAATAGATATAATGATTTTGTTTATAGCAAACATGGATTCTCAGAGATAAGTTTCAGGAGTATGAGTCAAGTGTGTAATATTGTGTAGCTTTGCTTTATATTTTTCATTTTGTATAGTTGATGGGCAATGTCAGATCCTATTACTCTGTTTGAACCAGTAACGACAGTGATAGTGTCATTTTACCATCATCTAACGTCTATAAGTGTAATGCTCACAAACAACATCCTAAAGTCAACAAATTTTAACCAAATGAAATATATTCCATCTCAATAGTTATGTTGTTGAAATGGTGATTATATTTTCTATTTTCTATGGTATTGGCCATGTGGCAGAAGAAATACTCAATGAGTATATTTTTAATCAGATAATTTAAGTGGTCATAATTGGTCAATTGTTGAAGCGTGAAATGGTGTACATTTAGAATTTTATCTAAAAGTATTCTCTGTTGCTCATAAACGTCACTGACATTTCTGTTTGTTGATGAGAAAAAGGAATTGAAAGTAGATGGTCTATTATCTTCCTTCCATTTTTACTGATTGAATATAAGTTTTATGTGTTGAAATAGTTGACATTGTGAGTGTTCTAATAAAAGAAATTTGATTGCAATTTTGCTCTACGATTAGTTGGAATCTACCCTAGATCTCACTTGTGGGACTACACTAGGTATGTTTTTATTCATTAGTTAGATATCTAGAAGATCCTTCGTTTTTAACATTTTCTAGTTTAGTGGGTGATTGAAATTTGTTTTTATATTGGTTATGGATCAAGCAAAGAATGTGAAAGATCATTCTTTTTTTTTTGTCTGTTGTATAAATATTGCTCATTTTTTGTTTTTATTTATGCTTCTGTTTAGTTTTTTGCTTTTTGAATTGGAGATTTGGAAATTTGAGTTCTATAGGCATCCTTTTGAAGTGATTAGACCTTGCTACTTCAATTTCTTGGTATAAATTTCGCTTAAGTAGATAAGCTAATAAGCCAAAGATGGAGCCACTAATGCAAGCAATAGGATAAATTCACATCACGCCTCTTGCGGTGCGGACAACCATATCTGAAGCGAAATAATGTATAAAATGTCTCATATGAAAACACATCATCTCTTCTTTTTTTCGTAGGATAAGCTTTGCAATGCTTCCACAGAGTTGGATGTAGCTACTTGGTAAACATTAGACTTTAGAAATTTCTAAGAAACTAAAATAAATGTTTCGTAAATCAAGGACAAGTAGATTTTTTCGCATAAATTTTATTGTTTATTCAAAAGATTCGGCTCTTGTTTAGGCTTCCAACAAATCAAACAAACCAACTGTTTTGGTAGGTAGTTTGTGAGTACTTAAATTTATGCATGAAGCTAGAGGACAATTGAAGATAATACAACATAAATGCAAGCAGGCAATACCATGTTACGTTGAGCTTATTGCATGCCTAAAAACTAAAACAATACAACACTGAATCCATGGATTACATTGTCATAGGAATAAAGAAGTTTTGAAAATGGATGGTGGCCATTTTGTGTAGTGGGAGCTTCAATCTTGATGATATCAATAATGGAAGAATGTTGTTTTGGTGACTAGCAAAGATATAGGCATAAAAGACTTGTCCAAGTGGACAATGTAAGTAGACCTCTCTGCTGAGGTTCTTTCTAATAATAAAGAAGGGCTAAAAAGAAACCAAGTAAATAGAAGGAAAGGTACTCCTAACATAGTTTTTTTCTCTACACGTAGTGTCATTCCTTCTATAACACAACCTTTAGGAATTAAAAGAATATGAATTGTTGAAAATATATGTTAGTTTCTTTTTAAAGATTATTATTAATGAAATGTTAATGGTAATTGAAGAGACATATAGGTACCTCCACGGTTACAAGTTATTTTCTCATTACTTTGGATCATTTATTTTTTATTTTTATTGGCATTACTATAGTGGGATTTCAATAAAATGAGCTTCATTTTTTTAGATTCTTATTACCCGCGGAGTCCGGCTGCCATTAACATTTCATGGATTTTATTCTTTTATTTGTATATTGCTCTTTGATAAATTAAAGAGATCGCTGAGAGAAATTGATATTACTTAAAAGACATGGTTAAGTATAAAGTCTTATTGAGTTAAAGCAATAAACATGAATTTGTATGTTTCTCCAATTTGATATACATTGTCACCATTGATGAGAATGTCATCAACATATACCAAGACTAGATGGATGTTTCCTCTTGTAGACTTTTTTTCTATTGCAACTCATAGCTCTTAAATATTTCTCTTTTGATATTGGTTTGGTATATATCCATTTAACTTAAGGCTTTTTAAACTAATATTTGTGTTTGATTTGCCAAATAATTTATCTTGCAAGTGCAAGGGGCATAAGTTGTTTAGGTGATTAATTAATTAAAGAGAAAAATATAAATATTTATAGTCGGTAAGTTCCTCCATCGTTTTCCTATATCACACATTTTCTTGTCACTATCTTCCTTACTTTTGCGGAATATATATTTGTAATAGTAATTTATAAATGCGAGGAACAAGTTAATTTTTCCTCTCGCATAATATTTTCATCACCCTATTATATTTTTATTTTTATTTTATTTGCACATTGCCCTTTTATATGCATTTATTTATTGCACCATATAACTTTATGTTTATGTTTTTTTTTTTCTACCATCCTGTTAATATCTCACAAATGATTGTGTTGTATTTCATAATTCAATTATATGTATATAACTTGACAAAAATTTCTTTTGTCAAAATTTACAGATGGCAGAGTTAATAACTTTTAATAAGCCAAAGAAGATGGAGGGTACATATACATGTAATTATTATTTATAAATGTCAATTTAAATATTTAAACAATAATTATTTTAGAACAAATAAATATTTTATTTTGTAGGTGTAGACTATGAAATCGATAGTGATCTACTAGCCATCCTAAGGAAGACACGTTGACCGAATTTCTCTACAACTATTACAAAACACCACTCTCCTTCGACGACAAGTTCTCGATATATATGCATCTGTAAAAAAGTGGAGGATATTATTCCTTAAAAAGAAGGCGAAAACTTTGGCATTAGATATTTTGTAACTATAATGTCGAATTTAAATTATGTGTTCTAACATATTAAAAAAGACCTTATAACAAGTTAAATACTTGGTATATTATAAGGATTGTACAATTGAAGTCGTCATACTATTAGTTTTCAAATTCACTTGATAACAATTTTTTTTGTATGATGTGTCTTGCAATGATCATGATATCAATTGAATATGCTCACTATTCATTGATTCGAGCTTGTATTTTACAGATCATACACTTATATTTCAGAAGTATTTATACTAATTAGCACGGTATACACGTGCAACGCACTTGTTCAAAACCTAGTAGATATATATACATAGTTATACATCATCTATACATATACAATATTGATACATATATACACAGATGACCATTTTGTTGAAAATAATTTTTATTGCATGTAGCCTTGTACATATTGGTAAGGAACCATTTTAAAGGCATTTTAAGCACCTTTATTTACATCAAAGTTCGGATTAGGGTTCAAATATTTTTTTTAAGAAAGGGATTCTCCAAAAGCTTGTTGCATTGTTGAGATAATGCCTTCAGTATGACTATGATAAGTAGAAGATCTCAATATTCAACACATGAAGGAGCAAGTGAACTCCAAGATGTTGAATCTGTAGCGTGGGGAAGAGGAAGAAAGGGAGAAGAGGAGTATATTGAACGTCGTGTGCATATCATAAAAATTGAAACTAAGGGTCTAAAAGGGTGAGGTGTGTGCTTATCCCCACAGATGTTATACCAACCAATATTAGCTAGTGTAGTCCCACTGAATGGTATCCGAGGAGGGTAGAGTGTATGTAGAACTTATCCCTACCTCAGAGGTTGAGAGGTTGTTTCTGATAACAACAATAACAAAGATATTAACACAAGACATAAATTACAACAAAACAATACGATAATCGAGGTACAATGAATCAAGACATAGTAGCGAATATCGAAGGACAAGAAAGTATATGAGAAATACTACCTCCATTACCGCCGTTGACGCATTTGCCTCTTCCAACCAATTTTCTTTGAATCCATTCCTCCAGGCCAGAGCCCACCATGGTTGAAGCAAAGAAAACTCAGGAATCTCTCTCCATATCTGTATCTGTACATACACATTGTGTGTGAAGGTGTGCATGATTAGAATGATAATTGCAGAAGAAGACTCATGAGAGCATTGACAATAGGTTGGCTCTATAATTGTTAGAGTGGGTTAGATCTCCAAATCGGTTGGAGAATGGACAGGTTGTCAGAGGTGAAAGCAAATTTTAATCTTATGGGTTGTGAATTTTGTAACGATAATTTCAAGCGTTAATAACATAGATAAATTTCTTAATACAAATACATTATTTGAACAAAAATTACTGAGTTTAGCCGAATTTGTACCCGTACCCGACTTCTAGTTTTTCCTCTCCTCATGGTTTATTTATATGGATTTGGACAATCTTCCCCCCCTTCCTCCCTCCCCTTATCCCAAAAGAATTATATCAGGAATATGAGGACACATCTTAGATAATATTATGCTTTTTTTTTGTCTTGACTAATATATATACTACATTACTACTAGTTTAATGTTTAAGAAAAAGTCCAATCCTATTTAGGTAGATACAAGATTAGTAATCTGATAAAAAGAATCATAATAGTAAATATATACCAATCTTGAGTATCAATCAACAAGGATTCAAATCATAATTGTTGCTTGATACTTAATTAGTCCACAAAAGAAGAAATAATAGAAACTGAGGTTGTTAGCAAGTCCTCCTATATTTACGATGACATTCTTTAGATTGGTATATTAATTTGTGTGAATTTTTGGTTCTTGTACTATATGTCTCCCTCTTGTTTTTGTGGACTGCACGTGATAGTACTATTAGTTTTGGTTGAATGAGGATTTTTGTTTTAATGTTTGAAGTACATTTTTTTACGAAAATGATTAAAATGCACTTGAACTATGCAAAATTAAAGGAAAAATGCACAAGTACCCCTCCAACCTATGCCCGAAATTTTAGAGACACTTATACTATACTAAGTTCCTATTAGCCCCCTGACCTTATTTTATAAATAATTTTCTACCCTTTTCTGTCTACGTGGCACTATCTTGTGGGTCCAGCGGGTGTTGAATTTTTATTCAAGCTAGTGTCACGTAGGCCGAAAAGAGATAGAAAATTATTTATATAATAAGTTCAGGGGATAATAGGACCTTGTATATTATAAGTGTGTCTCTGGGATTTCGGGCATAGATTGAGGGGGGTACTTATGCATTTTCCCAAAATTAAACAACAACATAAGACATTTTTGTTCAATTTTGCATAGTTTAAGGGTATTTTCAATATTTTTTCGTTATCTTTATCCAACACAGGTGATTCGGATATCATTAAGAGCCTACCAAGTGACCGGTGAGATAACAGCTAACATTATAGATTATTTTTCTAATAATGGATGCTGCTCAATCTTACTGTGATGTTACAATTTGCAATTTTTTCTTATTTAGAAAATATCCAGTATAGATGAATTTTGCTATTCTTTTGGTGGTGTCGAATTAAGGAAGTTGTTGAATAGTGTTGTGTTTTGGTATGTGATGCTAAGTGCTGTCATGCACTTTTGTCTAGATATTTTTGTTATAACTTTTGAATTATGTTTGCTGCAAAGTTCTAGAATATAGAAGATATTGAAATATGTGGTGGAGCTTAATTTAAGCACAAAATAGGAAGTCAATTTTCAAGATTTGATACAACTTTATGTATCTATATGTAGTAAGCTTTTGCTGAATTAAAAGATTTTCTCTCTTTCTCCAGATTATCTCTCTATTATCATATTTGTCTTCTTTTTCTCTCCTTTAATTGGCATCAGAACAAAATTAATCTTTCAAGGACAATTTATTTAGAGAAAAAAATACAAGTTTAACTTGTCCACGTCTCTTTCTGTTCAGTTTCCTTTCACATGGCTTCTAGTAGCTCTCCTATTTCACCCCCTATCTTCAATGGAGAGAACTACCAAGTTTGGGCAGTGAAGATGAAAACATACTTAAAGGGTCTTGGATTATGGAAGTATATTGAGGAAGACAACGCTCCAGAACCTTTGAGAGCAAACCAAAATCTTCAGTAGATCAGAAGTCATGAAGAAGAGATCGAAAAAAGGTGAAAGTTTGTATTGATAGAATCATGAAAACTGTCAATCAGATCAGATTGATAGGCAAAAAAGTAGAAGAGCAAAGGCTTGTTCAGAAAGTGATGGTGACACTTCAGGAAACGTTTGAAGAAACAATTTCCTCAATCAAAGATACTTGGATATGTCTCGTGTCACATTGATTGAATTATCCAATACTCTTCTAGCTGTAGAGAAAAGGGAAGCTTTTAGAGAGGAAGAGAGTACAACTGAAATCGCTCTTGTGGCCGTTCAAATATCTAAAGCTCAATTCGATGGTGAATCAAAAAGGCAACCAAATGGAAGACATGGTAAGGAGAAGAAGGAGCAATATAACAACTGAGGGAGATATAGAAGAACCGAGTATCCACATTGTCCCTATTGTAAAAAGACCAATCATACATACACGTTTTGTTGGTGTACACCTAGAGTTCAATGGAAGGTGTGGAAACAGTTTGGTCATGTGGATAAGGTGTGCAAAACAAATCAAAACCACCCGGCTTAAGTTACTGAAAATGTTGAAGATCATGACACTCTACCGAAGAGAAGTTGTTTGCTGCTTCTATTGCTGGAGAATGCAATATTGCAGCTTAAATGCAATATTGTGGCTTGTTGATAGTTGATGCATGCATCAAATGACAACTGTAATACCCTACATTGAAGTAAGGTCATTTTTGTCTTTTGATTTTGTTTAAAAAAAAGGAGAGGCAGATTATTGTTCTTTTTTTAAAAAAATATAAAATAGAGAGAATAGCGAAGGGCTGCAGCAAATTTACAAAAAAGAAAAGAAAAAAAATAGAGCAGGGAGTAGAGATTGGGAAATCAACGTACAACAATAATAAAGGAAGAAAGCAATTTGAATAGATAGAGATGAAAGAGGGGCAGTGCGAAGCAAAGGGGTATACGCAGAAAGAAGAGAAGGATTCAACAAATTTAAACAGGTTGAGGTAAATCGTATTCCTTTACACCTTCACCTTGATCCATATCAGCCTTGCTACGATCCTTAGTAGCTTTGCCATGAGAAATTCTCAGTCTAGGTAATCTATTTGGGGTGCTGAAGTTTTATTACCAGAGACAACGAGTTAGACAGTAAGTTGTAATTTGAGACAGAAGTAAATTAGATGACCAAGTTGTGAAAATTGGCCAAAGTTAGGAGATTGTGCATCAGTAAAACTACTTATGAGTTGGATAATTATAATTTAGCGATTTGATGGAAAATAGAGTCCAAAAGAGTTGAAAAAAATATTTATCTTAGTTTTGAATTAGTCTTAACAAGGAATTAACTCGAGATCGATGTCATATGATTATAGATTTATAGATTGATTGAAGGAAGCCTTATGGATTTCTCTGACGAGTTTGGTACCTTATGGATTTCTCTGACGAGTTTGGTACCTTATGGATTTCTCTGACAAGTTTGATACATCAACACAAGTACTGTGAATAGTAATCTTACCACAATTGATGTTTTATAATTTGCATGATTTTCACATGGCTTATAAAGTAAATGTGTTACTGAACGTTTTGAACTTGCATGTGGGACAAGTCTCTTACTGGATATGATATTACTGGATATGATACTGAAAATATTATTTGAGATGATCTCATTTTTTATAACATATGATTTCTGTTATTGAAAAGGTTTTACACTTATTTGAGAAATAGTTTTTTGGACAGGTGATTGTTAAACTTTGAAATGATATGATTTGATAAGATTTAAATACTCTGTTCAATTTGAAATGCTTCTACTGATTACAAGAAGAATATAAATGGGAGTAGAACTTGATGAATCCCGTAGCTAATGACGGGATCGTTAGACCTGGTGCACCTTGTAATTACTGATTTCTGATAAAGCCCTTGCTAGTGGGATGTGGAACTAGTATACTGTTACTGAAATCCCTCGAGTAGGGATCTACTAATATGAATATTTAACTCCTTTACGAGGAGTTCACTGTTATTGGTTACTTCTTAAAGAGAAGGTCACTCTGATTACATGATTCATCCTTGGAAACCTCCCAGATATAAGATTTGATATGAAAGCTTTTTTCTGAGTTTACAACTATAAGATTTGATATGGAAAGGTTTCTCTGAGTTTACTATTAAGTATTTATATTAATTTTTTCTTATATGAGGCACAAAAGATTGAATATTGTTACTGTTTCTGAAAGAACATTATTTCATCGTTATGATTATTGTACTACCATGTTTTCTGACTTGTCTCTCATAAAAATGGTTGTGGTTATGTATTATTACTCACTGAGCTAGCGTCTCACTCCTCGCTATATTTTTTTACAGAGAAGACAGGTGACTTGGGTAAGGTCTAGAGCTTTCGAGTTGATAATGTCCGGTGAGCCCCGCACTTGTTCATGTGGATAACAAGCTTATTAGTTGTTATAGACATTTATTGGAATTCTTAGAGTCGCTCCATAGTCATTTCTATTATTAGAATTTATGAATATTCTTTTGTATTGCAAACATATTCTAGTATGAGACTTATGTTTTAGAGTTGGAATTAGTACTTTTCCTCTTCGAATAGTTTATTGATGAATAAGGTGGGAAAAAGATGAGATTGTTTGGTTGCGTTATTGATTTCTGTCACAGGTAATTTCAGGATAGGCCCAAAAACAGAGGAAACTCTGTCTGATTTTCTGTAGATGTCTGGTTAAGGCTTGCGTTGAAACTCTTCTCCTTAGCGCCGATCATGATTCTAAATTGGATCGTGACAACAACTTACTTGAACATTTTCGAATAGATGAACAAAAATTATTTCTCCAAAGTCAGACTTGGAGATGGAAAGGGAAAAGTTGCAGTAGCTATTCAAACTTCCTAAGGTATGAAGCTTATATCTGATGTATTATTTGTTCCTAAATTTAGCCAAAGTCTTCTCAATGTTGGCCAATTGCTTGATAAATATTATGGCCATGTTATTTAAAGATAAAATATTTATTCATTTTGCTCTCAGTCAAAATGAACAACAAAAGCTTCCCTCTTGACTGGAAACATACTCAGATAGGAGTTTATGTCGACATACAAAATGAAACTTATGTTTGGCATAAAAGGCTTCGTCAAATCAATTCTTGATGCAATCTAAGGAAATTGTGGCAGATATGCCTTCCATGAATGAAACCTCTAATGTATGTGGAGTTTGTCAAATTGGGAAGCTAAGTCAATAATCATTTCCTAAAAATCAAGCCTGGAGAGCTACTGAAAAGCTCAAACTAATACATACGTGTGTGAACATATGATCACTCCTTCTTATAACAACAACAAAAATTTTCTTTTATTCATTATGACCTTATGAGGTTTTGTTGAGTTTACTTTCTAAAACATAAACCTAAAGTATTTGTTGTGTTTCAAAGGTTTAAAGCAACTGTTGAAAACAAATGTGGCTCTTTGATAATCTTAAGGTCTGATAATGGGACCGAGTTCACTTCCAATAAATTCAAGGATTTTCATCAGAAACCAGGAATTCATTATCAACTTACAGTCCCTTAAACTCCACAACAAAACGGTGTAAGTGAAAGAAAAAATAGGTCCATTATAAATATGGTTCGGTGTCTTCTATTTGCGAAAGCCCTGCCTAAGGTGCTATGGGCTGAAGCTGTCAATAGTACTGTCTATCTTCATAATAGATTGCCGACGAGAGCAGTTGAAGGAAAGACTCCATACGAAGCATGGATTGGAACCAAGCCATCAGTTTCTCATCTTAAAGTATTTGGTTGTATATTTTACTCGTATATTGCTGACATTAAAAGGGATAAACTTGATCAAAGAGTTGATGTTGGCATATTTGTGGGATAAAACAACACTTCTAAAGGCGATAGGGTTTTAATTCATATTTCACAACAAATACATGTAAGCAGAAGTGTTAAATTTGATGAGGATGTTTCATGGGGCTGGAAGAAGATGGTTTTTTTTCTTTACAAATCACTAATCAAGAACAAAGTGCCCAAAAAGAAGAGTTGATTCTAGAGGAAGAGGAGAAATCTGATGATTTTGTAGTAAGAGGTACCAGATCCATTGAAGATATATATATATATATATATATATATATATATATATATATATATATATAGCAGAGCTATATGTTGGATCGAAAAAGTGTTGACAATGCATTGCAAGTTCCCGAACGAACGGCTTCCTTGGAGGAGGAGCTCAATATAATTAACAAGAATAATACACGGGTACTTGTACCTAGACCTTCTGACAAGGAGGCTCACTACAAGAAAACTGTGAATTACATGAGGATTTTCTTGTAAATTAGTATGAAAATTTGCAGGAAAATAAATTTCCTGGGATATTTCATACTAATCCCCAGGAAAATCCCCATGTAATTCACAACTTTTTTGTAGTGGCTCTTGGAAATAAATGGATGTTCAAGATTAAGTTGAATTTAAATGGCACACTCAACAAGTACAAAACAAGGCTGGTTTTAAAGGGGTACGCGCAACAACATGGAATTTATTTTCATGAAACCTTTGCACTAGTTGCAAGGTTTGATACCATTACATTTCTACTTGTTGCAGCACACCATGGGTGGCAAGTATTTAAATTGGATGTTCATTTCGCATTCCTTAATGGGTATCTTTAAGAGAAATTTTATGTAGAGCAGCCTCAAGGTTTTAGAGGAACATAGGGCCTGGTATGCACAGATTGATAACTACTTATTGAATTTGGGGTTTAACAGAAGTTGCAATGAACAAACCTTGTATATTAGACTTCAAAATGATGATTTTCTCCTTGTTTCTCTATATGTTGATGATCCGTGGTGACTGGCAACAACACATAGTCTATCACAGACTTGAGGGAGCAAATAAAGAAGGTCTTTGAAATGAATGATTTTGGAAAACTTACTTATTTCTTGGAATGGAGGTTAATCAAATAAAGAAACTGAAGTCTATGAAATTGTTGGGGTTTACTGATGTGACTGGATTGGGTCACAAGACGACATGAAAAGCACTTCATATTGTTTAACTCTCGGATAAGGTGTCATTTGCTGGTGCATAATGAAGCAAGGGTATGTGGCTCAATGAACAACTAAAGCAGAGTACGTTGCTGCCTCCGATGTTGTTAATCAAGCTTTATCGTTGAGAAAAATCTTGATTGACTCGGTGTTTCATCCAAGCAAAGTAACTTAAGTCCTTTGTGATAAAAATTTGTTGTTGCCATGGTAAAGAATCCAGTATTTCATGGAAAGACTAAACATATTAAAATTAAATACCATTTCATTCAAGAAGTTGAAATGGAAAATGAAGTTCATATTTTGCATTGTTGCAGTGAAGATCAACTAGCTCATAATTTTAGAAAAGCGCTACAGAAATAAAGATTTGAGTTTCTTAGAGCTAAGCATGAAGTGTCTAGCAGCACTTGCATCAAGAAGGAGTGATGAAGGGTGTTGTTTTTTCGTATGTGATGCTAAGTTTTTTCAGGTTAGTACTTTTATTTGGATATTTTTGTTATAACTATTGAATTATGATTACTGCAAAGTTCTAGAATGTAGAAGATATTGTCATATGTGGTGGAGCTTGATTTAGGCATAAAACAGGGAGTCAATTTCCAGGACTTAAGGGATTTCACAACACTTTATGTATATATATGTAGTATGCTTTTGCTGAATAAAAATACCTGCTCCCTGATCTCCAATTATCTCTCTATTTATCATATTTGTCTAGTCTTTTTCTCCTTCAGAGAAGTCTTGATAGTATTTGGAATCTTGATGATATCAAAATTTTTTTCTTTTACATTTTGTTAATTCTTACTAGCTCAAGTTATATGCTTTTTAGTACACATAATTTTTTACACAATTAAGTCACTTTTATCGTTGTAGGAGATAACTTGTTTGAAAGTTGGGAGATTACATCTAGATGGTTGTTTTAAAACCTAAAGGCCCAATCCAATGATTTCAAGTTACACAGATCTATTTGAAGTCCACTTGCACTACAACAAAAGATACATTTAGTGATAATAGATTTTTATTAGTTGAATTGCAATGCATAGAAGACTGTTGACAAGGGAGAGATTGGCTAAGATCGATGACTATATGTACCAGGATACGTCATGCTTGTTATGTGGTGACCCTCCTGAAAATACAGAACATTTGTATTCACAAACTTGTCTGCGAACGATAGGAATTTGATAGAGGGAATATATCAAATTATATTAGAGGAATTATATTGATTTGGATCAGGTTGAGACTAGTTTTATGAGATGTTGTAATGATGCTCTGGATGTTTTTCAATAAAATGTGTTTGTTCGACCAAGAAATAAATAATCCAATAATTTTTATTATCTTACCTTTTGATAATATCTCTTGGTTGTTGTATCCTACTTATTTTGTTTGTAGGTTTTCCCGTCAAATTGCTAATGTATGGTCTACTGTCTATCGATACGTTGTATTCATAAAAAAAAATTGTAGGGCAAACTTATCTCTGTGGATACTAAGCCGGCTTTATTAGGGAAAATCTTACCCCACTTGGTCATCAAATATGAAAACAATTGGCCTCTGCAAATAAGGAAAAAAAATAAAGAAGGGAAGCTTTTCCTTTTCATCACTTTGACTTTAGCCCTTACCACAATATGTCCCTCGAAACCTCAAAACAATTTTCTGTGTTTTGGAAGGTTAGGTAGCACAACTCAGCACATTTAAACTTTTTGTTTGTATTACACTAACGGCTAAGAAATTTCAGATTACAGCTCTTTAAATATTGATAAAAAACCCTAATACAAACATTTCATTATTTTGGTGAAGTAGCAAGTACAAGAATCTTTAGGATTATTGTAAGGACAATTTGCAGGTGTGAAATTAATCTCTTTGCCCAAAATTCTCTAGTTTCTTTTTCTTGATTATTTGTATGTATATGTATGTGTTTCCCTTTTGGTTAAATACTAGACATAGATGCTTATCACCATAGTTTGATTCATCTAAAAGTTTTCTTTCACTGTGCTTTGTGATTTTTAGGTTCTGCCCCATTTGTGCCGATATTTTACAGTAATTTTCTTTAACATGCATTACTTTTTTGAAAATTAATTATAGAGATATGAATTTTATGAAAAAGTAAGATTTATTTTTGGATTTATTTTTTGATTTGTTGTCATGGTTCTGCAAATCTTCCCCTTTTTTTGAGTGCTTTGACATGCTTATCCTTAAGTTGATGCTCTATTGATTTTTTTTATAGAGATACGTATCACTAGTTCTCTAAAGGCAAAAAGTAAGATCTTTTATGACTTTCCTTTTTTGGGTTGTTCTTATTTTTATGTAATTTTCCCTTTTTGGATCTATTTTGATATGGTTGTCCTTGAACCGAGGGTCTATTATGAATAGATCTCTACCGCCCAAGGTTGGGGTGTGGTCTATGTACAATCTATCCTCCAAAACCTTACTTATGAGATTACACTGGGTATGTTTTTTTGGTTATGTAAATCTTTCCTTTTTAGATCTGATTTGATATATTTTTCCTGGAGTCGAGGGTCTATGAGCAATAGTCCCTCACCTCCCAAGGTAGGGATGAGGTCTATGTAGACTCTACTATCCCAAACTTCACTTGTGGGATTACACAAATATTCTCTTTTTTCGATTTGCTTTAATAGGCTTTTCCTTGAGCTGAAGATCTATTGAAGACAACCTCTCTACATCCCAAGGTAGGGGTAAGGTCTACTTACAATATACTATCCCCAGACCTTATTTGTCGGATTACACTGGATATGTTATCGGTTCTACAAATCTTCTATTCAAATGAACATTGATTTGAAGACAATAAGAAAATGATTGATTTGTATATTGGTTTTGAGGTAGATTCTAAAGAGATGCAAAGTGATACTCATCAACTTGAATATCATGAGATTTGTCTTGTTTATATTATCTTACGAGAGAAAAATTATTTCAACATTTTCCAAGGACGCTTATTTAAAATGCTTTCCGTTGAAAGTTAATGCACAGAGAATTGAGTGTTCCTCAAAAAAGGAAAAAAAAAGGAATTTGTATGACTTTCCTTTTGATTTGTTGTCCTGCATATAATTTGTCATTGCACGTTCCCTAGTTTTTAAATGGTTAGGTTGCGTGAAAAGGGTTCTCGGTTTTTCCTTTTCTATTTGATATTTCATATCTCTGGGACTTTTGTGGGTAGTATACCACTTGGATCTTCATGTTTATTCCTTTTACCAGTAACTCATTACTTCTCTTAGTATCCCTAACTGATTTAAAAGAATACATGCGTTGCTGCGATTGTTTTTGTTGACTAAATGTCAGGAAGATCTTATTATAGATGCCTAATATTTATGGTTGTTTTTTTCCCCATATATTGGCACTCATCCATTTACTGAATCCTCTTTTAGAACTTCCCTTTTCATGCTTGAGTCTTTCCTTGTAGATCTAAAAGAAATGAGCATCGATCACACATGCAATAGCTCTTTTTGGACTAGGGAGGAGGATAAAATCTTTGAGAATACCCTAGTGATCTACTTTAATGATAACAATCTATTCACGAAGATGGAAGAAGCACTTCCTGGGAAATCACTTGATGATATCAAGGATCACTACAATATACTCTTAGAAGATACGGTGCCATCGATTCTGGACACGTTCCATTACCCAATTATCCAAAAATGCAAAGCAATGGCAACCAAAATACGAAAGCATATATTGAATGGCGAAGAGGGACTCCTTGGACAGAAGAGGAACACATGTTGGTTTCCTGTGTACAGTTTTTGAGAGTTTATTTTCTCTCCTTTTTGGGGAGTCTGGTCATTTTATGTTTTGATGTTTTATTTGCGTGTTCTCTGTGAGTTTACATAGTGCACGTAGAAGGCTTTGAGAGGGTAAAACTTTTAATTAAATATTGTCCTGCGATCTTGTTTCCTGGATAATAACTTATTTCTCTATTTTTCCACCTATAGGTCATTTCTTCGGGGCTTAGGTAAATATGGAAAAGGTGACTGGAAG
This sequence comes from Solanum sitiens, assembly GCA_016801875.1. Taxonomy (NCBI): domain Eukaryota; kingdom Viridiplantae; phylum Streptophyta; class Magnoliopsida; order Solanales; family Solanaceae; genus Solanum; species Solanum sitiens. The sequence goes on from JABWTJ010000344.1 coordinate 572,009, forward strand.
AGTATATCTAGGCATTGTGTGATAACAAGAACCACGATGCAGGTAGCTACCCATGCCCAAAAATATTTCAAGCGCATTGAAGCAAACCACAAAAGGAACAGAAGAGCAAGAGCAAAATCAAGCGTGCTTGATATAATTAGCGTGGATGCTGAATTCGGTGGAACTTTCCAAGTTCCAAACACCGTGGACCTGATTGGACCTGATTGCGGAGGATCACAAGAAGTGCCTAACAGTAGCAATGGGAGCATGTTTCCTCAAGAAAGGACCAATGCTGAGCAGATGACAACAGTTGTTGGAAGAGAGATATCAGGCCAAAATGCTTTTGTGAATGTTGACACTCGCGATCTTGACGATGAAGGCACATTTAATCTGCATGACCTGTTCACAGATCAGATGTTCTGATTTGCTGCACTTGTTTTTTGAAGGCTTACTCCATTATGTTAGACAAATATTGCTCTCATTCTTAATCTGTTTAAGACAGTTTTGCTAGACAGGTGGATTTTGGTTGAAAATTTTAAAAACTTTGCAACTATTTCAAGCTTGTCTTTGTTTTTTTTTCCTTGCAATTGTTTGAGGGACTAAGGCGTGTTCTGGTTCAAACATAAATTGATTATTGGTACAAGAGTTACCATTAAAGGTGGTATAAATGAAGGGCAAATTATTTAATTTTTATGTGCATTAAGAACTTTTTGTTACGTGATATGTATGAAGCACTAAAATAGTTTAACGGCCATACATCAGTTATCACTTTGATCATGTTAAAGTTCTTTGACTGTCAAAACGATGATTGTCAACTTGAATGTTTACATAAGAAAATCCTATTTTAATTTGTCAATCCAGGGTAATTTGAGTGGCATAAGCTATTTCTTATAAACATTAGAGGGGGCATAGGAGGACTACCGATTGATTTACCATGGAAGTAAAGAATGATAGTTCGGCGAGCTCTTGTTTTCCCATGAAGGACCTGTATACTCTTGTCTCTTGTCCTGTTGCATATAAAGAACACTCGTTTTATCCTTAACAAGTGGTACGTAAAAGCCTTTTTCAGCAGAAACATTTTATCCTTACTGGGTATTGGTAACATGTTGGTTTTAATAGGTGTGAATGGAAAGTGAAGAGTTGAAACTTTTATGAAGAGTTGTGACTTTTATGAAAAGTTGTGACATTTATGAAGTGTTGCGACTTTTATGAAAAGTTATGACTTTTATGAAATGTTGTGACCTTTTCGAATGATTTAGACTTTTCCAAAGGGTTGTGACATTTTTGGTAAGGCACTGTTGGAAATAGATACACCCATTGATGGGTTAACTAGTAACTTGCTTCATTCATGAAGTAAGTTACAACTCCACTAAATAACTCCCAATACTAAAAGATAAGAGTTATGAATGGAGTGGGAGTTATAGGATAAGGGGTGATGTAACTCTTGAATGAATAAGAGTTACAAGCGTTAACCTTGTCCTATAAAAGGGAGGACTTGGGGTCATCCATAGACAACACAAATAACACAAGAAAGCATTGTAGTTGTTGTGGAAAATAATACAAGATTCCATAGTGATCTTGTAAGAAACCGCTTAGGCAATTGGTGGTGATAACACTTGATCCTACAACAAGAAGGTATGTATAATTCCGCATAAATCTCCAAGTCTAAATCCTTCATTCTTATTAGAGAAAGGTTTGTTATATGTGATTATCTTTTCACCATTGCATCATAAAAATTTAGTGATAAGCGGATTTTCAATTTTATTACATTTCGAAAAAGTTTTTCATTTTTTTTAAAACGTACTGACTTTCGGCCAAGTTATCTTCTAGAGTGGAGTGACAAACTGAACAATCCATATACTAATGGAAATATATTTTCGATAGCTTTTCATCAATATATTATTTGTAAAATTTCAATATCGTATGAAGGAGATATGAGTGTTAGAAAGTTGGCTGCCAAAGAAAATAAAAAAGAACTGCGGGAAATTTCAGCAAGACTGCCCAACTTTCAAGCTCATTTTCTCCCCCTTCATGTTTTCTGATGTGTGCAAGACATATATCATTGGAAAGATACTTTCAAAACCTTTCCAACTATATATTATTTGTCATTTTTTGACATCAAATAAATGGGACATGAATGCTGAAAGTTCATTGTTTGAAGGCATAATTGAGAAATGTTTTAAGTTCTAGAAGTTTTCTAGGCAAATTTCAAAATAAATAAATAAGTAAATAAGTAATCCATGATTATGGTTTATGTCATTTGTGTAAGACATGTACATTAAACGATGATAGACAATTTTTCTTATTTAGAACTATCACAATTTATTAGCGCACAATTGATTTAAAAAATAATATTGGTGCACTTAAAGTTACATGTGATGAAAGTAAGACAAATGTAGACTTTTGAACATGGGCTTCTAGCTAAACAATATTAATTTGGATGCAATTTTGCGGCAAATAAAAAAAAAGTTTGTGTTTTGGCTTATTTGTGCTATGTCTTCTATGTGCATAGATAAGTTTATAAAATGGCTTCAAAGACTATCATTGTTGAATTAAATAAGGGTGAAAAATTAAATGGTGTTAATTATGACATTTGGCACCGTAAGATTCAATACATTCTTGAAGAGCAAGAGGTTTTGGAGACCCTAAACCATGAGATGGTTGAGCCGGCGGGTGAAGACACCCAACAACATGAGAAAAATCTTGAGACTTTTCAAGTGTGGTAGAAGAAAATTGCTTGCATAACGTTGTTGAGTAGTATGGCTGATGATCTTATGTGTGAGTTCAAATCTTATCCAACGACCCAAGCCATGTGGATAGCATTGAAAGATAAGTTTGGTGGCACTTCTGCTACAAAACTTAGGAGGTTGACCATTAAATTTGTCACCTATAGACTACGCGCTAATTCATCGATAAGACAACATTTAAGAGAGATGTTGAAGTTTCCTTTTAGTTACTGCAGTAGTTTTTAGCAAAATAAGTTAATTAGTTTAAGATGAATTTGAATTTTGAATTTTAGTTACGTTGTTTTAGTTGTTAAGATATTTTAGGATTTTTTAATTTTAAATTATGCAGATTATGTAATTTATGTTGGCTATATAAAGCCTCGTAATGCTTAATAAAATTATTGAACGCCATTTCAATCCTGAGAGATATTTTCAATCATTTTGTGTTTCCCCATTTCTTTTAAGAAACACCAACAGTGGTGTCAAGAGCTTCATTGATCTTAAAGGATCTGTGAAATCTTCCAAAGAACTACCATACATTTTTAACCCGTAAGGATACCTTTTCCACCCGTCAGGGCTACCCATTTTAACTCATCAAGGCTACCTTTTCAACCCGTGCTTTTTTCAACGCACATGCTTTTCTAAATCATTTTAAGCAAAATAATGGCAAGTACCAGTCTCTCTTTGAATGCCCCAAAAAATTTCAATAGTGAAAACTATCATATTTGGTCAGTGAAAATGAAATCATATCTTGAAGCCTATGATCTGTGAAAAGTTGTAATGGAAGATATACCTTTACAATCTCTTCCTGCAAATCCTACCCTTCATCAAATTAAATCTCATTCGGATGAAAAAATAAAAAAAATTAAAACCAAAATTGTAATTCAAAATTCAGTTGCGGATTCGATTTTTTCTAAAATCGTTGCTTGTGAGACGGCAAAAGAAGCTTGGGAAAAATTAAAAAAAGAATATCAAGGAAGTGACCGAGTCAGGCAATGCAATTTTTTTGAAAAGAGGTTTTGAATCTCTTAGGATGCAAGAGCATGAAACTATTGTTAAGTATTCTGACAAGATTTCTTTTATTATTAATAAAATCAGGTTGCTTGGCGAGGATTTCAAAGATGACAGTATAGTAGAAAAATTCTCGTGACAATCCAGAGAAATTCGAATCTATAATGTCATCTCTAGAAAAGTCCAAAGATCTCTCTACTATTTCTGTTGAAGAACTAATAAGTGCTCTTCAAGCACAAGAGCAGAGAAAAGCCTTCAAGCAAATAAAGATAATGTTACTGAGGTTGCCTTTTATGCAAAAAACAGAAAAGAAAAAGGTGATTATCCCCTTTGCAAATACTGCAAAAGAAAGACACACTTGGAAATTTTTTGTTGGTGGAGACCTGATGCAATATGTGAAAATTGAAACCAAGCGGGTCATGTTACAAAAATATGCAAGCTGAAGAACAATCTTCAAGCACAAGTTATAGAAGCAGAAATCGAGGAGGATAAACTTTTTTAAATTGCAGTACCGAAAGCAAAGAAGGAGTGTTGAAGTTTGCTTTTATTTACAACAGTAGTTTTTAGCAAAATAAGTTAATTAGTTTAAGATTAATTTGAATTTTGAATTTTAGTTAGGTTGTTTTAGTTGTTGAGATATTTTAGGACTTTTGAATTCAAAATTATGCAGATTATGTGTTTTATGTTGGCTATTTAAAGTCTCTTAATGCTTAATAAAATTATTGAAAGCTATTGAAAGTCATTTCAATCCTGAGAGATATTTTCAATCATTTTGTGCTTCTCCATTTCTTTTAAAAAATACCAACAGAGATGTCAAATATGATACAAGACTTTGTGGACTGTTGACTCAGGAGCCACATACCACATAGCTAGAGACAGAGGATCATTTCTTGAATACCGCCGACTGCCTTCCAGGAGCAGATGGCTTTATGTAGGAAACAATGTTGTATCAATTGAAGTGAAAGGGATCGGAATATGCAAACTAGAGTTGCAAGGTGGACGAATCCTTCTCCTACATGATGTATTATATGTTCCAGACATTCGGCGGAATTTAGTTTTAGTTATTTCTCTTCTTAAATTACATTTTAGTGTGAATTTTCACAATAATTCTGTTGATATTATTTATAGCACTGAATATTATGGTTCTGGTTACCTTTTTGATGGTTTTATGTGGACACAATTTGTGGCTTTAATTATATATCTAATAATCAAGGTTGTTTTGCTTTAACAACAACTCCAATTTTAGATATAAATATTTGGCAGGCTAGACTTGGACATATAGGCCTTGAAAGAATGAATCGATTGGCAGAAGAAGGATTGTTGGGGTCCTTAACTAAAATTAAAATGTCAATATGTGAACATTGTCTAGCAGGAAAAACGACTAGAAAACCATTTGTAGAGGAAATTAGAGCTGAGTTTCCATTGCAACTCATCCATCCATATATATATATATATATATATATATATGTGTGTGTGTGTGTGTGTGTGTGTGTGTGTGTGGTCCTATGGGTGTGAGGGCAACGGATGGAGCCTCATATTTCATCACATTTATAGATGATTATACTCGTCATGGTCATGTTTATTTGATCTCCCATAAGTTAGGAGCATTGGAATGCTTTAGACAATTTATAAATTTGGTGGAGAATCAATTAAACTTAAGAATAAAATCTTTAAGAACTGATCGTGGGCGTGAGTATCTATTAGATCAATTTAAGGATCTATGTGATGAAAAAGGAATTGTAAGATAGTTAACAATTTCATACACTCCTCAACAAAATGGAGTAGCTGAGCGAAGAAATAGATCTTTGCTTGAAATGGTTAGGTCTATGATGGCGCTGGCTAACTTGCCAATTTCCTTTTGGGGAGACGCATTGATGTCTACAGCTATTGTGCATTACCGTGTTCCCTCTAAGTTTGTTGCTGCCACACCCTATGAATTATGGACGGGTAAAAAACCTGACTTATATATATTGCGACCCTGGGGTCTGCCGCATACGTGCGTGATTCTTCTCATAAATATGGAAAGTTAGGTCCTAGGGGAAAGAAATGCATCTTCATTGACTATACAAAGCAATCAGAGGGTTAGATCTTTATAGGAGAAAATGAAGATGGAAGTATAACAGAGCTTGAGTCACGAGATGCTACATTTTTAGAGACTGAATTTCCTAGTAAGGGTGATATTGACAAAACTGTGTCATTTTATGAAGTTGTGAATCATCAAGAAAATCTTCAAGATCAAAGAAGTCAGGAACAAAAAGTTGTGCCTTCTCTTGCTGATCCAAGTGGGAGAATTACTCATTTAGATAATATTCCACAAAAGACACATGTGCAAAAGAGTACACAAGGAAATATTCCCGGACATCAATTTCATATCGAAGGGGAAGCATTGATAGTTATTCCGCAAGATGATGAAGAGACTAATTCAGTTCAAGAGGCTTTTTCAGGCCCTGCTAAGGATAAGTGGATAGAACAAATGAAAGAGGAAATGGAGTCCATGAGGACAAAATCATGTTTGGGATTTGGTTGATCTTTCGTTAAGTCGAAAGACAATTGGGCATAAATGGATTCTCAAAATTAAAAGAAAGGCGGATGGTGTAATTCAACGCTACAAAGCTCGTTTGGTGGCTAAGGGGTAGACACAACAAGAAGTCATTGATTATGAAAATACTTTCTCTCCAGTTGTGAGATTTAGCTCTATTAGACTTATTCTAGCGATAGTTCCAAGTATGAACTTGGAGATACATCACATGGATGTAAAGACTGCATTTCTCAATGGTGAACTAGATGAAGAAATATATATGGAACAACCATTCGGTTTTATCCAAAATCATCAAGAGTCAAAGTTTGCAAGCTCAAAAAGTCTATTTATGGAGTTAAATAATCATCTAGTCAATGGTACTTAAGATTTCATCGTGCAATTACGTCTTACGACTTTGATATGATCGATGAAGACATTGTGTGTATATGAAGCCGTCTAAAACAGACTTTGTGATATTGTCCCTTTATGTGGATGATATATTATTAGCTGGAAATAGTCTTACTTTTGTAAAGGCTATAAAGAGTTGGTTGTCCCTAAATTTTGAAATGAAGGAAATGGGAGAAGCAGAATTCATCATGGAGTTAAAATTCATAGTTCATTGAAACCGCTCTAAGAATTTATTAGCGTTATCAAAAGAATCATACATTGAAAGAATTCTTGAACGATTCAGGATGAAAGACTGTAAATCAATAAACACCCTTGTAGCTAAAGGTGAAAATTTGAGCCTTGAAATATGTCCCAAAACTCAAAGTGAAAAAGATGTCATGAAGAGGGTCCCATATTCAAGTGCAATTTGGAGTTTAATGTATGCAATGTTGTGTACATGTCCATATATTTTTTATGTAGTGGGTCTTGTTAGTCGTTATCAATCCAATCCTGGACAAACACATTAGAAAGATGTTAAGAGAATCTTGAGATACTTAAGGGGCACTGTTGATTACAAATTATGTTATCAAGGAAGTGACTTTCAGTTGGTGGGCTACTCTGATGCTGACTTGGGTGGAGACTTGGATGAAAGAAAGTATACTTCTGGTTATGTTTATTTGCATAAAAAGGGTACCATTTCGTGGAGTAGCAAGAAACAATGTATAGCTTTATCAACTATGGAAGCAGAGTTCATTGCATGCTCTACAATAGTACAAGAGGTGGTATGGCTAAAAGGTTTATTTGACATTCTTTGAATGGGAGCAACGTCGCGACGAGTCAATTAAAAAGGAATTTATTTTAAAGAATTTTAAAACGGGTAAAAGGGGGTTAAAGGGAAAAGGAAGTCGCCACCTAATTTTTTTTGGAAAACTAGGAAACCGATTAATTAATTCACTTGAAAGAAATGTCTACGAAACCAATTTGATTCTAGGTAAGGGGTTCAAGTTATTTCGAAAAAAAGGGGTTAGGCACCCTTCGAAATCCACAAATGTGGGTCCCGATTGAGTTCATTTTTTCAAATTGAGGAGAAAAATAAAATAATATACAAATATAATAATCATGCAACATACACAATAAAATAAAATAATAATATCGGCCTAAGGTTTGCCTAACATCGATATATACAAAATAAACAATAAAACAATATAATTCGAACTTCGTTCGAATAGCTTCAAGGAAGCAAGTCTTGGGTACCTGTAAACACATTTAGTAAAAGTGTTAGTAATAAATAAATATGAATAAAATTGAATATAAGAAATAATAAGTTTTTTTAAAAAAACCCGTCTTATTAACATGGGAGGCCTTGGAAATCGACGGTAATTTCTTTATCGACCAATTTAAACAAAAAACAAATAGTATGAACTTAATTAAATTTTCGTCTTTTAAAATATGGAGGCCTTCAAAACCGACGGAGAGATTTTATCCTTGGCCATTGTAATGTATACAAACTATAAACAATAATATAAAATAAAACAACACATAGCATACTGGAAATTCTGGAAAGTGCAAGAAATTGAACAAATGAATAAATGAGGTAAACACTAATAATAATACTAACAAAACACTAAAATCTTAATCTATTATTAATAAGTACAAAAACAAAATATAAAATATTGTAAAGATGTATTCTAATCAACTTTTAGAGGAATTATCATATTGAAAAAAAAAAATTCTCCATGTAGTGATCCGAAGGTCAACGAGTCAACCAAGATAAAATCACAAACAAAATTAAAGTAACAGTAAATAAATAAATAAATAAATAATAACAACCAAACTTAACAGTAGCAAATTAATATCAGAAATAAAATCAAATAGAAGGCCCTAAAATAGTGAACAAAACTTTTTTAACAAGAAAATGAATGATGACTTAAAGAATATATCAAAAATAGAGATGACAATGACCAAAAATTGAACAAAATAAGTACAAAATAATAAAAATCAACTAACATTCTCAAAGCAGTAGCTAAAGGGAAAAAAAATAGGAAATAAAAAAAAAAGAGTTACCAGCCTTTGTATCCGACAGAGAAGCACGAAACTCACGGAGCAACTAATAAGTTTCATCGGAGAATCAGAATTCACTAGACCTCACCGGAGTTGGGAGCAGGAAAGGAAAAACATTGGTGACTGTTCTTGTTCATTGTTGGCGGCGTCGGAGCTTGACCGGAAACACCTAAAAGATTGAACAAAATCATTAAGGGAAAGAAAGGGACTGGGCAGTGGGATTTTGGGTCTGGTTTCGCCTGAGTTTGGAGCGGTAGTTGGGTCTGAGTTGTTTGCCGGTTCATTGAGCTTCGAGCTCTGCCGGAAACACCTGCAAAAAGGAAGAACAAATCGTGAAAGGGGGAGAGAAGGGGACTGATTCGCTATTGTTTGGATCTTATAGCTCGCGCTGGATATGGCTGAGCCTCGAGCTCGCCTTTAATGGCCGCTTTGGTTTTTTCGTTGGTGGATTTCGATGTGAACTGTTGGTGGTAGCTGCTGGGTTTCTCGGAGGAAGGAGGTTGAGGGAATGGTGGTCAGAGGTTGCTGGTGGTTTTAGGTGGTCTGGAAGATGGAAAAATGGAGGCAGAGCTGGTTTCTGGTGGTTTTCGACTGAAATAGGAGCTCACTGATTTCGCCGGAAAATAGAGATATGAACACTTGCAAAACAAACAAAAGAATGCAAAGGGAAAAAAGGAAGGGATCAGCTGGTTGTTCGCCGAGAAATAAGACAAAACAAATGGGGTTTTTTGGTGGTGGACTCGCCGGAATCCGGCGGAATTCCGGTGAACTTGTCATCGGAAAATAATGAGTAATAAAAAATCTAAAACAAAAATACCCCTAAAATCTTTCCACCACCTTCCAAAACCTAATGGACCAACCTTTCTTTAAATAGGAATTGTTATGAAATGGGCCCAAATTATGGGCTTGAGGTTGTGATCCAAAAGTTGTTGATTGATAAATATCTATGTATGTAAATTGTATTCGAATTTGAATGAATTTTTTAGACTGCGTAGAATATCAAAATGTATATTAACAATGTAACAGAGAAAAAATGAATATGAAAAATGTAATGAACGTAATCAATTACATGTTGCAATTTAACATAAATAATGATTTTATAAGAAATCAATAAATATTTGAGCGTCTAGCTGTGACAAAATAATATAAACATAAAAGCCGATAAAAATCCTAATACATTGAGAAAAAGGATGATTATCTACAAATTGCATTAAATGACAACATATGTATTTGAACTATTTAAAATAAAATACTCAAAAAGCATTAATTTTAAAACTATCACACCAAAATTTGGTGTTAACAACTTGTTCCTTTGTTTGATTAGGATCGATGAAAGAGATCCTGGTCAAACAAAGTTGACGAACCCAAATTTAGTTTGGTAAACTTTGAACAAAAAATGATACGTTAGTAGAGCTTTTGAACAAGATTCCACGTCCATCGACTGGGCTGAAAATAATAAACAAAAGACAGAGATTGATTGTAGACTGAGAAAATTCACATACCTTTGATGTTACTTGCAAAATTGCACAATGAAGGTGGTGTACCTTTTTGAAAGGAGGGGGATGTGAATAACATGTCACTTTGAATGAGGTGACAACCCAGCGCATCTCTTTGAAAGGAGGACGACCCAATTTGAACATAACATGTCACTTTGAACGAGGTCACAACCCAACGTGTCTCTTTGAAAGGCGGACGACCCAACTTGAACTTAACATGTCATTGAACGAGGTGACAACCCAACGTGTCTCTTTGACAGGCGGACAACCCAATTTGAACATAACATGGCACTTTAAACGAAGTGACAACCCAAAGTGTCTCTTTGAAAGGACGACGACCCAACTTGAACTTAACATGCCATTTGAAGGGATATGACAATCCAATCTTGTCTCTTTGAAAGGAGGACGATCCAATTTGAACATAACATGTCACTTTGAACAAGGTGACAGCCCAACTTGTCTCTTTGAAAGGTGGACGACCCAATTTGAACATAACATGTCACTTTGAACGAGGTGACAACCCAATGTGTCTCTTTGAAAGGCGGATGACCCAACGTGAACATAACATGCCATTTGAAGGGATATGACAACCCAATCTTGTCTCTTTGAAAGGCGGACGACCCAATTTAATCATAACATGTCACTTTGAACGAGGTGACAAACCAACGTGTCTCTTTGAAAGGCGGACGACCCAACTTGAATTTAACATGTCACTTTGAACGAGGTGACAACCCAATGTGTCTTTTTGAAAGGCGGACGATCCAACTTGAACATAACATGCCACTTTGAACGAGGTGACAACCGAACGTGTCTCTTTGAAAGGCGGACGACCCAACTTGAATTTAACATGTCACTTTGAACGAGGTGACAATTCAATGTGTCTCTTTGAAAGGCGGGCAACCCAACTTGAACATAACATGTCATTTCAAAGGAGATGACAACCCAATCTTGAACTTAACGTGTCATTTGAAGGGAGATGACAACCCAATCTTAAACTTAACGTGTCATTTGAAGGGAGATGACAACCCAATCTTTAACTTAATATGAATGTGTATCACAGAATCTGCAATAACAATGTTAGTAGCAACTATAATATAAATTATGCAAACATGACCATATGGACAAGGTATTAACCAATGCAACGACTCAAACTTAATAACATCATGAAATAAATAAAATGTCAATTTAAAATGGAATAACAAAATAAAAAGTGTTATGTTGAACGGCATGACAAACCAATTTGAAAAGAATTAATTTATTTAAGATAATAAATTATTGTCTAAAAGATATCATTTTAAAAGGTATGACGACCTCAATTAAGAAAAATGTCATTTTGAAGGGTGTGACTACCCAAATTTAAAAAAGTGTCATTCTGAAGAGTATGACGACCCAAATAAAAAAATGTCATTTTGAAGGGTATGACGACCCAAAACTAAATTAAAAAAATATCATTTTGAAGGATATGACGACCCAAAATAAAAGGATATCATTTTGAAGGATATGACGACCCAAAAATAGAAAGATACATGACAATCCAAAATATAATTTTAACTATGAAACATTCCACAAAGTTACTTTGGATAAATATGGGGCATAAAATTAAAATGATGTCATTTTGAAAGGTATGACGACCCAAAATTAAAAGATGTCATTTTGAAGGGTATGACTACTGAAAAATAAAAAGATGTCATTTTGAAGGATATGACTATCAAAATGCAATTTGAACTTTGAAACGGTCCACAAAGTTATTTGGACAAATATGATGATAAAAATTTAAAATGATGTCAGTTTGAAGGATATGACTACCAAAAATGCAATTTGAACTTTGAAATGGTCCACAAAGTTATTTGGACAAATATGATGATAAAAATTTAAAATGATGTCAGTTTGAAGGATATGACGACCCAAATTTAAAAAGATGTCATTTTGAAGGGTATGACTACCAAAAATAGAAAAGATGTCATTTTGAAGGGTATGACTACCGAAAAATGCAATTCAAACTTTGAAACGGTCCACAAAGTTATTTGAACGAATATGATAATGATACAGTCCACAAAGTTGGTATGGACAAATATTTAAAAGTAGGTTTCAACCCATTTTTTTATTTTATGAACAATGAAACACATTTTAACTTGGTTAGCGCCAACAATAGTATTGTATAAAAATTTCTCACAATTTTTCTCTTTCAACTGAAAATTGACATCGAGGTAATTCCTATGGATTCAAGTGGTACCTCAAATGTACTTAAGTAACGACAAGATCTGTCCATCTTGCTACAAACAAAGTCTTTGAACTAGACCTAACATCATGTTTCAAGTGCCCTCACAAGAAAGAAACTTTCAATTTGTGCACATTTAAATTGTTTTGATTTGGGAACATCTGAAAAAGCACACTCATACTCTGAAAAAATATTCAATACATGCAATTGTGATACTATAGGCTTGACCTTCATGTAAATCTCCACTAATCCGAGAACATTTGAATTTAAATCATGTAGGGCTTGTTAATAACTTGTAATGTAGGCTTAGGGACGGGTAGGATAGTCATTTGGGATAAAAGTGACTTATTCTCTTCTTGAGCATTGCACTAAATTGATGCTTTCAACATTTGTTACGCTTTTAGCATTTGATTCTCTTTGTTGTCCCTTCCTTTTGCACTTTTGACTTCTTGAAACTTTGTTTGTCTGAGTTTTTCCCCTTTTGAATTTTCTCCTTTTTGTTTGGAGTGTTTTTCTTCTTTTTTTGAAATTCTTCTTTCTTAAGCTTGTGGGGAATTTTGAACTTTTCTTTTTTTTTCATTCGTTTGAAGTCATTTTTGTTTTCTTGACTTTCAGGGACTTTGATAACTTTTGTTCTTGACAAATTTAAACTTTGAATCTTCTTTTGTAACTTGCACGTCTTCAGTGCGCTCAAGAAAGTCTGGTCAAAAGAGTGTTAGTGCATATAAGCACTTAAAAGATATAGGTTAAAATGTGGTTGTCAAAAAAAAAGATTTAAGGCTCAAAGTGGGACATAGTAAGGGTTGACATCATTTGGTAGGCTTTGAAACACTCAAACAGGTCAAAGGAGGCCTACAATCATTTTTCAAATCAAACATTACTCAAAATTTCGCCTCAATAACATTTAGACCAAGTTCTAGATAAAAAATGCAAAACAATTGAATTTAATTCAAAACTCACCACACAATGCACATGAAATAATGATTCTGGTTTATTCTAATTTTGAATGTATACAAGAGAATATTTACAAGTGTAACGAAAGTATGAATGAGAGGTACCAAAAGAATCACTGGTTTAACAAGAAGTTAACCTTCTTTATTGTACAAATTATTTTTCACATCACACTTGAACTGTGTTGGCACCAACCAAGTCAAAAAATGATTTCAAAAATATAAACATTAAAAGAATAAAAAATGAAAAATCTATTGAATAAAGAATACCGAACCCAATAAGGGCTGCCCACGTATCTCATTGATGAGAATCAGGTTTGCGTAGTTCTTACAGCTATGGCATAAAGCCTATAATTTGAAAAACAAATGAATTTTTCAAAGGAAAAATAATGAAAATAAAAAACCAATGAGCCACATTGAAAGGCGAGCAACCTAAATTTAACAAAAATTTTTTTATTAATCAAAGAAAACTGAACAAGAACGAAGAAATCAGTGAACCACATTGAAGGGCGGACCATCCAAATTTAACAAAAGTAACAAAAATAAAATAAAAAATTAATGAGTCACATTGAAAGGTGGACTACCCAAACTTAACAAAAAATATTATTTATTAATTAAAAAAAATAACATAAGTAAAAAATGAATGAGTCACATTGAAGGGCGGACAACCCAACTTAAAAAAAGTCAATTAAAACATTATTTTTAATTGAATGTAAAAAATCAAAGATATACGATGAATGTGACATTATGTACAAAATATTATTGCAAAATATACAAACCAACTCGGAGTGAAGCCTCATAAATTCTAGAGTCTGTGTACAACCTTAGTGAAATTGTTTAGGGCATTCCTAAAACATTTTGCCCCGGTCAGCTTCAACAACATCCGGTATTTAATCTTGTAACAACTATCTCCTTTGTAAAAATTTTGGAGACCTCCTCAAAAATTTTTGCCCCAGTTTCCGTTTTAAAAATTTGGAAAGCTTACGGGGAACATGACCAAGCTCTTATGGCGCCTACGTATCCCGTTGAAACAGGAATCAGGTCAAACGTAGTTCCAACCAATTTTAACTTGAATAAAAACTAGCCTTGAATTATGAATATTCTAAAACTAGGTTAGCAAGAGTTATTTTAAAATAATGGACTATCATACACCATATCATGTATAGCAAGTATATCACATAACACACAAACAATGAATGCATGTTTTATACAGATGTGCCTTTATTGTTGACTCATCTCAAGCAAATGCGCTAAATTCAAGGTTTTGACTTCGCTCTACACTAGCTGACTAAGAGTGTTTAGAAAAGACTTGGTTACCCGAGTCGGACAAACTAAGGGTGAAATATAATAAACGACGTTGAATGACCGCAAACCAACTATTCGTTTATCACTTCAAAAGAATCTAAAGGTATTTTCGGAAGGATAGTCGTGAAAACTCACGTAACCGCCTTGGTCCTAGTGCATTCTATTTTCCATTTGGCGAAAATTATGCCATGAAATGCAATGACAATATACATACAAATAAAAATGAATAATGGATAAACAACAACTACAATATACAAATAATCAGCAAACTTTAAAAAATACAAGGTATAACTCAATAAAAGAAAATTCTCCTCAATTTGAAAAAATGAATTCATATTGGTTATAGAACCTCTATTCCCCAGCAGAGTCGCCATTCTGTTGACATCCTTTGAATGGGAGCAACGTCGCGACGAATCAATTAAACAAGAATTTATTTTAAAGAATTTTAAAACGGGTAAAAGGGGGTTAAAGGGAAAAGAGAGTCGCCACCTAATTTTTTTTGGAAAACTAGGAAACCGATTAATTAATTAACTTGAAAGAAATGTCTACGAAACCAATTTGATTCTAGGTAAGGGGTTCAAGTTATTCCGAAGGAAAGGGGTTAGGCACCCTTCGAAATCCACAAATGTGGGTCCCGATTGAGTTCATTTTTTCAAATTGAGGAGAAAAATAAAATAATATACAAATATAATAATCATGCAACATACACAATAAAATAAAATAATAATATCGGCCTAAGGTTTGCCTAACATCGATATATACAAAATAAACAATAAAACAATATAATTCGAACTTCGTTCGAATAGCTTCAAGGAAGCAAGTCTTGGGTACCTGTAAACACACTTAGTAAAAGTGTTAGTAATAAATAAATATGAATAAAATTGAATATAAGAAATAATAAGTTTTTTAAAAAAAACCCGTCTTATTAACATGGGAGGCCTTGGAAATCGACGGTAATTTCTTTATCGACCAATTTAAACAAAAAACAAATAGTATGAACTTAATTAAATTTTCGTCTTTTAAAATATGGAGGCCTTCAAAATCGACGGAGAGATTTTATCCTTGGCCATTGTAATGTATACAAACTATAAACAATAATATAAAATAAAACAACACATAGCATACTGGAAATTCTGGAAAGTGCAAGAAATTGAACAAATGAATAAATGAGGTAAACACTAATAATAATACTAACAAAACACTAAAATCTTAATCTATTATTAATAAGTACAAAAACAAAATATAAAATATTGTAAAGATGTATTCTAATAAACTTTTAGAGGGATTATCATATTGAAATAAAATTCTCCATGTAGTGTGTTGACACCCAATTTTGACCCTCGCCGGTAGGAATTAATTCATGAGCTTCTTAAATTCTCAAACAATTTAAAATAATTAGTTTTATAAATTTAGAAAAAAATATAAAGTTTGCATTATTAGGAATAATTTTTGCCGTTTCTTAAAGTTTTTAGATAATATATATATTTACATAATTATGTATATAATTAGTATATTTTATGATTATTAAAAAAAACCATCTTAAAAATATTTTAAATTTAGTGAGTAGTCTTTTAAATTAGTTTAAATCATGGTTATATTTTTGAATCACTAAGTTTACGATTAAATAATTATTTTATTTTTTGTTAAGATTAAGAAGCTCATTAATTAATTAATATTAATTTGTCTTATTTAAGATTTAGCCAAATTATTAATGTAACACAATTTGGCTATTTCTTAAATTTGATTCATTTTAGACTTTCAACTTAACTCAACTTTGAGAAAAATTGGGCCAAAATCTAATTCAATTGTCAGTAGCCCATTTCATATCTCCAGCCGACCAAACTTAAATTACCCCCTCCAGCCCATTCAATTTTTTAAATAGGCCCAATTCAATTTCTTCAGCCAAGAAATCTTTTTTTTTACTTTCAGCCAAGCCAAATGCAATTCCAGCCCATTCCTCCAAATTACTGCAGCCCAATACATTTCCCCATCCGAATTTTGGGGGATTTAGTTTGAATTTTGGGGGATTTAGTTTGAATTTGGGGAATGGAGGGATTCTCATTTTTGCCCCCACGTTCCTATCCGTTTTTTTTCTCTCCAAAAGGGTAACTTTAATCTTCCCCTATATATATATACATCCTATCTTTCACTAAAAAGGGGGGAGGAAAAAGAAAGAAGAGAGGTCGGCTTTAGATAAGAAAACATTAAAAAATATTGAGAGAATATTGTTAAGTAGAGATTTTCTTAAAAACAGATTTTTTAAATTTTGGAGATAATATATATATATATATATATATATATATATATATATATATATATATATATATATATATATATATATATATATATATATATATATATATACCTACTTATACTCATAGCAATTTAATCAAGCAATTTCTCAATGTTCGTTAGAAACTAGAGTTCTATTTCGGGATCCTTCGTTACGGCTTATGTTTGCGTATTGTGTGGATCAGTTATTCGCATACCTCTGCTCGTACTATCCCGGAATCGCTGCACTCAAAAAGGTAAATATCACTTCTTCTTGCATCATTTCTTTCTCAAGATGTAGATCTTTATTTATTTATTTTTTATTTATTTGCTGAGTTATATATTCGAGCTTAACTCGGATCTCTTCAAATATTTTTTGTGTACTCATAATTATGTTATATTTAAGATGTGCCTTATTTCATCACTTCATGGCTAATTCATTTCTATTTTATTGCATGTGAAACTCTCCTCGAGTCCTCACGGACTTTAATCCATCTCGTTGCGATTTCTCATCGAGCCATAAAAGCTCAAAACATCCTTCTCGAGTCGTAGATCCACCTCAAACTGGCGTACAGGTCGAAACACAAAAAATGAGTTGCTGGAAATTAATTTACAGGTGTTGAAGATGATGTATACCTGCTGTATACATATTGTATACACTAATATACAGGCCAAAAGACGTATAGGAGGCCACATTCGAAATCTGGGTTGATAGCAGTCCAGATATACCACTGAAATGGAACCTGTAACTTTCAAAAGTTGAAAAAAGCAGGCTGATATACAACCTGTATACGGAGGCGTGATACTATAAAAATAGATGTAAAAAATGCGAATAACAGGTTAAAAATGGTACAGGTACAAATACGCAGAAAGAATATGGGAAATACAGGGTGAATAGCGAGAAATGTGTATTCAAACAAATGCAGGGCTCAAAAAGTTCAAAGCGGATTGAATATACATTATATACAACAGTATACATCATTTGTATACCTTGACTTTTTTTTTCTCTAGGAAATGGGCTAGGGCCCTTTTCAGCAAAAGTTTTTAATAGGCCCAAAGGCCAATTTGTTTTGCACGATTTGAATTGTTGAAAAGGGCACAAACTTAAATAGTTAATATAGGACAGGTGGGCCGAAACCCAAATTTGAATGAATTTGGGCAATCAAGCCCAAGTTCAATTTTTTTTTTCTTCTCCTCTTTATTTATTATTTGTTTGAATTAACTAATTTTTGGTAGAAATTTAATAATCTCCTAAAGGGCAGCCATTTTCACTATTTTAAAATTTACTATTTTATTTACTTATTTTTATTTACTTTTATCACCACTTAGTTTCCCTTAAGTTAATTTCCTTTAAATGTCTTCCTTTAGAAATAATAAGGAATAAAAATGGAATGAATATATCAAAATGAATTCTTTACTAAGTTAAAATTTTAAGATATTTTTTTAGGTCATTTTAGTTAAATCGCCGGTCAACCGCGAGTTAGCGGGCATTTCGAGGGCCTAACACCTTCTCGGAATGTACGTTGAACTTCGAACCCTTTTCAATTGATTTTTATCTGTTTTTAAATCTTTTGAAAAATAAATTGTAAGTTTTCTTGATTTTATCAAAAATCAAGTGGCGACTCCGTAATTTAGAAAGTCAATTTTTCTTAAATAATAAGATTAATTGATTTTCCAAGACTTAGTCAAATTCTTTCCATTTTTAAAATAATAGCATTTTAAAAATAAAACGGAAATGGCGACTCCGCTGGGGATTAATTAAGTTCTAACCAAAATGATTTGACTATGTGGACTAATTGTATTATTAAATTGCTTATATGTGATTAATTTGTTTAAATTATAAACTGGCATTGCATATCATGACATATTTCCGATATATATTGTATAGTATATTAAAGGATGGTTTGCGGAATCGTAGCCGAACTTTTTTATACTCACCCTTTTTCGGAATTAGCGGCAATTTATTGGTTCGTCATGCGTCCAATGGTTGTTGCGAGTTCCAGCCTAAGTTGTCCGCTTGGGTTCCCAGTCATTCAAAGCCCACTCTTAGTCATCTAGTGTAGAGCGAAGCCGAAACTTATATTAAGCATGACACAAGACTCGATGCACATTTGTATAAGCATTATATCCATTGTTTGTATGCTATGTGATATATTACAGTTTTTCTTTAATTAAAACAGTATTTATTTATTTTATTCATTATTTGTGTGATATTTTGCATTATCCATTATGTACAAGAACTAACTCTTACATTTTGAGTTGTTCTTCTTCACATCGAAAAATTGATTTATGTTCGAATTCAGAAATCATTATTTGTCCGAAGTTGCAAGAGACAAGAGGATTAGCGAAATGCGAGTCCTTGTATTTCACAAGATATTAAGTCAAAACGATAAATCAGGGGAGTATTTGACTATGAGGTCGCATCCATTTATTTTTATTATTATTTTGCATGATGTTCCTGCTCTCACATATTTCTCATATTTTTGTAGGAATACCGTCCCCGACATCAGTCGGGGATGGTCATAATAATGTCTGGATCTCGTGAAAATTGGGAAGAGACAAAGGTCCAAGAAAACATCCAAAAAGAGTACAACAAATCATCACTGTAGAAATTCGTAGGTTACATTCAACAAACAGTATAAATATTGACGATTAAGATGCTATAAAATATATTGGTGCGGAAAAAAAAAAAACTTCATGACTACAAATTTTAGTGGCGCTAGACCTAGGAATTTGTTTGAGTTGTTTAAATCTTTAAATTATTATATGCCTTATCTACACGAACTACGCGAACCTGATTCTCATTTCGGTGAGATACGTAGGCAACCCTTCTTGGGTTCGGTATTATTTTTCCAAAAGTAAAAAACAAAAGGTAAAAAAAATAAATAAAAATTGTTGGTTAATATTTTCAAAGTTATATCTATACGAACTACGCGAACCTGATTCTTATTTCGGTGAGATACGTAGACAACCCTTCTTAGGTTCGGTATTATTTTTCCAAAAGTAAAAAAAAAAGGGTAAAAATAAAATAAAATAGTTTGTTAATATTTTCAAAGTTCTATCTACATGAACTACGCACACCTGATTCTTATCTTAATGAGATACGTAGGCAGCCCTTCTCGGGTTCGGTAATCATTCTTTCAAAAAAAAATAGCTTGTACATAATGTAAGAGTCATGTCTTCAGCTCGATTGGGACCTATGTAGTTAAGATCATGTAAATATATTTGATATGATGGAAAAGATTAACTTTGCGGTGAACTATAGATTCTCGTGGTACCTCTTATCTGTACTTTTGTGATGTTCGAAAATTCTCTTGCACTCAATCAAGATAACAATAAAACTAACCTTATGTTTCATGTGCATTATGTGGTGAGCTTTTGATCAAAGTTCAATTGTGTTACACTGTTGATCTAGAACTTGACCTGAATGTTTTTCGAGGCAAAATCCTGAGTAATGTTTGGTTTGAGAAAGGATTGTAGGCCTTTTTTGACCCGATTGTTCCTTTCAAAGCCTACCAAATTACATTAATCCCTAGTTTTCCCACTTTGAGCCTGAAACCTTTCTTTGGACAACCACATCTTAACCACTACCCTTTTAAGTGCTTACAAGCACTATCCTCTCTTGGCCCAACCTTCTTGAGTGCACCAAGAATGTACAAATTATAAGAGACGATCCATGTTTGAAA
The DNA here is from genome assembly GCA_016801875.1 of Solanum sitiens. NCBI lineage: Eukaryota > Viridiplantae > Streptophyta > Magnoliopsida > Solanales > Solanaceae > Solanum > Solanum sitiens. Next base: position 592,617 of record JABWTJ010000344.1, read on the forward strand.
TTTCCGAAAGCAAAGTTATCGAGTTTTCCCAAAATCAAGGAAGCAAAGACTTCTAGAGGAAAAGAGAGAAAGGAAGAAAGAAACAAAAAAAAAAAAGGAAAAATATACCCTTACAGGGTCAATGAAAGGTGGGAAGGAAAATACTTCAAAAAAAAAATTATAATAAAGAAGTGAATAAAAGAAAAGCTCCAAGAAATAAGGACCCAAACAAAGGAAGAAAAAAGAAGAAGAAGGGAAAAGAGTCAAAAATGAGAATTCAATGAAGTTGAAAGGGGAGAGAACAATGAAAAGGATCTAATGCCAAAGGCGTATTAATCATTAAAGAGCACAAATGTGTGACGCTCAAGGAGGAATTAAGTCACTTTTATCCCAAATAAATATCCTACCCATCCCTAAGCCTACGTTACAAGCCAATGACAAGTCCTACATGATCTCATTTCAAATGTTCTCACATTAGTGGAGATTTACATAAGGGTCAAGCATATGGTATCACAGTTGTGTGAATTGAACATTCATGTGAGTGTGAGTGCACTTTGAAAAATGTCCTATAATCAAATGTTTCAAATATGTTTGAAATAGGAATAGCTTTTGTCGTGAGGGCACTTGAAACATGAGGATTGATACAATTCAAAACCTTTGTTTGAAGCAAGATGGACAGATCATGTTGATCCTTAAGTATATTGGAGGTACCACTTGAAACTGTAGGAATTACCTTAAATTCAATCTTAAAAAAAAAAAAAAAAAAAAAAGAAAAAAAAAAGAAAAAAGATTTACCTGCAATCTTAACTGTTGGTACCAATTGTAGTAAAGGTTTGACTATCTCATCATATTCTTTATTTTTCAAAAAGAAAAGAAAAAGTGAGCAAACACTCATTCTTTAATATTTTAAAACCTTTTTAAGAAACTTTCAATTTTTTTTTTAAAAAAAATTTGCCTTTTGAGTTGTTCATTGTAAAAAGTGTTATCGGGTTAATCTTGTATGTGTGAGAGTCCTATTTTACTGCATGAATTGTTCGTCCAAAAATGTGACATGTTTTTTTTAGGCTTTGGATATCACATGCAATATTATTTTCCTATTTCATGATGTTCATATTGTACATTTTCTACTGATTATCTTCTTTCAGATTCTTTGCAGTATTCATCATCTACAAGTTTGGAACTACATTTGACCTAATTCCTGCCTCAACAGGATATGTAGGCACCACAACGGCTCGGTCATATACCCAGTGTGATTATTATTTCTCCTTACAATAAAAACTGGGATAAAATTTTTGAAAATATCTCAAAAATTCTCAATAGAGGTGTTATCGTCAACAAGTCAAGATTGAAGATCATTTTGAGATTTGCCAAAATTATAACTGGGACAGAATTTTGAGGAAGACCTCAAAATTCTGACAAGTACTACGAGAAGCTTGATAGCAACTACAAAAATCATGCATTGAGAGTCAATATTTATGCATTGCAAAAAATCATGCATCGCGAGTCAATATTCATGCATTGCGAAAGATCATGCATCGCGAATTAATATTCATGCATCGCGAGTTAATTCATGCATCGAGAGTTAATATTCATGCATCAAGAGTTATTATTCATGCATCGCGAGAAGATTTCATACCTCGCAGAAATTTATGCATCGCAAGAAGATTTCATACCTTGCGGAATTCATGCATCGCGAGAAGATCCCATCCCTCGCAAAATTTTATACATCGCAAGAGGATTTCATACCTTGCTGAATCATGCATCGCGAGTCAATATTCATGCATTGCAAAAGATCATGCATCGCGAGTTAATATTCATGCATCGCAAGTTAATATTTACGCATAGCGAGAAGATTTCATACCTCGCAGAAATTCATGCATAGCGAGAAGATTTCATACCTCGCAGAAATTCATGCATCGAGAGTTAATATTCATGCATCGAGAGTTAATATTCATGCATTGCGAAATTCATGCATAGAGAGAAGATTTCATACCTCGCAGAAATTCATGCATCGCGAGAAGATTTCATTCCTCGCAGAAATTCATGCATAGCGAGAAGATTTCATACCTCGCAAAAATTCATGCATCGAGAGTTAATATTCGTGCATCGAGAGTTAATATTCATGCATTGCGAAATTCATGCATAGCGAGAAGATTTCATACCTCGCAGAAATTCATGCATTGCGAAAGATCATGCATCGCGAATTAATATTCATGCATCGCGAGTTAATTCATGCATCGAGAGTTAATATTCATGCATCGAGAGTTAATATTCATGCATTGAGAAATTCATGCATAGCGAGAAGATTTCATACCTCGCAGAAATTCATGCATCGCGAGAAGATTTCATTCCTCGCAGAAATTCATGCATAGCGAGAAGATTTCATACCTCGCAGAAATTCATGCATCGCGAGAAGATTTCATTCCTCGCAGAAATTCATGCATAGCGAGAAGATTTCATAACTCGCAGGAATTCATGCATCGAGAGTTAATATTCATGCATCGAGAGTTAATATTCATGCATTGCGAAATTCATGCATAGCGAGAAGATTTCATACCTCGCAGGAATTCATGCATCGAGAGTTAATATTCATGCATCGAGAGTTAATATTCATGCATTGCAGAAGATCATGCATCGCGAGTCAATATTCATGCATTGCGGAAGATCATGCATCGAGAGTCAATATTCATTCATCGCGAGTCAATATTCATGCATTGCGGAAGATCATGCATCGAGAGTCAATATTCATGCATCGCGGAAAATCATGCATCGAGAGTCAATATTCATGCATTGCGGAAGATCATGCATCGCGAGTTAATATTTATGCATCACAAGTTAATTGCGAGAAGATATTCATACCTCAAAGAAAATTATACATCGTGAGAAGGTTTTATTCCTCACTGAAATTTATGCATCGCAAGAAGATTTCATACCTTGCAGAATCTATGCATTGCGGGAAGATATTCATGCCCCGCAGAAGATCATGCATCGCGAGTCAATATTCATGCATTACGAAAGATCATGCATCGCGAGTTAATATTCATACATTGTGGAAAATCATGCATCGTGAGTTAATATTCATACATCGCGAAAAGATACCCATGCTCCGCAAGGAATCATGCACTGCCAGAAAGGGAATCGGGCATCTGAAGAAATCTTCACCCATCAGCATCAACTGCATCATTTTATTTTTGATAAAAGTAAACATCAAGAAGAACATCAAAGACGACATCAAGATAAATTTCAGCACTGCATCTGTTTTTATTTATTTCAACATCAAATGAAGAATACATTGAAGATTGCATTACATACATAAGACATAAGCTCTATTTGCTTTACATCAAACCGATTGAGTTGACGTCAAATGTCGAGGAGAACAATTAAATGTCAACATGGTAAAAGACATTGTCTCCCTTTTAATTGAGTTTTTATGATGACGAGTTTTATCTCAGTCTTTATCGAGAGCATCCAAAAGGATGAATTCTCCAAAAACAAACCACAGGTGCGGACGACATAAAAAAGAATGCAGCACAACGTGGAACTTTTTCTTAGCAGCGAACTGGGATATAGTCCAAAGAGGAGTGTCAAACTCTTAGGACGCGAGCAGAGGAGCGACTTCCACCACAATCAAACCACACCCCTATCAGAAGGCATGTGGGTTTTTCTTTAGGTTTTGTCAGTTTCGGTCTCGCATCCAGAAATTTTGGTCTACCGGAAGCAAGTTTCTTATCTGAGTGACAATGCGCCCAGAGCTTTGGAAATTATGTCCGTGTAATTTCTTAATTATGGGTGTGAAGTGCACCACATTCATGACTAAGAGGTTACAAGCCTCCTTTTCACACTCGTTTAATTTTGTCACTTGTCCAGAACCAAAGGTTATCTAACATAATAGATTCCCTTTTCAATCGATTGAGTCGAACTACAAACAGCCTGATTCCTATGGTGTAAGGATATGTTGGCGAGCTCAATGTTGAAAACTCGGCTGTATTCCAACATTCGCTCTCGAATTGTATTCTCGAGCATTTTGATACCTTCATAACTCGGTATCGAGATGACTTTTGATTCTTTCAAAGTCGTACGTTAAATCTAGCATATCGAACTACATGTGGCCTGAATTCTCACATAGCCTTAGGTATGTAGGAAACCCATTTTCAGGGCTCGGTCATGATTCTTAAAGTCCGTACAAAATTCCTTGCCTAAAAGATAGATATGTAGTCGATCAAAATTGGCTTGGTCAATTTCATTTTCCTCGAATTTCTTGCATCAATCCAAGTAAAATGAGGGACAGTTGTTGACACCCAATTTTGACCCTCCCCGGTAGGAATTAATTCATGAGCTTCTTAAATTCTCAAACAATTTAAAAATAATTAGTTTTATAAATTTAGGAAAAAATATAAAGTTTTGCATTATTAGGAATAATTTTTGCCGTTTCTTAAAGTTTTTAGATAATATATATATATATTTACATAATTATGTATATAATTAGTATATTTTATGATTATTAAAAAAACCATCTTAAAAATATTTTAAATTTAGTGACTAGATTTTAAATTAGTTTAAATCATGGTTATATTTTTGAATCACTAAGTTTACGATTAAATAATTATTTTATTTTTTGTTAAGATTAAGAAGCTCATTAATTAATTGATATTAATTTGTCTTATTTAAGATTTAGCCAAATTATTAATGTAACACAATTTGGCTATTTCTTAAATTTGATTCATTTTAGACTTTCAACTTAACTTAACTTTGAGAAAAATTGGGCCAAATTCCAATTCAATTGTCAGTAGCCCATTTCATATCTCCAGCCGACCAAACTTAAATTACCCCCTCCAGCCCATTCAATTTTTTAAATAGGCCCAATTCAATTTCTTCAGCCAAGAAATCTTTTTTTTTTTTTTACTTTCAGCCAAGCCCAATTCAATTCCAGCCCATTCCTCCAAATTACTCCAGCCCAATACATTTCCCCATCCGAATTTTGGGGGATTTAGTTTGAATTTTGGGGGATTTAGTTTGAATTTTGGGGGATTTAATTTGAATTTGGGGAATGGAGGGATTCTCATTTTTGCCCCCACGTTCCTATCCGTTTTTTTTCTCTCCAAAAGGGTAACTTTAATCTTCGCCTATATATATATACATCCTATCTTTCACTAAAAAAGGGGGGAGGAAAAAGAAAGAAGAGAGGTCGGCTTTAGATAAGAAAACATTAAAAAATATTGAGAGAATATTGTTAAGTAGAGATTTTCTTAAGAACAGATTTTTTAGAGGTGGAAATTTTGGAGATAATATATATATATATATATATATATATACCTACTTATACTCATAGCAATTTAATCAAGCAATTTCTCAATGTTCGTTAGAAACTAGAGTTCTATTTCGGGATCCTTCGTTACGGCTTATGTTTGCGTATTGTGTGGATCAGTTATTCGCATACCTCTGCTCGTACTATCCCGGAATCGCTGCACTCAAAAAGGTAAATATCACTTCTTCTTGCATCATTTCTTTCTCAAGATGTAGATCTTTATTTATTTATTTTTTATTTATTTGCTGAGTTATATATTTGAGCTTAACTCGGATCTCTTCAAATATTTTTTGTGTACTCATAATTATGTTGTATTTAAGATGTGCCTTATTTCATCACTTCATGGCTAATTCATTTCTATTTTATTGCATGTGAAACTCTCCTCGAGTCCTCACGGACTTTAATCCATCTCGTTGCGGTTTCTCATCGAGCCATAAAAGATCAAAACATCCTTCTCGAGTCGTAGATCCACCTCAAACTAGCGTACAGGTCGAAACACAGAAAATGAGTTGCTGGAAATTAATTTACAAGTGTTGAAGATGATGTATACCTGCTGTATACATATTGTATACACTAATATACAGGCCAAAAGACGTATAGGAGGCCACATTCGAAATCTGGGTTGATAGCAGTCCAGATATACCACTGAAATGGAACCTGTAACTTTCAAAAGTTGAAAAAAGCAGGCTGATATACAACCTGTATACACGGGTATACAGAGGCGTGATACTATAAAAATAGATGTAAGAAATGCGAATAACAGGTTAAAAATGGTACAGGTACAAATACGCAGAAAGAATATGAGAAATACAAGGTGAATAGCGAGAAATGTGTATTCAAACAAATGCAGGGCTCAAAAAGTTCAAAGCGGATTGAATATACATTATATACAACAGTATACATCATTTGTATACCTTGACTTTTTTTTTTTTTTAGGAAATGGGCTAGGGCCCTTTTCAGCAAAAGTTTTTAATAGGCCCAAAGGCCAATTTGTTTTGCAGGATTTGAATTGTTGAAAAGGGCCCAAACTTAAATAGTTAATATAGGACAGGTGGGCCGAAACCCAAATTTGAATGAATTTGGGCAATCAAGCCCAAGTTCAATTTTTTTTTCTTCTCCTCTTTATTTATTATTTGTTTGAATTAACTAATTTTTGGTAGAAATTTAATAATCTCCTAAAGGGCAGCCATTTTCACTATTTTAAAATTTACTATTTTATTTACTTATTTTTATTTACTTTTATCACCACTTAGTTTCCCTTAAGTTAATTTCCTTTAAATGTCTTCCTTTAGAAATAATAAGGAATAAAAATGGAATGAATATATCAAAATGAATTCTTTACTAAGTTAAAATTTTAAGATATTTTTTTAGGTCATTTTAGTCAAATCGCCGGTCAACCGCGAGTTAGTGGGCATTTCGAGGGCCTGACACCTTCTCGGAATATACATTGAACTTCGAACCCTTTTCAATTGATTTTTATCTGTTTTTAAATCTTTTGAAAAATAAATTGTAAGTTTTCTTGATTTTATCAAAAATCAAGTGGCGACTCCGTAATTTAGAAAGTCAATTTTTCTTAAATAATAAGATTAATTGATTTTCTGAAACTTAGTCAAATTCTTTCCATTTTTAAAATAATAGCATTTTTAAAATAAAACATAGTGATCCGAAGGTCAACGAGTCAACCAAGACAAAATCACAAACAAAATTAAAGTAACAATAAATAAATAAATAAATAAATAAATAAATAATAACAACCAAACTTAACAGTAGCAAATTAATATCAGAAATAAAATCAAATAGAAGGCCCTAAAATAGTGAACAAAACTTTTTTAACAAGAAAATGAATGATGACTTAAAGAATATATCAAATATAGAGATGACAATGACCAAAAATTGAACAAAATAAGTACAAAATAATAAAAATCAACTAACATTCTCAAAGCAGTAGCTAAAGGAAAAAAAAATAGGAAATAAAAAAAAAGAGTTACCGGCCTTTGTATCCGACAGAGAAGCACGAAACTCACGGAGCAACTAATAAGTTTCATCGGAGAATCAGAATTCACTAGACCTCACCGGAGTTGGGAGCAGGAAAGGAAAAAC